>OY720441.1:78091233-78691233 GCA_963082915.1 Dolichopus griseipennis
ATATATATATATATATATATATATATATATATATATATATATATATATATATGACAATTAATCTGACAACTATGTACTCCTGAAACAAAAATTAGCGTTCCATTTTCAAACTACGCCTATCTCTAATCTTCATGTACACTTTTTGATATATAAAATTGGTTCGTTTTGTCAAAGTAAAACTAAAAATAGTTTTTTTATTATAAAAAAACATTATTCGATGTTGAAAGTGTGAAATAAACTTTTCCATTATTAGAATGAAATCAAAACATACGACGTACAATTTTTATACGGCAGTACGTCAATACGTCTGTCTACATATCCATTATCGGTAAATCGATACGCGCGTACAATATTTAATTTATCAAAAATATATATTTGAATGTTTTTAGTACCTACAAAAAATATTTTTAATTTCATATTATAGGTATTTTGAATATAAGATATTTTTTAATAAAAATTATTGTAAAAAAATATTATTTTTTAAAACATAATATTAGAAATATAAGAAAATCCAATAATAATATTTTTATACATTTTGTCAATATTTGTAAATTTTAAAAATCCGAGATACTGTACATTGCGTTACGCGTATTTTCGCTGCTCTTATGTAAATTTATGTACCTATTTATTTCTCAATTTTTTGACAGAAATTATACGCTGTACGCTTTTATTTAGGTTAGGACCTAAGGAATAAATAACTGTTTTTGAGAAAGATAATTTTTTTAGTTTTGCAAACATATTGTCTTGTAGGTATTTTCAATTTATTTGAATATTTGTATGTTTTAAACTAAATTATTTAAAAAAAAATGTTATTTTAAAATATTTTATTTTTAAAATTTAATCGCAGCAGCATAAGAAAAAACAATGTCAATATGTATTCTTATACACTTTGTCAATTTTTAAATATTAAAACTCTGAGGTACAGTACGTCGCGTATGCTTTCATGTAAATTTTTTTACATAACTAATTATTTCAAAATTTTTTGACAGAAACTGAATGCCGTACATGCTGATTTTGGCTGATCCATAAGAAACAAATCATTTTTCTTAAGAAATATTATTTTTTTTTTAAGTTTCTGCAAACATATTATAGGTATTTTTTAATAAACAAATATTTTACAAAGATATTATTTTAAAGTTTCTATTTTTATTTTTCGCTTTGTCATTTTGTAAATCCGAGGTACCAGTACGTTGCGTATTTCGATTGCTCACATGTAAATTCATGTACCTAACTATTTATTTCAAAATTTTCTAGAAATTTCCAGAAATTATACACCGTACGCGTTTGTTAGGTCCTAAGTAACAAATCATTTAAAATAGGTACAAATTATTTTTTTAAGAAAAATTATTTGTTTAACTGTTTTGCAAATATGTATTTATATATTTTAATATCATGACTCTCAAACGTAGAATATATTTCAGAAGTCGGTTTTTTATTGTACATAAAACTTAACAAAAAGCAACAAAGCAACAAAGCAACAATTTACGACTTACAAAAAAAATTTTTTTTTATAACTGTATTATAATAAGTTACAAACAAAAACAAAATACAGTACTTTTCGGTTATAACGACCATGATGGGACGGAAAATAATTGTCGTAATAAACGAATGTCGTTTTAAAAGAATGCTGTGAATTTTGAAAAATTAGTATAAGACTTGAACATTGTAGAATGTGATGATTCTAGAATGAACACTTCGAACTCATTTGCTAGAATTTTATTTGATGTGTCAGTCTCAAGCCTATGTATAGTGCTTTTTCTTCTATTGAAATTTTTTTTTGTATTTTTGATGCGTTATTATGATTTTTTTTATATTCAAAACTAAATAAAAAAGACTTAATTAATCGCCAAGCATCATATTTAGGTATTTAAAGTTTAAATAAAAGAATATATATATAATGTAAGTTTTTTACATTTTTAGGTAAAATTTAATTTTTTAGCAAAAAGTGTAAAGTTTATTATAATTAAAATTGAACCGAGTTCGTTATAAATAAAAACTACTGTATAAACCAAATGTATTGCTTTTCGAAAAGAACTCATTTTTTTCGTTCACTTTTTAAGATAAAGAAAAAAAAAAAACAAAAAAAAAAAATTTAAAAAAATTTAAATCTCCTTTTTCATTGAACATTTGAAGTAAAAAAAAAAAAAAAAGAAAGACATAAGTCGGCGCCTATAATATATAGTTTGATTGAGCTGCGAATACAACCGAAAATGCATTACTTTTACCCAGAAAGTCGGCGCATAATATTAGAGTCATAAGCCTTAATTTTTAACAGCGTGACCGTTAAATTCAAATTTACGTTAAATTAAAGACGGGTTTTCACCTGAAAAAACGCAATATTCTAAAAAAAAAATATCATTGTCCTATGAAAATAAAAAAAACCTTTCTTTTGGTTGTTGTTTCATTAAAATTGGTTAAATAGTTTGTCCTAAAAAAGGATGTTTATATTTGTATGGGAAAAAATAAGCCGATTAAATATTATGATGTATATTCATATAATATGTATATGTGTAATATTTTGAATGAATCATTTTATCAATATGATTATATGATGCTTACTTGCTTAGGTTTAATATATTCGTGAATTAAAAATTAATTAAAAGAGATAGAATTGAAAAATTAGAACTAGAGTTTTGAAATTCACACAAAACATTTTTTGGACATTTTTAAGGTTCCCTATTCTTTTTGGTTAAGACCAGACCAAGGTTTCGGGGAGCTGTCACACAACTTATTTAAACCAATATAAATTTCTTCAAAAGTAATTATACTAGAAAGACGAAAATTACACACGGTTAGTTTTATAATGAATCAAGCACTTATATGAAGTTTCAAAATTTTACGGCTTCATTTGCGGGGGGCTGCCATACAACTTCTTTGCACCAATATAAATTTCTTGGAAACTGAGTATACTACGAGGATGAAAATTACATACTGTTAGTTATATAATGAATCGAGCACTAATATGGAGTTTCAAAATGTTGCGACCCCATTTTCGGGCAGCTGCCATACAAAGTTGTCAATTCGATAACTGTGAATCTAATGAAGCTACGAGGTTAAAATTAAAACTGGGCAGGTAAAGTAATAGGGCAAGTTAGTTGGCAAAGTTGGACATCGCTCGGGCCAACTTTTGGGGTGGGCTATTTTTTTTTTATGGTTATTTTTTTTTATGGTTTTTTTTTTTTTTGTTTTTAAGCAAAAATTATGGTATAATGAATTAAAAATTTAATATTTTTTTTTTTTTATTTAATTTTTTTTAAGCAAAAATTATGGGATAATAAGCTAAATTTTTTTTTAACTATTTTACTTTCTTATATTTTTTTTGTAATATTTATAATAGCATGTGGAAAATAAATAACGGTTAGTGGGTAAGCACGGGTATCTAAAAGTTGACAAGGGCAACTATAATCTTCCTCGTTTTTTAAGAGATTCTATATGAATAACTTTGATTCCATGAAGAAACCAACCAACTAACTTTAAGCCATCCAATAATTGAAAGGCTCAAGAAAACAAAGTTTTTTTTTTTAAATAAAACGTTTTTCCACGTAAATTTTTAATATGTTCACAATTCTCCACAGGATCGAAAAAGAATTTCCTCCAAAAAAAAAGAAAAACAAATGATGAAAATTTTCTAAAAAAAAAAAAGTATCACATGAGCATAAAAATTTCAGAAAAATAAAATATAAAATCTAATATCAGGGAAGCTCCTCAAATGAAGATAACAAATGGGTCATGACTGTATGTTTGAAGATAAAATCTTAAATTTTAAGGATTTTTATTATTAAGCTATAAAAGAACTGATAATATTGAAAACTCGTTTTTGTGAACATAGTCTAGTTCTGACTACTGCGGTTTGACAAAGACATTGATTGATTCGGATTTTCAGTTTGAAAAATACACCGTTAATAAAATGAAAAGTATGCTGACATCTGACACGGTATAATTTGAATAATAATATGTTTTCGTCACACAACGGTAAAGTAAAAGTCTTGATTTGGAAGGGTTGAACAATCAATCTCAAAGAGTCGACAATAGAAGCGGAAATAATTACGGAAAGTCCCAAAAAGTTGCATTATGATTTTTGAGAGCTATTTGTTAAGGCGGGCTTAAGTCTCGAACTTTTCCAATTTTAATTGCAGTATTTAGGTTCTACTAAAAAATTGGTAATTACTTTTTAAAATTATGTCGTTCCTGCTATAATGCCCCTATAAACGGAGACGTTTAATATTTTGGGTTTTTACAAATTGTCAAAGCGTAAGGAACTTAATTTTTTAGTTTTTATGGACAAAGTTTCCAAAAGAATGCTATTAAAATTTAATTCGGATACAGTTTCCGAACGCCATTTTAAATTGAAGCAATGTTCTGAACCCCTCTGTCTTTAAGTTGTATGGATCCAAAAAAAAGAGTTCTTCAAAATGTTGTTCTATTGTTTTACCTGCATTGCTTAATTTAAAGTTAAAAAATTTAACAATACTCTCAATAATACTCCATCTTATTCCACAAAATAAGATCTGGACTATATCTTTTATAATTTGATAAATATAATTAACCTAATTAATACAATTGAACTAACCCTGTAACAAACTTCAGATTTTAATATTATAAATCAACAGAACTGCAAAATTGTAGTTTGAAACCAAATTAGCATTACCAAAACTGTGGTTTAAAACTTTTTAGAATTTTGAAAAAATAAAAACTAAATTTTATCAATACTAAATATTTTATTTTAAACTTATATGTCACAGATAAAATGATTAAGTACCTATTTAATTTTAAGAATTCGATATTTTAGTTTAAGAATTTAATTTTCATCATTTTATATTTAACCCAAATAAAAGACTTTGTTTTTTATCTTTTGGTTAAGTTTTCTTATTTTTTCAGTTAAATTTTTTAAGGTGTCATCAAGGAATTTTTCACAAAATAAAAAAAAAAAATAGAAGAAAATAAAAAAAAATCTAAACAAAAAAATAAAATCAAAAATAAGAGAAAAATTTTTAAATGAAAAGTCAGAATACACAACTAGACTAGAGTATTACCAAGAATAAGATAAGATTATTATCAATTTCAATGACCAGTGAAATTTATGAGTAAACCCCTTTTTCATAATAAAAGAAAATAATTTTGTAAACCTTTTGCCGAATAAGGAGCACTATTAGAGTAACTTTTATAAAAGCATCAGTTGTGCCAACGTAACTATTGACACATGTCAAACAATCATAAAAATACTATTTTATCTTATTTTAAAAATAAGTTAGGTTAAAACATAACAAAGTTAGACTTATTAAAGTGTGCCGGACTTCTAAAATTAGAAATTGAAAAATAAGGGGGTCTAAAGTAGTGAAAATATTTTTAACAACTATAATACTTTTGAAAATATCAGCTGTCATTTAAGCTAGTAACCTTCTCCATATTGTTGGAGGATTCTATTTCCGCAGGAATATTTTAAATTTCCACGAAGAGTGTTTAATATTTTTTTTTACAAGATTTTAAATAAATATTTTTTTTTAACGGCAACTAAAGGTATCTGCAGAAAATTTTTAACGGTAAAACTTAACGACTGACAAACATTAATTCTATATTTTGACTGGAAGCTAAATGATAACCATTAGATCTATATTTTAACTAGAAATTGCATCATTCAATAAAAGAACGATATCCAGCATCCAAAAAATACTGAAAATGGCCCCTATGCCTTTCAATTGGAATTATTACCCTGGAAGCTAAATAAGACCATTAGATTTACATTTTAACTGGAAGTTACATCAGTAAAAGAAAGCCACCCCAGCATTCAAATAATACTTTTAAAAGTGCCCCTATGCTTTCTAATAGGCATCATTAACCTGGAAGCTAAATGAGAACCATTAGATCTATATTTTAACTAGAAATTACATCATTTAGTAAAATAACGACCCCTCAGCACTCAAATAATACCCAAAAGTGCCGATATGCTTTTCAATCGGAATCATCAACCTAGAGTTTCGACTTTGTCAAAATACAATTAGATTCACTCAAAATAGTTAAATTTCTAACACCTGCCCACAATCTCAAACATTATCATTTGATAAATATATACATATATATACAAAAAGGATATTCATGTTATGGTAAATTTTTTCTAGCCCTTTCTTTAATGTTCCTTATAAGTATTCAGTTTTGTTTTTATTTTATACAAATATTTACCAAAGTATTTTCTATAACAATGCCATAATAAAAAAGCAACAAAAAATCGTAAAAGTAAAAGGACATCTAGTACCATCTTTCAGTGAAAAACCGGATACCAAAAATCCTAACAGTAAAAGAAAAAAGAAAGGAAAACATTTTTCAACGGAAAACCTGTCCACAAAAAAAAAAAAGTCATATTAAAAGAATTTCTCCACTGTTACTATACACACTTCTGAAGTGATAAAAAGAAGGTGTGAGATGAATCTTATATTATATACCTATATATATACACATGTATATGTATATCTATGGTTTAAAGAAGAATGATATAGTGACGGCGATTTTTCCATTCCTTTCAATCCCAAAACTGGTATAAAAGTATTTATAAGTTTATGGATGTGGTATGGGAGGATTATATTATAATATTAGTGATGGTATGCAAATACCAAATAATAATCTCATATATGCATTATATTTTTTTTTTTTTTTATTTTTGTTTTTTTTTTTTTTTTTTTGAAATAACAGGAATTGTAATCAGAAAGGTGTTTATTGTTATAATCTTTCCAAAAAAACAAAATGAAAGCTAAAAAAAATTTCCTTGGGACTCTGGATATTTTTTTTCATAATAACATTATGTAAATGGAATTTATATATGAAAAAAAAACAACAATAAGAAAATTCGTGAAAATATTCAAAAAAAAATAAAAAAAATAAAAAGGATTCAAAAAATTTTTTCAATAAATAAATTAAAGCTTTATATATATTGAAATAGCAATATGAAATTGAAAACCTATACTTTAATATTTTTAGAAGAAAATATTTCCTAGGTGACTACTCAAGTTTTTAAATATTATTTAACTTTTGTTATTTCAGATTTAAACTTTGGAGCGGGAGGTCGGAGATACATGAGTTTGATTTAACAAAATTTAACTTAAATTGTTAAAGGACTTTTGAGTAAAGTAAAAACTAGATCCATTTTATACAAGGTTTCTACAGGCATTAATAAACACTCAGAATTGGCTTCTAACTGCAAATACCATTTGCTTTTAATAGCCTTCCTCTATATGGATCGACTCTTAAATTCAAAGTTTTCACATAACTCTATCATTTAATTCCTTGCTGAACGTACTATACATGAACATGATATGTTTTCAAATTGTTTCATTTCAAAAGCACTTTACTTACATAATTGGATGAACAGCAACTTCCCTACTTGGATAATAGTTATAATAATAACAATAAAGTTCAAGATAATGTATGGAGCTAAACTTAAGAAAGATAAAGCCAGTATTCGTAGGTTGATATCAAAACCGGAAATGAAAATATTAAGAGCGCAGTTAAAATACAGTGCTACTATATGCTACGTTAGGATACCATTATTATATTTTTACCAATGCTATTTACTTTTTTTTTCAAGTGCTGACTGTTTAACTGTTAGACTAATAAGCCTATATATACCATAGGTGCATGTTGGAACAGGGGTTAATATTATATTTGTGTTATTAGAATTTATCTTAATTTTCACATACAATGAATTCCACATACAATTTAAACATGAGATAGTTTAAACATGAGAAACGGCTTAGATTTGCAATAGATACTATTCTTTTTGATTATATTATAAAATTTTGTATTTGATTTATATAGTATTCTATACCTGTGAGTTACATGATTCAATTAAATTATTTGTTTATATTGTTATATTAATCTATGTTTTTATTAAACATATGTGTTTGGTAATTATTGATTAAGCAATAAATTTTAACCCAACGGCGAAAGTTAGCTGAGTCGAGTCGAAAATCACAAAAGTATTTTCACTTTTACTATAATTCGAACCCGAACCTTTCGCATGAAAAGTCGGCACTTTAACCACTTTGCCACCCAGCATTTTATTTATGTAATTATAATACACTATTATTATATTTTATCCGAGCTCTCTGAATTGGTACGTCAGATACTTAGTCACTGTGCCATGTGAGGCCTATTATACTGCGGCTTATTCCAAAATAGCAGGCATATTAATTACCGAATATTTAGATATTAATAATATTATTAAAATTTAAGACTCCTATAATTTTTATTGATTATACATAATTTGTGGCACCTTTTTTTTTCTTACATAATTTTCTTTAACAAATAACCGACACGATAATTACAGTTATCAATTTAAATCTATCAATCAATTTCTCTATTTTTCAACCAGTTTCTTGAATGTTAATTATCTTTATCAAAGAATGTTTCTATAGTTGATCCTCGTCAAATTTTTTAATTGAATACAAAAAAAAAAAAGTTTGTAAACTTTTCAATCAAACATGAACACTTCATTTAAGATTTTTTTAGATACATTCTTTAGTATGAATTGACAGTTACTTTCTAATAAAGTGTAGGACGACTAACACAGAAATTTAATTTGAAACCAATATAGTTATCTATAGTTAATATCTAGATATTCATTTGATTTTTAACGCATATATACAAATAAATAACGCCATGTTTTTGATTATTCTACGTCATTTAATACTATAATACATTTAAAAAAAAAAATGTCACTGTCAAAAAAATACCCGATCAATTTAAATTTATGTCAAGAATTTGTTATATTATTAGCTTATATATAGATAATTTTAAAATATGTAATACATAAATCTTGTAGGTTCTAATGTGTTAATACCACCCTATAACATAATATATAGAGGGATATCTGTTTGTTTTTTTTTTTTTTTTATATTTTTCAACTCAATTTAAAATGTTGACGAACAAAAACGCAAGTAAAAAATCTCTGATACATTTGTTGTTAATGTCATTTTACACATTTCCCCTGACTTCTTTATTAGTCCACAATACATTGATTTCATTTTTTTAATCTTAATATATTTTCAAATATAAATTGTCTGAATCTGTAACTTTGATTCATTATTTATTTGTTATCCTAAACGCGTTTGGTGTGTTTACATTTTATATACATATATATATATATATATATATATATATTCATCTTAAATACCACGGTTATTTCGCTTGTTTGTTTCCAAACTTTTCGATCTTTTTTTTTTAAATTCAAATCAACACCTAGACATTGAATCAAAGATTTTCGATTATTGATCTATATTATATTCTCTTTTTTTTTATTTATTTCAAGGTCATTTCAATGAAAAATATTGATAGATTTTTTATTTAAAAATAAAAAAAAAAAAAAAAAAAACAAGAAAAATTTCAGACAGATTTCCAAGAAAATTTCAAACGAATACAATAAAATATTAAAAATGTCAATAAAAGAAAGCAGAAAATTTACGATAAACAAAAAAATAAACACGATAAAATAATTTAAAAATAAAATGAAATCAGCGCAAATCAATCTATTTTAAAAATTTTGTAAAAAAAACGAGGAAGAGTGTAGTAGAGTAGACTGTGTCAACTCTGGGATACCCGTATGACCGTAACATATACATTATATCATCCGGTTAATTACTTTTGGCAAAATTTCAAACATTCAGCTTTATTAGGTGTAGAGTAATGCTCATATAAAAGAAGGAGTTGTATGGCAGCAACTAGAACCCTTTGCAGTAGACCAACCAAATTTTGCAGTAACTTTGGCCATTAAACTAAACTATTTTTGGCAAAATTTTAGACACCCAGCTTCATTTGGTGTAGTGTAATCCTCATATAAAAAAAGGAGTTGTATGGCAGCTACTCGAACCCTCAGCAGTAGACCAACTAAATTTTGCAGTAACTTTGGCCATTACACTAAACTATTTTTTGCAAAATTTCAGACACCCAGCTTCATCAGGTGTAGTGTAAAGCTCATATAAAAGAAGGAGTTGTATGGCAGCTACTCGAACCCTCTGCAGTAGACCAACCAAATTTTGCAGTAACTTTGGCCATTATACTAAACTACTTTTGGCAAAATTTCAGACACGCAGCTTCCATAGGTATAGAGTAATGCTCATATAAAATTATAAGTTGTATGGCAGGTACTCGAACCCGTGGACCAAAATGGCTGAATTTCAAACTGGATTCCGTTTTTTGCATAAAAACGAATTTGTGAAAATTTCATAATCCTAGCTCCTTTACTTTTTGAGTTATCGTGATGACGGACGGACGGACGGACATACATAGCTAAATCGATTTATTTTTCGATTCTGATCCGATCCATACACTTGAGTCTATATCTACCCCCCCTCCTTCTCTGCGTCACAAACGTAATGGCAAATTTATTATACCCTTGGACTATATAATAAATGGAAAGGTTGAAAAACAGTTTTATTGTAATTTTTTATTTTTTTTTTTTTTTTTTTGTGGTTATCTTCCGTTTTAGAGGAATTTTGTAAATTTTGTTTGGTTGGTGTTTGGGCTCATAAAAGCCTTTAAAGTAAAATCTAGGAGTAAGTAATATCGTAAAGGATAAGCAATATTACCTATGATAATGAAGCCATAATTATTACAGTACTTTTGTGAAGCAATTGTATTTACAGATACAAAATCCACATTTAACAAAAAAAACCACACCACAAGAAATTTGACAATACACCTACAGATTTTTGAATTCATTTAAAATTTATTTCAAAGAATTTAAGGTAGCGACTTTTTAATCATGGTGTATATAAAAGAAGTATTAAAAAAATCAAAGAGTTTTTAAAAAAGCACATTTTCAAATTTCTGGAACTTTTTTTCAGAATTTTATAGCGATTGTGTGTGAATGTGTGTGTGAGTGTTTGTGTGTGCAATTTTGATTAAATTTGGTATGAACACTTTCTTTGTCAATAGTAAAGTTCCGTTTGTAGATGGGCTAAATCGAACCACAAGATCATGAGACTCCAATACAAAAACATTAGCCTTTTCGATAAATTTAAAATTTTAACCATCGGAATGCGTTCAAATTTAGTACATAGAATAATGGTGGGTATATCTAACTAGCTGTTGGCCCGTCACAGAATGACGGAAGGTCAGTTGAAAGAAGAACTTTTTCTAATTAAGAACTATTTCTAATTTAATTACATATATTACATAAACATATATTATATATCAATACCATTTTCTTAAATAGGATTATACAGATACAGATTTTGATAAGATTTTTATATTGATTATGAGAAAATAAAACACATCCTAAAAGTATGCAATGTGGGTAGGATTATGCAATCTACATAAATTTCTTTCATTCGTGTTCCACAGAATTTTTATTATTGTGTTTTTTTTTTTGTTCAAAATATTTTTCCATCAAAATAATTTTGATAATATTTTTGCATATTTTTAGGAGATTTTATAATTGAACACATCCAACAAAACACATTTAATTGAATGCGTTTGTTACACCTCATTCTAGACAAATATATTAATAAAAATAAGAGTATAACTTTTATAAATTGATTCTGGTATCATGGGGTCTAGAGATTTAAGTAGTTAGGGAAATGTCAAGTTCTAATAATCCATCAAAATCTCAACCTATTTTAATGAAATTTGGTATAATTGCTTCTTCGTTTATAGTAAGATTAAGTTCGTAAATGGGCTAAATTGGACCAAGGGATCGAAGGATTCCCATATAAAATAATAAGACTTTATAATATAAACTACATTATGTAAGAAAAAAAGCTTATAGAATCTATCTTGGATTTATTAAAAATGTTACCACATGTTAATATATAATATTGCAGCTCTATTTTTTGCATTTTACTTCAACAAAATTTGGACAGGTATTCAAGTTACAACTTATTATAAATCGGGAATTTACAATTTTTGTAGCTACATAGAAACTTTGAAGTTATCTTTTCGTAACAGGTGTGGCTCCAGGAAAAAGTTCTTCGATAATAATAATTTTTTTGCAGCTACGAGAAGTCTTTATTGTCTTTGTTACAAACGTTCTTACAAAAATTCTTTAAATATACAAACAGACGCATGGATAGAGTAAAACAATATGGGCACATTTTTCAAAATTTTTTTAAAAAGAATTCTTCGAAAACCCACAGTCATTTCATACATATAACTTTAAAATTAATTTAAATATTGAAATTTGAAAAGGTATTCTTAAATTGATCTTAAAAATCTCAGCAACCACAAAAGAAAGAAGATTTGAAACAAAGACGAATTGCATTGTAATATAAATTTATTTTCCGTCTATTCCGAATGTTCTTAGGTCGACTGTTCTTTCTGCTTAAATTTCACGAATTTTTTTTATTGAATTAATGTCTGAATTTACATATCTTAAGGTTTCTATAAGAAAATTTTAATTGGAAACTCTTAAACAGCCCTTTCCTTAAATTTGGTATTCCGTTATTTATTTTGGCTAAAAATTTAAGTGGTAATTTTTTGGAAGGGAATAAACTTATTCTACGGAAATATGTTGAGCATCTTCAATACTCTTTAAATCTTAAAGGAATGGATTTGTACTAGATAGATATTAGAGTAAAGAAAAATTCGTATGAAATTCGTATGAATTGGTAAAAATTACACGAAAATATTTTTTGAAAAATCAAGGCTTTAAAATTATTCACCTGGAAAAGTATTTATATTGCGTAAAATACAATGTTGCGTAAAATACAAGGACTACAATATATGTAGATATGCTTATCACAAAAACAGTCAACTGATTGATTTTAACTTTAAACGAATTTTACGTAAATTCAAAAAACAAAAAAATTCTGAAAAACAAAAATATACGCCAAAGATACGTGAATATTAATTTATTTGTTAGATTTATGTTTAAATTTAAAAATACAGGCTTTTGTATAAAAAAACGATATATACTTCAAAAAATCAATTCAAATTTTTTACTTTTGGAATTAGGTACAGGACTTTATGTTGCACAGATTTGAATTGTGTTTTATTTTTACAAAATTCATTCAGGATAACTGCGCTTAAGTTCTTTTGGGTAGTGTAGAACTTTAACAAAACTAAACCATCTCCTCTTGAAATTTAAATTAATGCTAAGGCTTTTACAAAACATACAGCTGATGGTAGTTTTGAAAATACCAATTTGGAAAAAAAGCTTCATGGAAACCACATATATCATAAGTCATAAATCATAATTACTCAAACAAAGATACAAATAGACTAAAGAAAGTCCAGAGTAAAGTCAAAAACTACTCAAGGTTAACTACTCAACAATTATAAAGCTTGACTGAAATGTTAATTGAAAGTTTTAAAAATTTGAGTACTTGTCTGAAAAAAATTGTTATCCACATATATAAAAGCGAAAGTTTGTTTGTTTGTCTGTTTGTATGTATATAACGAATGACTCCTAAACTGTTGAACCGCCAAGTTGGAACCGTAGTGCAAGTATTTACACCATTTTGTTCTAAAGTGAAAACGTTTAGACCAATTGACTTTAAAATTTCTATACGTGATGCTACATGAGAACTGAGTTTAGTATTTAGAAACTTGAAATTTCTTAACTCATGCCAGTCCGAAGGTTGATCAAAAAAGATTTTGGAAACAAATTCCATCCATTTTGGTCAAAAAGAAAATCTCAAAGAATTTTTTGTTATGTCCCGTTAACCCATTGTTGTCCAACATCATTCTGTAGATTTTTTCGTTACATTATTCTAAGTTAGAAACGGTTCGACCGATTGACTTCAAATTAAGTATACGTGAAGCTCTTTTACAATTGAGTTGGCTCTATTAACGGACTTGGAATTTGTTAACGCGTTCTGGCCCGATGGTTGATCAAAAAAACTTTTGAAATCAAATTTCATCCAATTTTGTGAAGTACTACTTTGAATAAAAAGAAGCAACGTGCACTAATAATTAGCTAATTAATATACCATTGTATTTGATGATATACTAAATATATAGCTAGCTTTTGAGCAATTAAATGTAATTTAAAAGCTTTCGATATTTAATTATTGATAAAATAAGATAATTTACATTCCAATAATTGCCAATTTAAAAACTCTCCTTAAATTCAAATATCTTTTACTAACTTTAAATAAACCCAATTTATCCTCAATTTGAAACTTATCAAAACAAAAAAACTTATAGATACTAACTTACTTAATAAAATATTTTATAAAATTTCAATACAATCTTATCATTTAACTAAACTGATTCCATTCTTTAAATAACATAATTAAAACTGATTCTATTGTTTTCCTATCAAGTATTGTCTGAGAGTTTTTTTTTAACTATCTATTTTTCAAAAGAAGTCGTTTTTTTTTTCTTCTATAGTTTTTCTATTAAATCCTTCTGCTAACCTATTTTTACTAGGACATTTAACTAGTTTAAGATTAAAACCAATTAATTTTAAAAGTATGTACTTCACTACTATTACAACTACTAGCAACTAACTTTTTATTCTTTTTCAATATACAGAGATAACCCAGATTCTCAAAAGAAAAAAAAAGACTTGAAATCTGTTGGCTTCTACTCATATTGCACTGCAATTTAATAAAAAAAATAACATATTTTTTTTCCATTTTTACTTTTAAATTAACTTTAAAATTCAAAAATAAAAATGGTTGTTTTATGGGTTTATAGTTTATAGTATACAAGGAAAAAATAAAGTACTCAAAACTTTTGAAAATGAAAAAATAAACTTCTGTTCGCTGTTTTTTAAGCATATTTTCTAGCATTGAAATTAAATATATATATACATATATATATAATTATATATCTTATAAAAAATTGCAAAACAGTTATGCAACATAAAATAAGGGATGTCGCAACTGGAATTCACAGTAAGAATTAATCAGTTCTGGAACACAGTTTTCGAAATGAAGTTTTTTTTTTTTGAAGAGCCTAAATATATGCAATTATTGTATTATATGATATATGTAGAATCAAATTTTAATTTTGTAATCAAATTTTTAGAAAAGTTTAATTTTAACTAGACTAATACAGCAGGGCTCAAAAATAATAATGTATTATGGTTATATTAATAAAAATTATAATAATAATAACATTAATTATAAGTTTACTTATTTTATTTATTTTTAATCTAATATTAATACAATAAATTATAATAACATCAGTAACACCTTTGAGACAAAGGCCATTCTTGGCCTGGCAATTATAAGTGATTAAAAATAAGTTATTAAAAATAATAAGATTCTATAATAAAAACATAAGCAACCGGATTAAAATAATATGTTATTAAACATTAATAAGGCAAACACTTGCATACGATGTATCCATAAGATTCAACATTAGTAGAAGCTAATAGAAAATGCACGTAAGTTCGAAGGAAAATACATGAGAATATGGTACAAACATCGAAAGCCTGAAATTCTTCAAATAAATTTTTGCACAAGGAAATAATAAGAATTTGTAAGTTTTTTTATTTCAAAATTACTTTGAGATCATTTTGATAGAACACCTAAAACTCCAGAAAATTATTGAATATCACATATAAATAAGGAATTCATTAAATATAGCACATATCACAAAGAAGAAGATATTCCTCACTAACTTTATAGCGCCTGAGCATATATCTTTTTTTTTTTGATAAACGTGATTACATTAAAAACCAATGTCATGTCCATATGTCCCTCTTCTATATTATCATAGATGAGTCACATACAAAAAATTTTAATACAATCCAGCAATTTTAATGAAGATAGTGAAGTACAAAGATTTATGTAGTCTCTCAAAGCAAAAGCCTAACAAAAGTATGACTATAGGTCAAAAGGGTATACTAAATTTTCCATTACATTTGTGACGCAGAGAAGGAAGGGGGGTAGATATAAACTCAAAGGTATGGATCGGATCAGAATTGAAAAGTAAATCGATCTAGCTATGTATGTCCGCCCGCCTGTCCGTCCGTCTATCCGTATATTCAGCTTATATTTTCTTTTGGATGATAAATGAATTTATAACCGAATGAATTTATATGGTATAATATCGATATTCCGGTCATACGTTTATCCCAGAGTTGACACAGATTTTCCTGGTTTTTTACAATGTTAGATTAAAAAAAATATATTAAAAGTCATATTGTTGCAACAAAAATTTTACTTGAGATTCAACTTTGGATTGTTGTTTGCAACCGTCTACCTAAGTAGGATCACTGTTTAAAACCGTCTACCAAAGAAGTATACTAGATCACTGTGAAACTTCTTCCAACGTAAAATACAAAACTTTTAGTTCTGTTTAAACTTAAATTAAAACTACAACTTCTTTTTTATAATTTTTAATTTATTTTGAAATACTCGTACTTTAATATTTTGTAAATTTTAGAGCATAAAAATAAAATAAAAAAACATAAAATTTTTGTTTATTATTTTCTCCGGAAAAACCAAAACTTTAAGAAATATTTTTATTTTTTATAAAGATAGAAAAATACTTTTATTTTTCAAAAAAAAAAATATCTTTTTAATTTTTAAAACTTAAGTACACAAATAAAACAGACGACTTTTACATTCACTTGAAACTCTCTATTCAAATGTTGACAAAATACATATACATATATATGTGTATGTATATTGACACATTTACCTGCATAAAGGTAAAAAAAAAAAAATAAAAAAGGAAAGATAAAAATCTGAAGATGGAAAATATTTTGCATATTTTTTTTACAGTTTTTCGAAATTAAAAGAAAACCTATAACTAAAAGAAAAGGCATTTGTATAGAAAAAATAAAGATATTTTTGGATTAGTTATGAACATGTTTTTGTTTTGTAATCCAAAATATGAATTTTTTTTTTTTTTTTAAATTGATCAGAAAAATAAAAATATTTTCATAAGATATCTTTTTCAATTTTTTGTTTTTATAGGGTTGTGTACAAATTCTTGTGTTTCAAAATCCTACGTGTCAAAATCTCGCGTTATTTTCGCGTTTCCCTGTTAATTTAGAATCTCACACATCCTGGTTATTTTGGAAAAACCGTATTAAAACCCTGAAACCAACTGAAAAATCGCTTCTAATTATATTTCCTACATAAATATATATATATTATTTCAACTTCCAAATTATAAAAAGCGCGAGATTATGACACGCGAGATTTATACACACGAGATTTTGATACACGAGATTTCGATTCGCGAAATTTTGATACGATCCCGTTTTTATACCCGAATGAAGGTAATTTAAAGGATGTACTAAATTTCTCAAACCGTTTGTAACGCTGTTACGGATAAATATAGACACAAAGGTATAGATCGAATCAGAATCAAAAATTCGATTTAGCTATTTAGGATGGGCATATGCCCGAACACTCGTCAGCACGATAACTCAGACACTAAAGAAATTAGTTTTTGTACAAGAGCCTTCTTTGCCATTGGAACCCAGTCAAGTGTATATAGACTCAAGTGTATGGATCGGATCAGAATCGAAAAATAAATCGATTTAGCTATGTATGTCCGTCCGTCCGTCCTTTCGCACGATAACTAAAAAACTAAAGGAGCTAAAATTTTGAAATTTTCCCAAATTAGTTTTTTTGCAATAGCCGTCATCGCTATTTAAATCCACCCATTTTGGTCCATGGGTTGGGGTAGCTGCCATAAAACTTCTTTTTTTATATAAGTATTACTCTATACCTAATTACAGCTGCTTGTCTGAAATTTTGCTAAAAATAGTTTAGTTTTATGGCCACAGTTTCTGCAAAATTTGGTTGGTCTACTGCAGTGGGTTCGAGTAGCTGCCATACAACTTCTTACTTTATATGGGCATTACTCTATACCTATTGAAGCTGGGTGTCTGAAATTTTGCTAAAAATAGTTTAGTTTTATGGCCACAGTTTCTGCAAAATTTGGTTGGTCTACTGCAGAGGGTTCGAGTAGCTGCCATGCAACTCTTTTTTTATATGAGCATTACACTACACCTAATAAAGCTGTATGTTTGAAATTTTTCCAAAAGTAATTAACCCGTTGATATAATGTATATGTTATGGTCATACGGGTATCCTAGAGTTGACACAATCTACTTTATAAACTCTTCCCAGGTTTTATGATGAAAACCCTGGATTAAGTAAAGAATTTTCCAAGGTATTTATAACCAGTTTCGAGAAAAAAATATAATATTATTCCAACAAAGTTTCTCTTAAAAAATTAAAGTTACCTATTAGATTACCTTTATCGGAACAGAAATAATTTCCATAAAATACTGCAGAATTCATATAAAAAAGTAAACGACGACATTTTCCTAGAATTGTTTGTTTTTATTTAAATAAGAACGATTAACTAGAAAAAAAACTTATAATTACTAACGAGAATTGTATTTAAATAATTCTGATGAATTGAGAATAAACATTTTCTGTTTAAAAAGTTAAGTAGCAATTGTACGGAAAATTTAATTGAATGCATTTACCATATGTATGTATATTAAATACTATATTAATTACAAATTATATTTAATTAATTAATCAAAATTAACCAATCAATTACATTAATTCGGATTAAATTTTATTTTAAAATAATTCTTAAAAAATCCTAAAAACTGTTGGGTGGCACATTCGTTAGAGTTCCGACCTTTAATTCGAGAGACCGAGGTTCGAATTCTCATAAAAGCATGTAGAAGCATTTTAGGTCTTCAATAGATAATAGATATGCTTATTTGTTTATATTTTTTTACTAATTTTTTAATTAAATTCTAAGTTTTGCTGGCTGGGAGATCCTTTATAAAGGCTTCGAAAAATTTCCTCCACATTACATTGTCGAAAACAGCTTTTGAGAAATAACCATATTAGTATGTTCCTATAAATATATGTAGACATTTTTTGTCAACTTTTTTTAATGTAAATTATAGTTTAAAAATTCATTAATTTATTAAACTTCACAATGCACATTAAAATATTCAAAAATATAAATATTCTGCCAAAATCACGCCCACAAATACAAAATTTGTCTATTGTCAATACGTTTAAAGACTTAAAATTAAGATGTACGTAATTAGTAATATTTGATTAATAAGTATATTTTTATCTGTGAGTTACAACAATAAATATAAATATTTGTATTATTAATATTATTGTATTGCTATTAATTTGATCCAAAATGACGAATGGTACCTGGAATCAAGTCGAAAATCCGATTTCAAATTTTTTTCAGTATCAATACTATAGAAGAAATGGCTTTTAGTTCCTCGGTAAAAAAAAAATAGAAATTATTCCGTCTTAACAAAAGATTTTCCATTTTGTTGAAAACGAGTAAATCCGAAAGTTTTTATGGGTGTATGTGTGTGTGTATGTGTGTCTTTTAACACGATAACTCTTGTAACAGATTTTGATGAAATTTGGTATTCGAATAAATAAGAGTTTTTAGATGGGTCAATTTCGACAACGAAATCGGAAGGCTCCCATACTAAAACTTGCATTCCCTTTTGCAAGTCGGAATGAGTTCAAATTTGGTACATAAACTATTTGTGAGCACCCATGGAAACTAGCTTTTATAAATTGATACTAGTATCATGGGGTTTAGAGATTCTAGGAGTTTTGAAAATATCAAGTTCTAATACTTCACGATAGTCTTCTACAGCACGCCTCCGCAAATGAGCTAAATTGCACCACGGGATCGGGGGACTGTCATATAAAATAATCGGAATTTACAAAAACCCCATTATTTAAGAAGAAAAGCTTATACAATCCATATCGGATTTATTTCTACGATAACGATTTTTTTTACTTCGAAAACTGGGACCCTTAAATAAGAAAACAGAATTGTAACCACTATACCAATAATCCCATGATTAAAGCTTTATGGTTTAATGTATTTTAGTTCTAATTTTATAATACTCTACATTCTACTTTCTTGGTTCTTCCTTTATGATGTTGTTATTTGTAAAAAATTTCCCTCAAAATTTTCTTGGGAAAAAAACTATTATTAAAAACCAGCATCCAAAAAAATTCACAAGGTAATAAATATTTGTTCATTTAAAAGAGAACTTTTCTTGTTTTTTTTTTTTGCAATAACCCTCCAGCCTCCACCAGTTTGTTGTTTTTTCAATAAATTTTGTTTTGTTGTTGTTTTTTTTTTGTTTTTTTTGTTTTTTACCAACTTATATTTGTATAAGGATATTCAAATATATTTTACTTAACACATAAGTGTTACAGGAAGTTTAACATCCTTGTTTTTTACTATACACATATTCCATTTTCCTTTATTTTGTTTTTATTTTTATAATTTTCATATTTATATCTTATTTTGTTTGTTTGTTTATTTATTTTTATTTTTGTTTTTGTTTTTTTTTTTTTTAATGCCACAATTTCAATATATCCTTAAAGTACATTGAAACATTATGAGAGTATAAGTGTATACGAAGAAAAAGAAAATAAAAAAAAACAAAAAATAAGGACATATATTACAAGTTTCACTTATGATGCTATTATTACTCCCCATTCCAATACACTTTGCTCCAATTTTTTACGATCCTTTTTTGGAAAATGCACAGGTAAAAAAAAAAAAGTGAATTTTTTTTAAAGAAAAATATCTACTTAACTTTTATTTGCTTTTTTGTTGTTTTTTTTGCAAAAATATAAATTTTTATTGAAAAAGGACATTATATAATATATATGTAGATATTCTATTTTTCTATCTCTTTCTCACACTTCTGTATTTGTAAATGTATTTTACAATTTTCATTCCTTTTTATGAAAATCATATTTCTTTATAAATTTATATAGGTTGAACTTAAAAGATATATTTTACAAGAAAGGATGTGTTTTTCCATTAATTTTCCAATGTTTTTTTTTGTTTTTTCTGTTTTTATTTTAAATTTATTTCAAAAGAAAATTATTATTTTATTTTTTTTTTATTTATGAAATTTTTCTTCTAGTTTTTAGAATTTTGTTTGTGTTTGAGTTTTGTGGTAAATTTTCCTGCTCATTTTCTTTTTGGGAAATAGTTTTTCTCTTAAATTTTCAGAAATAATTTTATATTTTTTAAGGAAAATATAAATTAAAATAAAGCTGTTTAAGAACCAAAAAAAAAAACTTGGGTTCGTTTCTTTTTTAAATTGGAATAAACATAAATAATTGTGTTATGTGGGGACAAATTTTTATTATAATAAAGAGAAAAAAATGGAAAATTTTTTTAACATATTTTAATTTGAAATTATAAGAGTTTATATATGGTTTTGTTTGTTTTTTTTTTTTAAGATATAAATTTTTTATTTTTATTTTCTTCATTTCATTGGTTTTCTAGTATGAATTAGATCTAGTATAATTGAATTGAACGATTTCCGGATTTGTATATTATGATCCCCAATAAGATTTAAAATCATCAAATCTAAAAAAAACCCCAAGCCAAAATATTTTAAGACACAATCCTAGAGTAATAAAACAGAGAACAGTGTATTAGAGTAAACTGTGTCAACTCTGGGTTGCCCGTACGACATTAATATGGACATTATATGATCCGGTTAATTGCTTTTGGTAAAATTATTAAATACAGAACTTATTAGACTTTCAGATATGTACAAAAGAAAATTTAAGTTGAAAGGCAGCTCCTCGGACCTGTTCAACTACACCGACGAAATTTTATTCAGACTTTGACCATTAAAGTTAACTACTCCTGACAAAACTTCAAACATCCAGTTTCATAGATATAAAATAATGCCCATATAAGAAGATGTATGACAGCTATTAAAATCCACTGCAATTTCACAACAATTTTTAACACACTTTGGCCATAAAACTAAACTCCTTTTGACAAAATTTCAATTATCCAGCATTACCAAATATACAGTTATTTTCATGTAAAAAAAAAGAAGTTGTATTAATTCTACTCGAACCTGTGGAGCAAACTTGGTGGATTTCAATAACGATGACGACTATTGCTTAAAAACCAATTTGTGAAAACTCTAAAATTCTAGCTCCTTTATTTTTGCGGTATCGTGCGGACGGAGGAACATACATAGTTAGATCAATTTATTTTACGATTCTTGTCCAACCCATACTTTTTAAAAAATTCATGTTGGTTTAAAGGATTTTGAATTTAGGGACGATTCCTTTTGTACTAATCCCTTTTATGATTTCGTTTTTTCTTAAGATCGCTATATTTTTTTTTGGGAAAACTGTAAAAATCCAATATTTGTTGGCACTATCCCGCAACTATTGTAATGATGATTTAGGATTCCGATGAAAGCTTGCAAATATAAATAAAATTCATTTAGATGTTGTTAAAACTGAATTGATCTTAATTCTAAGAAAAATTGTATTAACCAATCTAAATGCTTGACATTATATATGAATCTTCTAAATATACCATTTTAAATTAACATTGATAAGTACTACTTCCATTCTAAAAGGTTTTTAATATTTTTTTTATTGTCATATCATTCGTCATACTGTACTGTCATTTGTACATTTTTAAAAAGTCAAAATTTCTTATTATTTGTACAAATCTGAGTCAAAATTAAGGCTATTTAATTGATAATGTTCCTGACTTATACATTCGTACAAAATCTTACAACATTTTCTTTTATAAGTAGTTCGATATCCTTATGCTTATACAATTGATTTTTAATTTATAATATCGATTCAATAATTTCTAATCAAACTATTAAAAAATTCTCTTCCAATTGTAAATTAATAATTGGTTTTAATTTGTACTTTAGCAGTACTAAATGTAATCCGTGATATTTCACAAAAACCTTTTTGTTGCTGTAAATTAATTTATATAAAATATTTTAAATTTATTTATAACTTCTTATTTGACAAAGTAAAACATATCAGTTAATTGGAATAAATGCATACTTACAATATGTCAAAAAATTTTAATATTATCTTGTATAAGTAAAAATTATTAATTTATATAATTATTACAATTTAAAATGTCAAACTGTTTTAATTTTTTTCATTTATTTAATTAAATTCTATTGACAAAATAATCCGAAATAATTTATAAAAATTTTAGTTTTAATTCATGTAAAATTAATTTTAATTAAAAAATTATTAGCAGTGTTGCCAGCAATCATAACTGTTAAAGTTTTAAAAAACAAAAACTGTCAATTGAATTATATTAGTGTTAAAAAATTTAAGAATGTCATAAGAATTTGTTAAATTTTAATTTATTACAATAAGGTTTTGTTTGGATATACTCTTTTCACATAAACTTGGTCCTTTTCAAATGAAATTTGTCTATTTTCAAATGAATTTAATCATTGGTCTTCTTTTAATCAGCCGTTTCTTGGGATCCAGTAAATAAAGTAACATTCATCTTATTTTTTTTATTTTTTTAGTTTCTACTACAGGCTTGAGGAATAGGTTCTTAAAATCATGTTAGGTTGACTTCTTGGTTCCAAGATACGAGGGCGTTTTTAAAAATATGAACAATTTAATTTGGAACCAGCAGAAATGCAAATTATTTGATTAGTTTTAATAAAATAGTTTAAAAGGTTGCTCAATTATATCAAAAATAATATTTTCTTAAATTTCATTTTCCCAAAATAAAAATCAAATGAAATAAGATCAAAATGCACCTTTTGTGGCTTTATTTCAATTCAACATATTTTTAAATACAACAGTAAAATCAAAAGAATGAGTTGCAAATTCGGCACACCTATTTCATTCAAAAACTAAATATGTTTCTAACTTGTTTGATAAAATGTAATAAAATTAGTAATATAAAATATAAAGAATTTTATGTTAATTCGTATATGCCTATTAAATACAAAAAATAATCACTCCTAATTCAAACCTCAAATTAAAATGTCTTATACTAATATTCTTAGGAAGGCGGAAATTCTGATTTTGATTCCAACTCTAAATTCTATTCTAACTCAGAACCTCACATATACACAGATATAAATATTCTGAGAAAGAATTTAACCCTACTTTTGGATGCATAACCAATAATAAATTTACTTTTCATAAAATTTATGAAAAATAAAAATTCAATTGGCTTTATTTCATTTGACTTTAATTCACGGAACCAAAATTAGCAGTTAAAATATATTTACCTGGCAACTATCTGTAAATTATTCCAATATTTTTATTTTGACAGAATTAAAAAAGAAATTGTTGTTAATCCTGAATGTTTAATGCTTGAATGCAGAGAAGCTGTTTTTTTACCGATATGATGCAATGGAATTTTCAATTAACTGATAAAAATTTTTTTAACCATTGTGGCCATATACAACAGACTAAACTCTATATTGTTGTTTTTATATTATGTAAATTTTTTTGGTATTTTGTAAATTGCTTTCAAATATGCAAAATTATATTTAAAATTTAACAACAACAACAACAAATAATGCAACCAAACCAAATTTACATACAACTATATAATTATTGGTGAAACTTCCGGAAATGAGTTGTGAGCTATCAAGATGACGTCATCACATAACGGTACTAAATATCTGAAAGTTTCCGAATATATATACCATTAGTGGCAATGGCGCCATCTAGTGGTCGAAAAATGCATTACAAAATGTTCCTAAGATTTTGTAGCATTTTTATTAAAATGTTATATTTTTGATGTAAGACAATAAACTGGAACAAACATCTTACAATATTGTAGGGCATGATATTGTCTTTCATAAACATCTTGTTTCATCTGGATCGGTGCTACCATTTTTGAGATATTGCAATTTAAAGTGAAAATTTAAAAAAAAAAAAAAAAAAAAAAAATCAAACTTTCAAAAAAATCACTATAAGTATGAAATTTTCCAAAACACCCTGTATTTTTTGTGATACAGATCGAAAGTTCTTTTGACACTCTTTCCAACGGTATATAATAAGTATGGTATATGTTGACAAATAGCCCCACCAGAGAACATAAATGAAAAACTGACACAACAATTTTATTAAAAAATACATTTTCATACTTTATTTTTCATAAATTTATTTCGCCTATTTGTTTTCCATTTGAATGCATTTTAGGCTTGGATACAATATTTATAAAGAGTTTTAAGAGACCTTTCTAATGGTATAATAATAATACAGGGTGTTTTTGAAAATTTCACAGTTATAGTAGTTTTTTTGAAAGTTTGATTTTTTTTTTTTTTTTTTAAATTTTCACTTTAAATTGCAATATCTTAAAAACGGTAGCACCGATTCAGATGAAACCAGATTTATATGAAAGGCAATACCATGCTCTACAATATTATATGATGTCGGTTCTAGTTTATGGTCTTACAGGAAAAATATAGCATTTTAATTAAAATGCTACAAAATCTTAGGAAATTTTTGTAATGCATTTTTCGGCCACTAGATGGCGCCATCGCCACTAATGGTATATATATATTCGGAAACTTTGAGATATTTAGTACCGTTATGTGATGACGTCATCTTGATAGCCCACAACCCCTTTCCGGAAGTTTCGCCTAATTATTTTCAAAAAATGGAAAAAATTAAAACATTTAATATTTAAGATAAAAATTGTTAACAAAATGGAGTAAATGAAAATGAAATAACGGGATATTAATTTTTTTTTAAAAAATAACTGTAATCATTATCAATATTATGCAAATCCAGTTAAAAGGAAGAATATTTATTTGTTGGTTTTTCATTCATATTAAATAGGTATATATATATATATACGTATGTACATATATACTTTATTAAAATTAATTGAAAAATTAGAATAAATATAGTTGTAATATTAAATATAAATTTTAGAAAATAATTAATTTCATTTTAATCCTATTTTAAAATAGTCTCCTGCATTAATTTAATCCTACGTAGGTATATAGTGTATACCTTAGATAAATTTTAAAATTTAAATTCTTGGATTTAAAATTTTCGCAAATATATATTTTATAAACAAAATTTAAATTTTAAAAATTTACAAATTGTATTAAATTAAAATTCAATAAATTGTTATAAAATTTTAATTTTAAATGAAAAAATTCTTACATAGACCTGAATATTAAAAAGGCGATCGATTTTAAACTACAGTTAAAGGTATAATTATTAGGAATGAATATAAGAATGTAATAATGAATGTACATACCTGTATATATATTTATTGAAGCATAATTTTCTAATGTAATCTCCATCATATATTCAAAAAATTATTAAGATCCATTAAAACTTAAATTATCGAAGCAAAAAATTACTATAAAGGAAACAACAGTAGGTACATATATACGTATGTAGTTTATTTAAGCGGATCAATGCCATTCACTTTGAATTCAAAAAAAAAAAAAAAAAAAAATTTTTTAAAAAATTACTCTAGTGAATAACAATTCGCTCAAAATCAAAATATTCCATTTTTTTTTAAACCGTTTTTTTGTTTCTTGGAGCAATACTCACTTTTTTTTTGTTTTGTTCCACTTTGTTTAAAAAGTACACATATTCACATATGTATATTGCATATACATATATATTTAGATTTTTTTTTTTTTTTTGTTGTTTACATTGAAAAAAAAAATTTATGCTCCAATTCCGTTATTTTTTTGTTGCATTTCTTTAATTAAATCCCATATAACAGGAATACAAAAAATGGGAAAAAAAAATCAACAAAAAGTTATCAAAAAAAAATATATATTTGTAGTTCCACTCTCATATTCTTTATTCCTCCGTTTTTAGCATATTATTCAAATAATTTTTGATTTGAAAAGTTTGATTAATAGTGTCCTGCTATGAGTGTGTAGGTTTGTTTAAAAAACTGCATCATCGGTTTGGATGGCAAAGAGGTTGGAGAACCAACTTTTCGTTTGAGAGATCAGGGGTCGAATCACTGTAAAAAAACTTGACTTAACTACCATTCGCTATTAGATTCAAATGAATGGCATTACCAATAATTAATAATTCTCTATTTTCTAATGAATACATTAATAAAAACAAAGATAACGCATATAAAAATAATTTAATTGGATAATGTAAGTCGCAGAGGCCTCGGTGGGTTAGTGGGTAAGCATTTGGCTAATGTGTAAAGAGGTGCGGTTCGATTCCCGTACGTATCATGAATTTTTTTAATTGAAAAACAAAAATTGTTGAAAAATAATTTTTCTTTATAAATCTCCATGGTGACCAAATATAATTTAAAATATACAAATATATAATATAAACAAAATAAATAATATTACTTTTAAATTGATAAAAAGTATTGAAAGGAGGTACACAACATGCCGCAAGGCCTACGTGCTAGGATGGCACACGCCATCCCACATATCAAAACAAAAACAACAATATAACTAACAGGTACAGCTATACTAATAAGTATCTTACTATTTAAATACTGCAATATATATCTAACTAATAGTATAGATAAGATTATTAGCCTAGTAGTTGACCCCTTAAAAAAAATTCAAAAGTAAACAAATATAATTTACAATTTAGAATGTTTTTCATTAAATTTCTAATTCTAATATTAGTGGCCCGTCGTTTTGAAACTACTTTGTTGCAAAGCCATTAAGGCCCTCAACCATAAACCCATTTTTGATTATACAATTAAATTTGTACTTAATTTTCAGTCAATTCGAAAACGTCCGATGATAATAAATTGCAGCAATATAATTTTTACTTACCCCTTGCAAGTTATATAATTATACAAGTGATGTTTTTTTTTTACATATAAAAATTGACAATTTACTGTTATATAAAATTTTAATTAGTATAATATTATGTAAAAATTCAAATTTGGGACACTCCGTATTTTTGAATCGATTAATGTTAAGACACTTGTAATTTAAAGGTAACCGAAAGTACTTACAGAAAAAAGGGTTTGGCAACAAGAAACCCGGTTTTTGTACTTATGTCTGTGAAAATATTGGGAAATTTTAAGGCATTCGGAATTTGAACTCAAAAATTGTATAAAATTTTTACAGTAACTACTCTTTATTGACGATAACTTCCCAAAATTCAAGAAAAAGTTTTGATTCAATGCAAAACCTATCAAAATTCTATAAAGCATTTTTTTTTGAAAATGTGCTCTCTATAAACTTAAATTTTGCAGCACTGCCTCGTATGTTTTGTTCTCTGACCCTTTTTTTTTGCATTAATATTAAAAAAACATAATAAAAATTTAACTTTATGACGTTAAACTGATTTGAGAAACATAAATATAACAACTAGTATACATGTATAGTTAAAGTCAAGCCATCAGCATTTTATTTATTTAATAAAAAAATAGATATTGTGATATTTTTTTTATACTTTGCCCTTAAAATTCAGATTTCCCGGTTTTATTCTGTTATTTTCTTTTTTTTTTTTGCAATTTGTTTTAAACCAGATGTATGAAATTTTTAAATAATTAAAAAAACTTTTTGATTTAATTTGTGCGTTTATTTAATATATAATTAAAAATTTAAGCTAGTCTTAATTTTTTATATAAATAAACTTAATTTAATATTTTAATTTATATTTAATACTAAAATTATATTATTTTAATTTCATAATTAAATTTATTTTTAATGAAATAAAAAGTTAATTAAATAAAACAAGGAAACTAATTTATTTATTTATTAGGTACCATGGTACATAAATGGATATCAGGTAACTGTTACCCTTGTTTCCAATTTGAATAGCGGGACGCTATTATGGTATAAATTATATTTTTTTATTAGATATGATCTTACTATCAAGGTTTGAACCCGAGACTCTCCTTTTGAAAGGCCAACGGCCTAATCACTACACTATCAGTAGGATCACATGGAATTTTTTTTTTAATATTATTTTTAATATTTTTAATTTATAAGGTAAGTGTTAGTGTACACACAATATAAGTAGCGCAGAATGTAAGAAATGTAGGTTGTTATGTGAAAACCGCAGTTATTGGAAAATTTTTCGAAATAAACTATTAATGAAGAAAACAATTAACTCTGACCAATTAAAATTAAATTACACTTTAAATTTCATCTCTTAAGATAATAATAAAAATTATTTGAGTTGTTTAACATATAATCTGAAGATACTTAACATAGACCATTTCCATTCACAATTAGAAGCATCACATTCCTATGTATGAATGGTATTGATTAGAAATTCGAACCGGAACTTTGACCTTTATAAGCCCTCTTTACTATCAAAGCAAATCATTTAACAAATATAACCTATAATATGGTTACTAAATGCAAATTCAGGAATTCGTTCAACGAACTTTTATACTTATCACGAATAAAGTAAAAAAAATTATTCAGAATATATTCAACCAGTTGCTTCAACTTTTTCGTAGTTTCTTCTAACATACTATATTTGAACCTTATATAAGCCAATGTATGCTTGAGTAGCTTAAAAAATTCAAGTCCAGTAAGAAAGCTTAAAATAAAGAGACCGAGAAGGACGTCTCATTTTATTCCATATTTCTCCATTAACAACCAATATTTGCAACTTAAATATATTAAAAACTTTTCAAAGCGACTCTTTTAAGGCATGTGAACATTGGTCTAAGGGTAGATTTAATTTCACATAACGTTTGAAACGAAGTAAACCAGTATACTAGTTGAATATCTCGAAACTCATTAATTAAATATGCTCGGATCAGAATCGAAAAGTTAGTAGATTTAACTATATGGTCCAACCGTCAGTCCCGATGATAACTCTAAAATTCAAAAGAGCTATGCGATTTTGAAATTTTTCCAAATTAATTTGAATGCAAAAGTCATCTCTTGTAATTTTATGTAATTGAACTATTTTACTCAGCGACCTCCAATAGTTACTATACAACTTCTTTTTCAACTTTAGCATCGAAATTTAGTAACTTGCTAGATTTTTGACAAAAGAAGTTTAGTTTCATATTTTTGCGATATGTTTATATTCTATTTGTGTGGGTAACCTATAGAGTTGACTACAGTTAACTCTTCTTTCTCATTTTTCTAAACCAACAATTTTTAACACCAAAAGCGGTGGACCTTCAGTTTATTTTAACTGTCAAAACGCGGAAAGCCAGCCGTTTTTCATATGTTTATATCATATTCGTGTGGGTAACCTATAGAGTTGACTACAGTCTACTCTACTTTCTCATTTTTTCTAAACCAAAAGCTTTGAAACTTCAATTTAATTCAACTGTCAAAGCGTGTAAAGCAAGCGTGGAAAGCGTTAAGCGAACACTCTGCCTTCGTCTTATTATAATTCAAATTTTTTTTAAAAAAATTTCCATTTTCTTTAAAACAATTTTTCAAAAAATTTTCAAAATTATTTTTATAAATAATTTATAAAAATAATTTGTTGAAAAAAAAAAAATAAATAAATAGCTTTTAAAATCTTATTTTGTATCACAATTCAAATACAGAATCTAAAACAAGTTATAAAAAAAACGATTTAATTTGTTTCTGTTGGAAACATTTATCTGATCTGAAAATAAAAAACAAATGATTATTTGAAATTTTGAAAGAATCGCAAAATAACACCTGTGTTCTACCCTACAAAACACATTTTATATGTAGGAGCATATACCTTTATTTTCAAAGTGCTTAAATTGAGTCACGTTTCATTAAAAACAAAAACAACAAGAATAAAACTAAAAATCCATTCATATTTCCAATAAGAGCTTTTGAAAAGCAGGTTAAAATCGTCCATTATACTAATATAAAAATTTTCTACTTTTTCTTTGGACAAATTTAATTCCATTTCTGTTTCTATCAATGAATACATTGAATACCTGAATATATAGGTAAGGTACCTACCTACCTACGAGTATAACATGCAATTATTAAGGGTCAATTTATCTGTTCGTGCGTTTCAACAATGTCTTTCTGAACATTTATGACATCCAATTTATTTAAAAATTACATTAATTTTGAACAAAATTTTTTATGAAAAAAAATTTATAATTTATTTATCGAAAGTTTTTTTTTTTGTTGAATTTACACAAAAGGCAGATTCAGTTTTCAGATTTTGATTATATTATTAATGTTATTAGAATCATTTTTATTAAAATAATAAAGTACAAGTAGTGAACCGTTTTTTGAATAAGTGAAAGGGATAGAAATTCAATTTGATTACATTTATTACTTATTTATTAGATATATATATGTATTTAATAATATATATATATATATATCTACAGCAAGAGATATATAAATATATATATATATATATATATATATATATATATATATATATAAAACAAATCAAGTTTTCTAAAATAATCTATTTAAAATATCAAAATAAATCCTATGCAGCAACCACTTATCCCTAATCAAAGAACAATAGGAAAATTTACTAGATAATCACTTTTTGATGACTCATTTTTACTAGGTGATCAGAACTTTATTAGTAAATAAAATAAAATAAAAAAAAATATTTTTTTCAATATATACTTTTATTAAAGTAGTACTAGCCCCCTAAAATGTAGAAAATAAAAAATTTAAAGTAGATCTTGGGAATTTGTTACTGTGTTAATATAAAAATAAATTGCTGGTATAAGAAACAGTTCTTTTAATGTTTGAAAACTTTTAAGCTTAAAATTTTTAAAATTTTCACTAACCAAAAATTGATGGCAGATCTTTTGCATTTAAAAGTGTTTTAATATAAAATATAAAAGTAAATTGCTGAAATGAAAGATAGTTCTTCTTTTTCTTAAAATTAATCCAATAAATGAAATATTAGTTAGCTATTAGTTATTAATTATTATAATATCTGGGATTGCTTTTCCTTGAATGTAAGTTTCATTCAAATTCTACCTTAGATTACTTTATGATTCGAATTTAATTTAAGCAGTCTTCGATATAAAGCTTTAATTTATAATTTGAATTATGGAAGTATTTAAGTACAGCATGAGCATCTGTATATCAAGCGACCAAATCATCTGAAACGATTTTCTTGCACTTTTTTAGCCGAATAGAATCTGTAACAAAGATATATGAGACTTGACGAATTCAGAACTCCTTGTAAAGCAAATAACCAGAAGAAGGTGGAAGTGAATCGGACACACAGTGAACGTCACGCGATCAAATCATTTGAAACGATTTTCTTGTATTTTAACGAAAGTGCCTCAAGTATAACTTCACTATGTTGAAACCAACAAGGAGGTTCTAGAGCAAGAGATAGACCCAGAATGGCATGGAAGTGCACTGTCTTAGAAGACATAAATAAATTCGAAAGAAGAGAAAGTGTCAAGCAGAAAAGATTGGAGACTTTAAGTGGATGTCTAATGCTTCCTAGTGGAGTAACAAAAAAAAAAAATCTATAATTTCACAATTACTTTTACAAGTGACACTTCTATATTGACTGGTACTATAAGATCGCTGTAGTAGTGAATAGTACCTCTGTAGCGTACTTTTATAATTCTTATACTTTTTGAGCTTTGTTTAGGATTTACAGTTATGTAGTAGAGCCCTATACAGCAATTTTTTAATAGATCCCACTTTTAACTTAGTGTCAAATATAAATAAGTACATTTTAAAAAAAAATAATACCGAATCCTGGCTATGCTTCCTTACAGCTGTGATAAATTAAGATTGACTTTGATAACACCAGTTATTAATAAAAATTCCGAAATTAATAATTTCAAAAAAGAAATTTAGGTGAAACTTCCGGAAAGGGGTTGTGAGCTATCAAGATGACGTCATCACATAACGGTACTAAATATCTCAAAGTTTCCGAATATATATACCATTAGTGGCGATGGCGCCATCTAGTGGTCGAAAAATGCATTACAAAATGTTCCTAAGATTTTGTAGCATTTTTATTAAAATGTTATATTTTTCCTGTTAGTCCATAAACTGGAACCAACTACTTACACTATTGTAGGGCATGATATTGTCTTTCATAAACATCTTGTTTCATCTGGATCGGTGCTACCATTTTTGAGATATTGCAATTTAAAGTGAAAATTTAAAAAAAAAAAAAAAAAAAATCCAACTTTCAAAAAAACTACTATAACTGTGAAATTTTCAAAAACACCCTGTATTATTATTATACCATTATAAAGGTCTCTTAAAACTCTTTCCAACGGTATATAATAAGTATGGCATATGTTGACAAATAGCCCAACCAGAGAACATAAATGCAAAAATGACGCAACAATTTTATTAAAAAATACATTTTCATACTTTATTTGTCATAAATTTATTTTGCCTTTTTGTTTTCCATTTGAAATATTTATTTTAAAATTTAAGAATGTACTTTATAGTTTGATACAATATTGAGTTGGGTTTTGTTTAGAGGATTTTTGAGGTATTTATATGTATGTAAAGTATAATTAGAAAGGACCTTAGAGTTGGTTATAAAGTCAGAATTATACGCTTTTTCCAGAATATTTATATACTAAGATTTTGAAGATTGACAGGGTTTTGAGTTAGATATAAAATTACGCTTATACTCTTCCAACAACCTGTATAACGTTTTATTTAGCCCTTTCGTTGGGCCCTTTCGTTGGTTGGGCGAACAAGTTGTTCGCATTTGAATGCGAAATAAAGCCATATCATTTTCTAAAATTTTACGAAATAAAGCCATATAGTAAAATTGATACAAATTCTAACACTAAAATGAAAAGAATGGTATAAGAATTCGGATACCTAATTCATTCAAAAAATTAATAAGTTCCTAATTTTTTTTAAATACTGTAATAAAACATGTTAAATAATATTATATTTTCATTACGGGGGCTGCCGCCCCCGAACCCCCGCTAACTCAATTATTGAAGCTAGATTTTGAATCCAACACCAAAATGAAAAGAATGGTATAAGAATTCGGATACCTAATTCATTAAAAAAATTAATAAGTTTCTAATTTTTTTAATACACTGTAATAAAACATGTTAAATAATATTATATTTTCATTACGGGGGCTGCCGCCCCCGAACCCCCGCTAACTCAATTATTGAAGCTAGATTTTGAATCCAACACTAAAATGAAAAGAATGGTATAAGAATTCGGATACCTAATTCATTAAAAAAATTAATAAGTTTCTAATTTTTTTAATACACTGTAATAAAACATGTTAAATAATATTATATTTTCATTGCGGGGGCTACCGCCCCCGAACCCCCGCTAACTCAATTATTGAAGCTAGATTTTGAATCCAACACTAAAATGAAAAGAATGGTATAAGAATTCGGATACCTAATTCATTAAAAAAATTAATAAGTTTCCAAATTTTTTAATACACTGTAATAAAACATGTTAAATAATATTATATTTCCATTACGGGGGCTGCCGCCCCCGAACCCCCGCAAACTCAATTATTGAAGCTAGATTTTGAATCCAACACTAAAATGAAAAGAATGGTATAAGAATTCGGATACCTAATTCATTAAAAAAATTAATAAGTTTCTAATTTTTTTAATACACTGTAATAAAACATGTTAAATAATATTATATTTTCATTACGGGGGCTGCCGCTCCCGAACCCCCGCTAACTCAATTATTGAAGCTAGATTTTGAATCCAACACCAAAATGAAAAGAATGGTATAAGAATTCGGATACCTAATTCATTAAAAAAATTAATAAGTTTCTAATTTTTTTAATACACTGTAATAAAACATGTTAAATAATATTATATTTTCATTACGGGGGCTGCCGCCCCCGAACCCCCGCTAACTCAATTATTGAAGCTAGATTTTGAATCCAACACTAAAATGAAAAGAATGGTATAAGAATTCGGATACCTAATTCATTAAAAAAATTAATAAGTTTCTAATTTTTTTAATACACTGTAATAAAACATGTTAAATAATATTATATTTTCATTGCGGGGGCTGCCGCCCCCGAACCCCCGCTAACTCAATTATTGAAGCTAGATTTTGAATCCAACACTAAAATGAAAAGAATGGTATAAGAATTCGGATACCTAATTCATTAAAAAAATTAATAAGTTTCTAAATTTTTTAATACACTGTAATAAAACATATTAAATAATATTATATTTCCATTACGGGGGCTGCCGCCCCCGAACCCCCGCAAACTCAATTATTGAAGCTAGATTTTGAATCCAACACTAAAATGAAAAGAATGGTATAAGAATTCGGATACCTAATTCATTAAAAAAATTAATAAGTTTCTAATTTTTTTAATACACTGTAATAAAACATGTTAAATAATATTATATTTTCATTACGGGGGCTGCCGCCCCCGAACCCCCGCTAACTCAATTATTGAAGCTAGATTTTGAACCCAACATTAAAATGAAAAGAATGGTATAAGAATTCGGATACCTAATTCATTAAAAAAATTAATAAGTTTCTAATTTTTTTAATACACTGTAATAAAACATGTTAAATAATATTATATTTTCATTACGGGGGCTGCCGCTCCCGAACCCCCGCTAACTCAATTATTGAAGCTAGATTTTGAATCCAACACTAAAATGAAAAGAATGGTATAAGAATTCGGATACCTAATTCATAAAAAAAATTAATAAGTTTCTAAATTTTTTAATACACTGTAATAAAACATGTTAAATAATATTATATTTCCATTACGGGGGCTGCCGCCCCCGAACCCCCGCTAACTCAATTATTGAAACTAGATTTTGAATCCAACACTATAATGAAAAGAATGGTATGAGAATTCGGCATAGCTATTTCATACAAAAAAAATCAACCCTAATTAATAAATATAAATATTCTGGAAAAGGGGGCAATCCTGGTTTTGAATCCAACTCCAAAATCCCTCCTAATTGAGAATCCCTTATATACACATATATAAATATTCTGGAAAAAGCGTAAAACCCTGCTTTTGAAACCAACTCTAAAACTCCTTCCTAACTATTTAAATAAAAAAGTTTGGAAAATTAAATTGCTTCTATTTTCACAAATAAAATTACTTCTGATTTTGTAGCCTAAAGGCCTTTCTAATTATATTTTTACAAACATATTTAAATAAAAAAAATTTTAAAACTTTGAGGTTGTCACCTCCAAAATCCCTCAAAGCAAATTGTCAGAACCAAACTCAATATTGTATCCAAACCTAAAATGCATTCTTACATTTTTAAATTTGCCAAAAAGGCAAATAAAGTATGAAAATGTATTTTTTAATAAAATTGTTGCGTCATTTTTGCATTTATGTTCTCTGGTGGGGCTATTTGTCAACATATGCCATACTTATTATATACCGTTGGAAAGAGTTTTAAGAGACCTTTCTAATGGTATAATAATAATACAGGGTGTTTTTGAAAATTTCACAGTTATAGTAGTTTTTTTGAAAGTTGGATTTTTTTTTTTTTTTTTTTTTAAATTTTCACTTTAAATTGCAATATCTCAAAAATGGTAGCACTGATCCAGATGAAACAAGATGTTTATGAAAGACAATATCATGCCCTACAATATTGTAAGATGTTGGTTCCAGTTTATGGACTAACAGGAAAAATATAACATTTTAATCAAAATGCTACAAAATCTTAGGAACATTTTGTAATGCATTTTTCGACCACTAGATGGCGCCATCGCCACTAATGGTATATATATTCGGAAACTTTGAGATATTTAGTACCGTTATGTGATGACGTCATCTTGATAGCTCACAACCCCTTTGCGGAAGTTTTGCCGAAATTTAACCTCAAAAATATTTTCAAATAAAAATATTGAATAATAGTAGATGAAAAATATGTAAAATATTGTTCAATACTTGATTATTAAAACAAGTTTGGTAAAAATTTTTAATACTAAATTTTACAATAGGAAATTTCAATTAAAATACTATTAGTGTTATAAATTGTACTAATTTAGGTGATGTTCAGGTTCTAACTGGATGGTTTACGAAATAATTGTATTAATTTTTGAATATCTCAAAATATTTAGAAAATATACACCGCAATGAATAGAATTTCTTTTTTTACATAAAATATTTAACAATTTTACAAAATTTTCATTTTTCATTCAAGTATTATTCATTATAATTCTGAATTAATACACCTGTAGAATTTAGAATTCATTTAAAAATTGATTTTTATATATACCACATAATATATCGTCTATGTACTTGTGTATGTTAATTTATATAGTTAAAATAAATCCGGATGTTTTAATAGAAATTTTAAAATGAAAATCGAATTTAATATTATCACAGCAAACACTTACACATTACTTATACACATACAAAAATTCCAATACAAATGGAAATAAAAGGGCGCAAATGCATAAATATAAGCTAAAGGATTAAAATCCGTTAAATTTGAAGTAATTTTTTATGTTATGCTTTTGAGAAGTTTTTTTTTAATAGAAATTGTGTATAATAAAACCGTGTTCAGATTATGTCCTTAAAAATGTCTTTTAATGTATTTATTCCTTTCAAGCGTTTGAAAAATGAAAAGATAAGGAAAAATATTTGAAGAAATCGCAATATTATGGATATCCAAAATTGTCATATATGCATGATACAGTAAAATAAGATTTAGTGTATATATTTATATATATATATATATTTTATATTCCTTTTTAATCTTTTGTGAACTCAAAGACATCACTTTTAAGATATAAAAGAATGTTTTTCATTACTTTATTGTGAATGAAATTTTTAGATAAATGAAAAGTGCAAAAGAAAATTCGGAAAAAAACCTTTTAATACAAGCATCCATAAAATAAAAATAACTGAAATGTGACTTTCTTCTTTTAAGTACAATTTTAATATTGCATGTCAAATTTGATTTAATTTAGGTGTAAAAAGGTCGAGTGAACGATAAAATGTCATGACCTAAACATTTTTAGAATCAAGAATTTCATCAAAAGCCAAAATGCAAATTTCATGGCTTAGTAAACCTTAGGTAATGCTGATTTATTAGAATATTGCATAGATTAATGTATAGCTTATTTAGAAGAAAAATACTTTTAAAAAATCGGGATAAAGGGGAGGTTCCCACTATAAAATTTTGTGGAAACTATATTTTTATGGAGCCCATGTTAATTACAAATTAAAACTGTAATAAAAGCGAGTCGTTACATGTTATAATTGATTTAAACGAATAATGTAAAATTTGGTATTCAAGATTAATATTTAAAATCAGTTTAAAATAAAAGAAAATTCTTTAAATTATGATTCAAAATTAAGATTTAAGAAGCTCTAGTGTTCGCATCTTAGGCACCAGAAGTTGCATTTTTGTTATTTGAAACATGTTGTCTGTACTTGAAACTTATAAGGAGAAAAAATTCAAAATCTAAGAAAAGTTCTAAAAATTTACTCCTAAAATTTTGAGAGCCATTTTTTGGATAAGCTTAAAAACATACTTTTTTAATTATACTTATTTGCTTCGTTTTAGTTCTACTAAAAAATCGGTGATTACATTTAGAAAGTTCCCTTAGTCCCTGCGAATTTTCATAAGGAACTTTAATATCTGATTTTTGGGATACAAAATGTATTTCGGTTAAAGTTTTAATTATGAATTTTATTTGAAACAAAATTTGTTTCGCAAAACAATTTCGGAACTTTTGATTTTAAATTTGTTTCCTTCCGCACCCCTGGTTAAATTTTTCGAAAACTTTTTTACACATTTACAGACGGTCTAAAAATGTATTTCGGATAAAGTTTTAGTATGACGTTTATATTCGGAATAAAATATTTGATTTTTAATAAATTAAAATTTTATTCGGAACTTTTGATTTTAATTTCCTATCAGTCCGAACCCCCGAATTTAATAATAAATTTTAAAAACTTTTTTGCACAATAACCAAAAAGATACGAGTTCTACCCACTAATATTAATGACCTCTACGAACGCTATTATAAAACCAAAGAGTTCGGAACATTATAAACGAGAACAACTTCCTATAGTTATCATTAACAACTAATATTAATATTGAAATTTAAAGCACTTTACATTGGACATAAAAAAAAACGCAATAAATATGGGTTTTTTTGGTGTGCTTTTAATATTTTACGGTTCGTCTATTATTTTCTTTTATTCCATTCATTCTTTTCGAAATTTCAATATTTACCACATTTTTTTTTAACAAGCTCCATTTGCATTTTTTTTTTGTTTTTATTATATTCCTTTTATATATACTTGTTACTTGTACCCCAAAATGATAATATGTCCTGTTTATTTAGGACATTAGCAATTTTCAAAATAATTTTTATACCAAAAAAAAAATAATAAAAAAAAAACACACATAAACAGTTCAATAGCTTTTTAAAAAATATAAAAAATATGAATTATATATATATATAATATATGTATACGTAAAAGTGTTTACATAAATACAAAATATTAAAAAAAAAAAAAAAAAACAGAATTGTTGACCAAGGATTATAGAAGTTATTAAAAAAGGATTAGAGTTCAAATTATGTTTATATAAAAATATAATAAAAAAAAAAATAATTCTTTGAAATAAAAAAATAAGTATCTTTAAGGTTAATTTTACAGTTTTTTTTTAATATAATTTTTTTATAATAATTTTTTTGTTTGCGTGGTAGCTAAAATTCATCCCTTTCAGACAGGCATTTTTGGAAAGCCGTTTTTTTTGGAATAAAAAAAATAATTTTAAATTTCAAAATTATAAAAATTTTTTTTTTTTTAAATAATATATGATTTATGTACATATGTATGTATTTAATAATATGTATATCCTTTACACGTGGATATTTAAAATATTTGTTTTTTTTAGGATTAAAACTATTCAGGGAATGTTTATTAATATCAATTTCAGTTTTCAATTGATTTATTAAATTCCCTGGAAAAATTCAATGGCCCATACAGAGTGTTTTATAACCTTTTTTATTAGTAGAAAAAGGATTTACACTTTAAGTGCAGTATGTATTTACTTTACAAATAGAAGTTTTTACTTTTAACTGCAAAATTTTGGTTTTTCAAAGACAAGTTTTTTTTTGCAGGTGGAACTTTTGTTATTTACGTAATTTTTGCATTTCAACAATGTTTTATTTGTGTTTCAAAACCCATGTAACAATTCTTCAGCCTCATAGGTCAAGGTGTTTAACCCCTATGTTCCTTACAATGAAACTTAACCTTAACTTAAATACACAAATTTTTAAGGCAAATTTGAAATAGCGTTTTAGATTTATAGTGTACGTACTTTGAACCTTGAACTTTTTGTTGAATGTCTAATTAATAGGGCGCGTTTATATTGGAGCTACGGAAAGTTATAAGAGATTTAATAAGAGTGTCGATAAGAGCATAGCATAGAAAATTTATATTGTTTATCGATGATCAAAGCGATGCTACAATATAAATATCTATATTTATATCATGTATATAGTTTTCTGCGCACCACCAACATAAACGTACTCTTAGTACGTATAACTTAAAAAGAGCTCAATTTATTCAAGTATATACTCAGTCAATTGTTACTGTATTGTACTATAAATGTTCCGGTTTCATATATATATATATATATATATATTATAGTTGTTTCTAATGCGGTATATAGTTTTATTCAAATAATTCAACATACACTCAGAAAAACATTTGGACAAATTTTCGCTTCTTTCATGCAATTTTTAGGATTAACTTGACACTCATTCTAAAACTCATGATTCCTGTTTGGTAAAAATTATTTATAATATTTGTTAAACCATTAGTATTTTACCATGTTTTGAATTTAAAAATTCATTTTTAAATTAAACTCAGTAAATATGAGGTGTATTTTTTAAATATCCCTTTGTATATATTTTATATAATCATTTAAAACTAGTTTTTACTTCCTATCCACGCAATTCTTGGAATTTATAATATTTTTAAATAAAACTGAATGTAATACCTACAATTATTAAGAATAGTAAAATATTAAAATTTTATTTTAATTATTTATTTAGTAATAAAATAATATTACATATTTTAATTTTTTTCAAATAATATTAATGTAAGATTGCCTAAAGTTTCTAAAAAGTTTATTTAACATGTTTATATAAAATTAATTTAACAATTTTTTATCCAATGCTCATGAAATATTTCTGAGAAATTTTTATTTCATCAGAAAAGAAGTTTTTATTTTGTGAACTTTTATGTTAGTTTTACATTTTACAAAAAAACTTTTTTTAATCAGAAATTTTATAGAAACTATCCCTTGCTTTATTTATATAAAATTTATATTATACGGAAGCGTTTAGAAGTTAAAAGTTTAAAAAAGGTGTAAAATAAAAACGATTTATTTTTAATTGGAAATTAAAATTCATTTTGTTTTGTTTAAGGCCTCGGATACGCTGATAATAAACGACCAGTCTTTTAGATAAAAAAGATATGGATTTTTTTATTAACTGACATACAGAAGAGAACGACAAGTGGTAGCGCAAAATTATATAGTAACGTGCGCACAAAAAAAATAAATCGATTGCTATCTGCGTGTTCGAGGCATATTCTTTTAATGAGGTTATAATGAGGCGAAAACGCGCGAGTGTGGGCCTTAAATATCACTTAAAAGAAAATATGTCGTAAACCATTATGGCTTTATGATATAAGACGCTATACCACGGCTCCTTTGAAAATATTTAATCGTTGTATGACATGGCAGCTATACTAATATTTTTTATCTAAATTTAATTTGTCATTAAACTGGTCTTCTTTTACAAAATTTCAAACATTTCAGTAGGTTGATCATAAGAAAATTTAATAACGAACTTGCCAAATTTTTCAAAAGATGTTGGAAAAACTAGCCATGGACTATGGACATAACGAACTTGAATGAAAATGATCTAATTAGTATTGTTCATGAAAAAATATATTATCTCATTACTTTTACGCTATTCCGATCTACTAAATTGCCCCCCTATGAATAAGAATTTTCAGTACACAATCTTACTGAAGGATCAAAACTGACCGATAGCTCAGTGGTTAAGTGGCGGCTTTTAAAACGAAAAGTCTCGGGTTCAAACCCTGGTCAGATCATATCGAATAAAAAAGGGTTTATTACAATAATTTAATAATAAGTCCAAATACCAAATCGACAAAGGATTAATATTTACTATTGTCAGGTACTACAAATAAATAAATAACAAAAGGATCAGAAATTCCAAATAATAATTAGTGAAATACAAAAATATGATGGAAAACTTATTAAAAATAAAATATCACATATACAAAAATAATAAGAAAAATACCGTTACTATGGCTGATTATCCTTTTCATAACAATATTAATGAACTGAAAAGCAAACAAAATCAAAAAAAGGATTCTCATATATAGCAACATTATAAATGTTGCAAACACAAGTACATGTGGATAAAATTAACACCTTTGTGTAATTTGTTTTTTTTTTTTTGTAAATTTCCATATATTCCCTTTAAAAATCCCTGATCCTGTGAAAACTTTTTTATTTTCATATAAATATAAAAAAAATTAAAATAACAAATTACTGTACAGCTAATTAAATGATTTTTTTTTTTTTTTGTTTTTTGTCACAAAACTCATATTTAAACAATAAAACAATAACCGCAAACATTTTACAACAATAGCAACAAATTTTAAACAATAAACAAAAGAAAAGAACTAATTAAACATATTCTACCCACAAAATAAAATTCATTGTTTTAGACAACAATAATGTATATATAAAATTATATAACAATGACAGACGCATACACACACACAAACATAACTAATTAAAAAAAGTAGAGAATATAAGATCCCAGGTTTCAAGAATTCATATATACAATATAATAATTTGAGATCTCAAATCCATTCAACCGCAGTCAACCAAAACACCTACACAACTAAAAAAAAATAATTTATGAAGGATAAAAATAACAAAAACAACAACAACAAAAATTTAACAGTTAAATATACAGCGCGTCATATGATCGGATATCTTCTGAAATTAAATAACATTGCAAACATGTCACTATTATTAATGGCTATTATCCTTCATAAATGTATCAACATATTCAGATATTTATGTACATATATATATATATATATATATATATATACAAATATAATTTAATATATAATTATATATTTGATATTATTTTATACATATAAAAGCAACGCTTTTCTACATGATTTTTATATTTTCATCCTATTTTGAATCCAAAACAGGATGAAAAATTGCATAAAACAAGGAAAAAAGGAATAATTAAAAAAAAAACCAGAATAGAGGGTGAAAAATTCCACAATTTCCACTCATCTGTCATATTAATAAAGTGAAACAACTCGTCAAATTAATTTACAGTAATATTTAACCAGAAAAATAAGTTTTTTTTTTTTTTTTTTTTTTTGTCCTTATTAATTATTATTTTATTTTTCTGGAATCAGATATGTTTAGTAAACCTGATTATTGTAAGGTATTGTATCGGACTTTTTAATAAAATATCGTACAATATCAAACCATTTGAGGAACTCAGGAAATACCGTTATACGTTTGGGATTTTGAAATAAATGAAATTAAAGTTACCAATTGTTGTATTGGACAGAGCTTAACAAATCGTTTAATAAGATTGGTGATGCATTTTGAAAACAAAATTTTTTATAATTTTTTAAAAAGAGAAAGTTCCCAAATCTCAAGTTAAAATTGATAATTAAAAAAATTATTTCTCAAGTTGAACTTCCAAAAAATTTTTCAGTGGAACAGTGAAGAATTAAAGTGATTCTGGAAATAGTATAGCCAATGAAGCTATATATTGACGGTTTAACTTGAAACAACTACTAAAATATTGTTAATACATCTAATGCACCTATAAAATCAATGGGTTAATGGGTTAAAAAAATTTTAAAATTGACATCAAATATATGGATCAAACTACGACTCAAAGTTAAGTGTTTTATCAAATAATTAATAAGTTATTTTATCACATTGAGCGCATTGTTAATATGAGCTCAAAATCATAGTCTAAAAACTTTACTTACACCCACATATGCGTAAAATTGACTAAAAACTACTCGATACAAACATACGATTCAAAATCCGACTCAAAGTTATGTGTTTTATCAAAGAATTAATGAGTTATTTTATTACATTGAGCGCATTGTTCATAAACACTCAAAAACAAGTTTAAAGACTTTACCAACAACTGCTTTTGAGATAAAAATAATTCCGAATTCACTAAAAACTACTTTCAACATACATATCATTCAAACTACAACTAAACGTTAGGTGTTTTATCAAATACTTTATGAATTATTTAATTGAGCGCATTGTTAATAACAACACAAAATTCAAGTCATAAAAACTTTACTAATAACAGTTCTTGAGATAAAATATTTCAAAATTGACTAAAAACTACTCCATACAAAACATATAGATCAAACTACGACTCAAAGTTAAGTGTTTTATCAAATACTTTATGAGTTTTTTTAATACATTGAGCGCTTTGTTAATAAGGACTCAAAATCAAAGTCTAAAAACTTGACTTACACCCATTTTTGAGTGTAAAACATTTTAAATTTACTAAAATTACTTTGTACAAACATATGGCTTACAATACGACTAAAAGTTAAACATTTTATTAAATAATGAATGAGTTATTTATTTGAGCGCATTTCTAATAATGACTCATTTTTTATTAATTATATTAATGTTAACACATTACCAAAAATTAGTGGCTCAATTTAAGTATACAAACACTTTCAAATGACATTACAAACGAAATTTAAAATTTTGAATACCAAAATTTAAACAGATAATTAATAAATTGAACGGGTTATAGTCATAGATATCAGTTTGTTATCCCAAAAAAAAAATTATACAAACAAGAGAAATATAACAAAAAACCTTTATTTATTACAAAGAATTTGTTGGATTAAGTTTATACTGAAAAATTAATGAGAATAAAAAATTCATGTACTCAAATTCATACACTTTTAATGAACACAATTTTTTTTTTTTTTGTTTTTATTTTGTTCTCTTTCGTTTTTAGTCTGCTGAACTTGACTATAAATTAAAGGTTTTTTTTTCGAAAATATGTGCTTTAATTTTTATATGTATAAAATAAGTTTTTTATTCTCAATTTAATGTGTTAAATATGACACTGTTTACGTACATACATACACGTATATGGAATATTTTTTTTAAAAATTGAAATAAAAAAAAAATTCAGGAAAATTTTTTAATTTCTTTAGATTTATTAATTTAAACCTGTGATGACAGTAATTAGCAAATGCAAAATTTGAGGATATTAAAGATATAATTAGTATTAGTAAGGTTTCAAACCTTCATATAAACCGTATGTTACCTTCAATTAATTTGGTTGAAATAAAATATTTATAGGAAATGTTATATTGCCGAGTTTAATAAAGAGGCATCTTATAATATTGTATGAGGCAAGGGACTGTTTATAAATAAATAAATGAATAAATAAATAAATAAGAGAAGAATAGAAATATTTTAATTGTGCGATTTTATTATGTGCAAAGTCCAATTGCACCAACTAATTATTACTAATCAAATAATAATTTCTTTGATTAGTGAATTTTTTTAGTTTTCAAACGTCATTGGTATGTTGATAAGTTGTTGGTGCAACCGGACTCATTTATAACTTAAAAATACTTTCAAATATTTTTTTTAGATTTTAATGAAACTTAAAGGAAACTATTTAATTACATTTAGAGCAATAGTGATTACATTTAAACCATTAAAAATATCCAACCAATGACATAGTGATTAAAATAATTTCCCTTCAATTTAAATGTATTCGTTCAATTAATATCGTAATAGTTTATATTTTAAAGTATATATCGTAATATAAAGTGAAAGATGACGCGCATATAAATTATATAATGTTATTGAATTGTGTAATCTTTTAAAAGAGCTTCAGTCAAATAGTTAACGGAAGAGGCAAGAGCCGATATGGATTCAAATAAGAAAAACGAAATGGAAATTGATTGGTCGCATTCTAAGACGTTCAAGAACATCAGTGGCACGCCAAGTTTTCATTAGAACGAAACTTCCAGGGCACAAAAACTTTCTGCACGCCAAAAGCCATCTGGAGGAGAACTTAAACTAAATATAATATACTAGCTAATACCCGGTGCGCGTTGCTGCGCCTCTCAATGGAGGTTTAATTGAAGTTGATGTTACTGCAAAAAGTTAACACAAAAATTACACACGGTTATCATATGTAAATTTTAAAATGTATGAAAGCAATCTTTTTAAAACGATTTTCTAGGATTATTCTAGTAATTTTTGAAACTTTCTGTAATTCAAAGCAGTACAAACTACTTTCCAAAATTTGACGTAATTTACTTCCAAAAAATTTTTTTTGACCAAACGTAGGACCGACTATTAACAGACTCAACTCCATTTTCAAGTTGCTTCACACATAAAAAAATCGGGCAAATCGTTTCTAATTTAGAGTAAAGTATTGAAAAAACCTATAAAAAGCTGTTGGGCCGCAATGGGTTAATGCAACTCAACAAAACTTTTTTAGGGCTTTCTTTTAAGCCAAAGCAGAATTTCGTAAAATCGGACAAATTTTGGACCCAAAATTTTTTTTGACCACCCGTCGGCTCAACATGGGTTAACAAATTCCAAAACTGTTAATAGTGTCAACTCAGTTCTCACAGGGGAGCACGTATACAAAATTTGAAGAAAATCGGTTAAACCGTTTCTAATTTAGAGTTAAGTATTGAAAAAACCTATAAAAAGCTGTTGGGCCGCAATGGGTTAATGGAACTCAACAAAATTTTTTTTTTCGGCTTTCTTTTTAGTTAAAGCAGAATTTCATAAAATCGGACAAAATTTGGACCCAAAATTTTTTTTGACCACCCGTCGGCCCGACATGGCTTAACAAATTCTAAAACTGTTAATTTTGTCAACTCAATTGTCAAGGAGCATCACGTATATAAAATTTGAAGTCAATTGGTCAAACCGTTTCGAATTTAGAGTAAAGTATTGAAAAAACCTATAAAAAGCTGTCGGGCCGCAATATGTTAATGGAACTCAACAAAATTTTTTTTAGGGCTTTCTCTTAAGCCAAAGTAGAATTTCGGAAAATCGGACAAAATTTGGATCCAACATTTTTTTTGACCACCCGTCGGCCCGACATGGGCTAACAAATTCCAAAACTGTTAATAGTGTCAACTCAATTCTCAAAGAGCATGACGTATACAAAATTTGAAGTCAATCGGTCAAACCGTTTTCATTTTAGAACAAAGAAGTTTAAATACTTGCACCACAGCCCCAACTTGGCGGTCCGTCAGAGCAAAATTTTTGGGCCACGATTTCTTTCCGTACCCAAAAACCTCTATATACAAATTTTCATGAAAATCGGCTGGGCAGTTTAGGAGCCAACTCGCTACATACAAACAAACAAACTTTCGCTTTTATATATATAGATAGATTTAAATCTTTTAAGATGAGATATTTTGCATAGGGCTAAAAAAAAATTCTATTCATCTTATCCTGTGCTTTTGTGTCTTATCATGTAGAGGAACTATTATGGTTTAATATTTATTGCAATTTTCTCAGTCCTTAGGACTACGTTTATGTGCCAAGCTCTATACACACAAACGAAACATCCGGACTTAAAAACTCCGAAACCTAATTTTTAACTCATAATTTGATGAATAATTTGATATATGTTAACTTTTTCTAAAATAGAATTAATAAATTGAAAACTCGTATTGTTTTGACAAACTTTTAACTTGTTGTTTTTATATGTGGGATATCATGTGGCATCCTAACATGTAGGCCTTGCGGACCTTGTGCACCCACTTTGAAATACTATCTATCAAATTATAAGTAATATTATTTATTTTGTTTAAATTTAAATTTGTATATTTTAAATTACATTTGGTCACCATGGGGATTTGAAAGAAAAAATTATTTTTCAATTAAAAAAATTCTTAACCGCTACGAGAATCGAATCTGCATCCGCTCGGTTAGTTAGCCAAATGCTTACCCACTACTCCACCGAAGCCACAACTTTAACCTTAGTCGTACAATTATTATTTATTCTTTCAACTTTTTTATTACATTATTTGTTTTTTTTAATTTAAACTACTTGCAGTTCTGGTAATATTGTTTTAATTGCAAAATTTTTAAAATACCATACTGATTTTTAAAATGTTTTTAATTCATTTTATTTTGATTTAAAATTTCATTAGTACACAATTATTAAATATAAATATATAAATATGTATAATAAACTCTATTAAATTTGTGTCAATATTAATTAAATAACACTTATAAGAATTAAGTAGTCTTTAAATAAATAATTCAATAAAATATTAAATTAAAAAGATTCTTGAAATTAGAAGGTGCTTGATATTTAATATGTAATTTAAATTTTAAAGAATTAAAAATCTACAAATGTGTCATACATAATTTTAAATAAAATTTTAATTAGTTTATGTTTATTGTTATAACTATATTTATAAGTTTATTAAAAACTATTATTATAAAATTATAAATGTGGTAATAAATTATAATATTAATTCTTAAATAAAATATAATTAATTCATTATTAATTAACAAAAATTTCCACGTTTAAAATAAACTTTTTTACAAATATATATATACAAATATTTATCATATATGCAAATTATTATTTATTCTAAATTTCTTAAAAGCATATTCAAAAGGACATCATTTAAAAGGATATTATTTAAAAAAGAATATTTTAACAGGACGTTTACGAATTTAATTGTTCCAGTTGAATAAAATTCAATTAATTATATTGTATCTTATAATAATATATAACTTAATATTCAACTGAATATTAAACGGAAGTTTTGTATCTATTCGGAAATATTTTCAACTAAAATATAACTAAATAAAATTTAAATAACTTTAGATATTTGAATTAACTAACAATTGACTGAAGCTGTTATCAAATATACTATAGGATACAAAGATTGATTTATTGTTATTAATATAAAATCTAAGTATAATGATATGATTAATGAACTTTTAGAATAAAATAGTCGTATATATAGAATAAATAATGATCTAAAAATAATATTATTCAAAATTAATTAATATTAAATGTAAATATTTATACAAAGTGTATTATTAAAATTAAATGCAATGAAAATAAAATAATTAAAAGGAAGTTTGAAAATAAAAACAGGAATAAATAACAAAACATTAAAAGTGTTTAAATTATTCTAATACTATGATTATTAATAATATGTTAATTCAAATTTAAAATGTAGAATAATTTATTAATACACACACTTATATATATAATAAATTACATTATATACTTTTAATTGATAGATAATACGACAATATGTTAAAATTAATTCTGTTCAATCAGTAGTATTATCATAATTACTGAGGTTCAAATGAATTTAGAAGATATTTTCTTAACTGTGTGTTTTCTGTACATCTATGGCTTTTGTGAATCTTAAATTAACACTTTTAAAAACTTGAAAAAAACGAGGAAGAGTGTAGTAGTAGGAGACTGTGTCAACTCTGGGATACCCGCATGACCGTAACATATACACTATATCATCCGGTTAAGTACTTTTGGCAAAATTTCAAACATTCAGCTTTATTAGTGTAGTGTAATCCTCATATAAAAGAAGGAGTTGTATAGCAGCTACTCGAACCCTCAGAAGTAGACCAACCAAATTTTGCAGTAACTTTGGCCATTACACTAAACTATTTTTTGCAAAATTTCAGACACCCAGCTTCATCAGGTGTAGTGTAAAGCTCATATAAAAGAAGGAGTTGTATGGCAGCTACTCGAACCCTCTGCAGTAGGCCAACAAAATTTTGCAGTAACTTTGGGCATTATACTAAACTATTTTTGGCAAAATTTCAGGCACGCAGCTTCCATAGGTGTAGAGTAATGCTCATATAAAATTAGAAGTTGTATGGCAGGTACCCGAACCCGTGGACCAAAATGGTTGCATTTAAATAGCGATTCCGGTTTTTGCAAAAAAACGAATTTGTGAAAATTTCATAATCCTAGCTCCTTTATTTTTTGAGTTATCGTGATGACGGACGGACGGACATACATAGCTAAATCGATTTATTTTTCGATTCTGATCCGATCCATACACTTGAGTCTATTCTACCCCCTTCCTTCTCTGCGTCACAAACGTAATGGCAAATTTATTATACCCTTTGACTATATAGTCATACGGGTATAATAAATGGTACAGACGCTAGGTAGTGCTGCCAATTTGCGTGCCCTAATGATCAAAAGTAACACTTAGCAAACAATGCATATAAGTAACAAAGTGGTTGAATGGTTACGATGGTGCCTAGAAGTAATATTACACTTAGGTTGTATTTTAGGTTGTACAATTCAATTTAAATCCAGGGCTATATTTTTTGGACACTTGAACCAGTCGCACGACGGGTTTTCTACCTAGCATAATATTATGAAATGATTTTGTTTCTTTTAATTTTTCTTTAAATTTTGTTGCACTTCACTTCTTCTTAGGGAATTTTTTTATTTTTCTCAAAAAAATTTAACAGACTTAAATAAAATCGTTTAATTTTGTAAATAAATGCCATAGAATAAAATATTGCATACTCGGGCTAAGGCGAATTATGAACGAAGAAATTTGGGTAATGACGAGGTAAAAGCCGATATGGGTCCAAATTAGAAAAAAGAAATGGAAATGGATTAGTAGCATTCTAAGGCGTCCAAGAACATCAGTGGCACACCAAACGTTCATTAGAATTAGACGTTCATTAGAATGTTTAAAATTTCTGCAGGCCTAAAGCCAGATGGAGGAGATGGAGGAGAACGGAGCACAAAAATAATGTGACATATCTGGAAAATCAAGGTACTGCAAGTTTTAAGTATTTGGGTGTGATAATAAAAAATGACAACAGTATACAAGATTGTATAACTGACAGATTAGTGGCTGCAAACAAATGCTACTACGCGCATCTCAAATTATTTAAATCCAGATTACTCACCAGAAAATCCAAGCTCAGTATATACAAAACAACCGTGCGACCAGTACTTACTTACGGTTGTGAAGCTTGGACCCCTACGGTCACTGAAGAGAAAAGTTTGCGAGTATTTGAACGCAAAATATTAAGAAAAATCTACGGGCCTAGAATAACAGAGAACGGGGAATATTTTCAAAGGTCAAATGAAGAGCTGGACCGTATAATCGAAGGGAAAGATGTAGTCAGGTTCTACAAAGCGCAACGCATTCGGTTAGCTGGACATATAATGAGGATGGAAGAAACACGGCCCCAGAAACAAATACTTCAGTATCGCCCAGTTATAAATCGACCACAGGGAAAATCTCGTCTGAGATGGTTGGACAGTGTAGAAAAGGATTTACTAACACTAAATGTACAAAACTGGAAGATAAAAGCAAGAGACAGAAATATCTGGAGACTAGTTGTGCAAGAGACTCAAGCTCACCGCGAGCTGTAACGCCAGTTGATGATGATGATCTGGAAAATGAATAAAAAGAAAAAATAAGAAGCAAAAATAGAAGTAATTGGAAAAATTATGTGGGAGCCCTATGTTAACTAGGGGTAAAAAGGTAAAAAAAATTTCCCATTAGCGTAATTGTGAAAACCATATAGCGCAATTGGTTTTTAAATTAATTAAATTTTTAAATTATTCTTTTATTTTTATACAATTTTTTTTTTTATAAAGGAGCTATAAACGAATGTATGGGCATAAACTTAATTCGGAATTTTACAAAGCAAGCATTGTAAGTACATAGTTGCGTTTCTTTTACATGAATTCAATATTGTTTTACTGGATTATCTTAGTTTTTTTTAAGCGCTAACTCTCTATTTTAAATCTATGAGCATGTTAAGACCAAACAGGATGGAAGATACTGGAATGAAAATAGGATATAGAAAAAGGATTGATTTTAATAATTCTATACATACAAATAATACATTAAAAGTGATAGATCCTATAATATAATATATTGTCAATAGATACAATTCATTTTCCTATTGTATTATTTTTATATTTGTATTTAAACTATTTAAACTATTTAAACTGTATCTGTGAGTTATATAATTCAATTGAATAATTTGTATTTGCTTATATATTATTTTTAATGTATTTTTTTATTATAGATATATTATGAATTACCAACTATGGGTTATGCTATTAATTTGAACCCAGTAGATGGTAGCTGAATCGAAAGCCATTAAATTGGACTTTAGTTAAATCTCTTTTGGTTAACTGAAGCTTCATTAAGCTGGGAAAAGTTTAGAAAAGTTTTAAAAAATATTATAATCTTCTTTCGCAAAAAAATATTTTAAATATAATATGCCAGTCGCCTCTGTCTGACCAATGGCGTAGTGGTAAAGACGCCACCTTTCATGTTGAAAGTCACAGGTTCAAGTCCCAGTCAGACCATATCTAATAAAAACATATCGTAAAATTGTATAATTACATCATAATAGTTAATATCGTAATGTAAGAAAAGATTTAATATAAATATGTAAATAACTCTTGTATAGGATAATAGATGGCCCACTAAATTAACATTTGTGTATTCAAAATTTTACACAAAAGCTAGTCAACGGCTTAGTGAATATAACGATTAAAGAAACCGAAGCCTAGTCTAAATAGACTAGGTGAATAGACTTCCCTATACTCCTTAAAGGAGTGGAAGAGGAATAAAAAAAATAAAATAAGCTAGTCGCCAGCTAAGAAAAAAAATCTTATAGAACTTTAAGAATTTGATTTTAAAAATTTTCAAAAACAATCTTATGCCTTTAATTAAACTGAAAATTACTACAGGTAAAATATTTTATTTAGAAAACACAATTCTTTTGATCATTAATCATTTGCCTTTGATTAAAAAAATAAAAAAAAAACAAAGTTTAAACAAAAGATGCTATAAAGAAAATAAAATCCATTTTATTTTTTCTTAAACTTTTTCCATTAAAATAAAAAAAATACGATTTTAATGAACGTCTTATAAATGTACAAAATAAAATTTATCTTTTGAATAAACTTTTTTAGCAGCTTGGAAAAATTCGGGAAAATTTTTAAATTTTCTTAACAATTTTCCTTTATTTTTTTTTTTTTTAATTTTAATCTTTTTTTTGTTCACAAATTTCAATAATAGTAATTATTTGGAAAATCAATGAAAATTCATCTATAATTTTCTATTAATTTATTGACTTAAAAGACATGCGATCAGCTAGGAAATAGCTAAAAAAGAAAAAGTGGTAGGGATGAGGAAATTTTGTTTTTTGTAAGAATTACAATTTCGTTTTTAAGGTATTACCGTTAAATATCCTTTAGAAACATAATAAAAATATATACAATACGCATATACAAAATACAAGTTGAACGGTTTTTAAATCTATAATTTTCCATTGATTGTAAAAAAACTCAAGCGTAAAATTCGAAAAAAAAACTTATGTTAGGTTCCTATTATATATGTAATCAAAATCCTGTTGGAAGCCATTGCGAATTAGAAAATTATAATCTAATTCGAGTAACATGAATTCGTATTTAAACATTAATGACGTTTAGTGTTCGACCAATGGCGTAGTGGTTAGGATGTCGGCTTTCCAATCGAATGATCTCGGATTCAGATCCACGTCTAATTAATATGGATAATTTATACATGTAGCTTATAGTATCTTATATCATTATATCAAATATGTACCTGCCCTACCTGAAAAAGGCTGAATCATTCTTTTATCTCATTTTATGTAGTAGGGGTTTGTACATAAATAAATTGAACAAGACAACACGCTATGCGATGTGAAGTCACCCACTTTTGATTTTACATTCCTGGCATTTGGCTCAATTGAATGGCACGAATGGCTCTATAAACTTTAAATGCAAAAAGTTTAAAAACTTGAAATAATACAGTTATCGGTTTTATAAACTAACACAGTGTCACCTCATCGCTTACTCCACTTAACCATCGGCGAACCATTTGGTAACTAACTCTGTTTTATAGATAACTCATAGGGATGAAAATCTGTTCCAAAGAAATCAAGCAATTAATGCCTCCTCTCAAAGTTTTTCAACGTGAAACGAGGAGTGCGACAGATGCTCATCCCTACACAATTCCCAAATCCTAACCTTAATTTCTTTCCCAATCCCGATCCTAAAAACCAAGCAATACATATATGTATTTAAGGTCCATTTATAAGTTCGGTTTAAAAAAGGGTCGTGGTTTTAGTTGGTTAAAGTTCAACACTACCCAGATGAACCCCTTAAAATCGTAAAAAAAAAAAATAATTTATAAAGTTTAGTCCAACTAATCAAGGATCAATAATGTGTACAAATATGAGACTAGGCATCTATCTGATTGTATAAAATTGAATTCATCTTTGCTGTCAGAGGCAAACTATGAATACGAAATATTTATCATATTAAGAAAAAGTTTCAAAGTCAGGCAATAAGTAAATACTACCCAAATAGACGGTTTAAAAATGTTGTAGACACATACTAAGACACATTAGTTTTAGACGGAAACAAGGGCTAAATTTTAAAGAGTATAGTAACCTTCATATAGCACTAGGAACTTCACTTATGACCTGAATAAACCATAAAAGTCTTTATCTGATAAAACTCTTCTTGTGCCATTCTAAATTGAGCCGACGGCATTTTTTAATGGAACTATATTTAATTTAGAAACTATAAACTACACGCGACCAAAGAGGATATGGAAAAAGCTTATATTTACTTCAAAACCTTTCGCATTTCTAAAATCTACAACGAACATTTTTGCTATATTCATATTGGAACCTAGTAACCTTCTCAGTAAACAAAACATTAAATATTAAAAGATTCTAATAAATGAACATGAAATTTACAAATTTCCTTCACACGGTCAAAATATCCCTAAAATTTCAAAAATAAGGAATCTAAAATAAAAATATAAAAGAAAAAAAAAATTTTAGTAACCAAAATAGATATTCAGGTCTTTTTTTTTAATTTGAATTTTCTATATTCTTCTTCTTAAACAAATTCTACCTTATGTGCATTCAACTGATAAAAAGGACGCTAAATTTGATAAGAATAAAAAATTTATAATAAATTTATCTTAAAATACTTTTATGGTCTCCTAAAAATGGAAAATCTGTGCCTATTGAGCCAGTGGCCAGTAAAAATGAACTGAACATTCATATATCTAAAAATAATAAATGTTTATTATTATAAAAATATATTAAAATTAACATCATTTATTTTTAAAATAAATTCAAAGGAAACTTCCAAAGGACGAAGCACTAACGCTTCAAGAATAATACGATTTTTTGAAAGTATGAATCTTAAAACTGATCCTAATGTATCCAGAGCTTTGGTCAATATCAAATAAACATTAGAAAGGGGCTAGTATATGTACAAAAATTTTTTATTATTTTTAATATTCGTTTAAACCGCCCGTAGCCCAGAGGCCTTTAAAACGTGGTTTTAGAATTTAAGGTAAAAAAAGGCCACGAATCCATTCTCAAATTAGCAAATAGTCTTCGGGACGAAATTAATCCTCGATTATATTTAACTATTCCTACTCTGCTTAAGTCTGATATTTAAAATTAATTTTGATTGGTAAGAGAGTTATGAATTTTATAATTAGGACAATTCATGTGTTCTTACATCATCATATAAAATTTACTATAGATCCGCTCCGTTTACGAATATATTTCCAAAGAAGATACTGGAAATATTCAATTCAATGCTTCTTTTGATTTTGTTCTCACCTCTTTTCTAACCTTAACCCTCATTTTCTTCTAATTTTTTTTTATCTAAAAATAAAATACATTCTTTCTTTCGCAATCTTGTAAGTGTGCGTGCACAAAGAAAAATCTGAAAATTAAAATTAAAACAAAAAAAAAAACAAATTTATAACTACCTGTTGAGGTGAAAAATTTCCAAATGCAAAGAAAAACTCAAAAAGAGAAGTTACGAATATAAAAAGCGATGAGGGTTAAAGGTAAATAATGATATGGTATAGAAAATAACGTGATCTGAAGAAAATTACACAAAATTTCAAAATCAATGAATTCGCAATGAAAAAACGATTATTCAATAAATATAATAGATTTTTATAAATATACATAGGACTAGATTTTCCCACAGGAAAATGCTTTAAAATCTATTGTTAAATTGATTAAAAAAAAAATTTTACACAATTTGTATCTGGCCTTCCATTTGTATATCCTATCTATCAGATTCCAACTTTATAGCTCTGCTCTGTTATAAAACTGACTAAATTTATAGTCATTTAAATGCTGAAGCATCAAGATCATGGTATATTGCCACTGAAATTACCTGGATCTAATTGGTTCAATGATACAATGTTTCTGATAATCACAATTTTAAAAGTAGAAGGAAGTTGTTAGAACATATCATCTTCGGTGATAAAGTTAGACCCCTCTCTCCATAGAATTTTTTGATTGTTTCAACAACCCCCAATCACCTCCCACTCGATTAAAAATTTATCCAAAATATATTTAATGTAAATAATATTGTAGCTATTCAAATGTCCTAAGAACCAATGTTGTTAGTAATAATAAGAAATCCAAGGAGATTTATAATATTAAATATAAATTAATTAGTTAATTTTAGACCTAAAATTTTATTAAAGTTCTTGAAACTTTAAATTTGTCTATACAGGTTTGAAGAAAAGTAAGGTAAGCTCACACACTTCACTAATAGTAATTATACGAAATAATTTGAGTGAAAATTTAATACGAATCTTACATTTTCAAAAAAACCTAATTTTTTTTTTTTTCCTTTTTTTAATTTTTTTGAAAAAAAAAAAAAAAAAAAAAAAAAAAATTGAAAATTACAAGTAATTCAAAAATGTTCGTTTTAACACATCAAAAATTTTCCAAAAAGATGTTGAAATTAAAGAAAAATGCAAAGAAAACTCATTACATAGGTTTTCTTTTTATTTTCTATTGAAAATCAATTTATGTGTTTATGTATAAGTTCGTACATGTGTGTGAAATTGTAGGTGAATAAAAAAAATCTTTAGTTTTTTTTTTTTTTTTATTATGAGTTTTCAAGTTCAATGACCCGGATAATTTAACTTCAAGTCTTCCAGAAAATGTGTATATTTAACACAAAATCTATTTGCTATATATAGTTGTTCAAAAAAAAAAGGATTCAAAAGATTTACTAATAGAATAAATAGTATATGAATACAGTGATCCACTATTTTACAAAGGACATGTTAGATAAATTTATCAAAATTTAATACTTGTGTAATTTGCTTTTAATTCATTTTATTCCATTAGGTTTTTATACATTAGGTTTTTAGAACTATGTGGCAGTATGGATTCAGCGTCTATCACATACTTAATAGGAACCAGATTCGGGACCCATATCAAAGTTAACTAGATTTTTATTTGCTTTTCATCCTGAGTGAGCAAACTACCATTCGTCATTGAGGCAGGCATTAATAAATATATATTTAAATAACAGTTGAATAACTAACATGTACTCGTACTTTGAAAAGAGTGTTTAATAAAATAAAAACGGCAATTTGGAATGCAATTAGAAGAAAGGGTATACAAACTAAAATTAGAAATATCATTCAAAATATGTATATTAATGCCGAATTTAAGGTCATTAATACTAGAAACCTCAGCGAGCCGAAAAGACTAAAGACTGAAGTTAAATAAGGATTCCCGCTTTCTCTGATTCCTTAACATGTAAAAATAAAATTAATATAAAGCCTCGCTTAATTAAAATTGGACCACATAAGCTGAGTCGTGTAGAGACTTCTTCATAGTTTCCAAGAAATTTGTTTAAAAGATCACTCACTTCACATAACGAAAATTTAAACCTGGTCATCGTCCTTGTTAAATTTCTTGAATAAGACTTAACACTTAAAAAAGGAAATATACACTTAAAAAAGAAAGAATATAAGTTTGAAGTAATAAATTTGTTGCAACACTGTACCTAACAGTAATAGGGATCGATACCGACTCGCATAAAAATATGCGATTTTTTTTTTCCAAACGATGAAAATTCAATTTTTTAGTTTGGTTCTGAGTGAACCGATTTTTATTTTCATTATTTTTGTTTTTGTTGTTTTTTTCTCCTTTAAACTTGGATAAATTTCACTTAAGAAGTTTTACAAGGATTCACATTCAGAATTTATAATTTTATTACTTATTTTGAGTTTTAATTTAAGACGATCCCAGAAAGCAGTAAACGGGGAAATAATTAAGTCAATGAAGGATAAGGCATCTGAATTTGTTTTTTTTTTTTTTTTTTTTTTTTTGTTTTATATTTGATTGGATTTATTATAAAAGTTATATAATAAGTTTTGATTAATTTGATTTTATTGGTAGATTTTTACTTCTCTCTTTTTTGAAGAAAAAGGATTCAAAAGGATTTAATAAATAAATTTTTTGGATTAAATAAGTTTTTTTTTAAATGAATTAAATATGAATTTTTTTTTTAATTAAAATGAAATTTAAAGTATTTAATAGTGGATAAAATTGAACTTACCTTTACCAAGATTTGCCATATATATTTCCCTCAAAATGATTAATTCGTCTTCTGGTGCAGAACTGGCTGCACCAAAATGATCATTTTCTGGCCAAACTTCTCTGTAAAAAAAAAAAAATAGAAAAAGATTATTTTTAAAAAGGTGGAATAATTATTAATTATTATTTTAAAAAATTCTAAATTAAATACAATTATAAAATTTATTAGTTTCTTTTTTAATAAACAATTGCTGTAAGATGTTTTTTGCATTTAGCACTTAGATAAAGAAAATCTAAATTTAATTTATAACTATACTTTAAACGTTTAACTGAAAGTAAATCTTGTATTCGCAAAATTTTTAAAAATATCTTATGAAATAATTAAAAGTTATAGGTAACCCTATATTATCTACAATCTACCTGTAATTTATACACAAAAAATTTTACCCCACTTAAGTAATAATCAATTGGTATATAAGTAAGAACCCTTGTATCTAATTATTTAGGGTCGGAGCGGTAAATAAACTTTTTAAAGCTACTTTTATTATAAAAACGGTTTTTCTAATTGTATTAAAACTTTTGAGTGTTCCTAAATTAATAAGTTTAAAGCTATATTTCACTTTTAATTAATTATACTTTTATAAGTAGGACGGTATTCGAAACTCAAATTCTAAAAAGTTTTTATTTTTTAATTCTTAGAAATTCCCGAAACAAAAAGTTTACCGAACCCATTATCATTTTATAATTAAATATTTTATGGCCTGCATGGGAATAGAAGCGTTTTCTAATAACGTTTCTACAGCGCAATCTCTCGATCCATAAGCTATAGAGTACTAGTGTTTAAAGAATTCCATCAATATGTTTAGCGGATGTAATTTTTGAAAAAAAGATACATTTATTCCTACTCCCACAAGTCTTTAATATCTATATTACTTACTCGCACGACGAAATCTTTAGATTGTAGACTTAAAACGACAACTTTAGTGTTTTTTACAATAATTTTTATTTTGCTATGTAAGCACATTTTTCTTAATAGAACAATATTTTTTTTAGTCTTTATTGCCCTTGTTGGGAGCATAGGGTATCTACTAGGCATCTCTATCTGACCCTATCCCGAGCAATCATGTTTTCCTAATATCGTTCAGCAATGTTATTGGGACCTTAAGGTGTTATTTGGGCTGCCTCGTCTTTGGGTTCCTTGTGGATTCCAGTTTCGTGTTTCCTTTGCTATGCTTTCTTGCGGGTTTCTAAGTGTGTGCCCTATCCATCTTTATTTTTTTTCTTTTGATCTCTTACCCATTCGGTTCTACTTTGGGAAGCTTCCATAGGTCATTGTTACTTATTGTATTAGGCCAGTATACTCTGTCTCTAAAACCAGTACTTTCTGTCTGATATTGTTCGTAACTAACCAGGTTTCACTTCAATATGTTAAGGTGGTCTTCACGCAGACTCTGAATATTCCAAACCCCTGGACAATTGTCCGTTTTTATACCCGTGCATATATATATGACATCGGGTATATTAGATTTGCTCCTCCGTTTGTAACGCATCGATCTAAACGAGCTAGATATAGTGTCAAGGGTACGTATCGGCTCAGAATCGAAAAATTAGTCGATCTAGCTATGTGTGTCTGTCCGTCCGTCCGTCCCTCCGTCCGTCCGTCCGTCTGTGTGTCAGCACGATAACTCAAAAACTAAAAGAGCTACAGTTTTGAAATTTTCACAAAATATTTTTCAATCAATTTCTAGGTTCCCTATTTTTTTTGGTTAAGATCGGACCAAAACTTCGGGTAGCTCTCGAACAGCTAACTTTTTTAACTCCAATATTTTCATACAAAAATTTGAAATATAGCTATGCACCTTGTAACATGAAATTATATGAATTTTGTTTTTTTGTTTTTTTTGTTTTTTGTTTTTGTTACAAAAAGTAGATAACGATTTCGAGTTAGAATTTCATATGATTTAAATGATGCGTAGTTTATTTAAGATAAGCAAAAAAGAAGACAAAGATTTTTTTTAAGTAAATGGCTTCATAAATAATTTATATAAATGTATATTCATATGTATATGTGTAATATTTTGAATGAATCATTTTATCAATATGATTATATGATGCTTACTTTGCTTAGGTTTAATATATTCGTGAATTAAAAATTAATTAAAAGAGATAGAATTGAAAAATTAGAGCTAGAGTTTTGAAATTCACACAAAACATTTTTTGGACATTTTTAAGGTTCCCTATTCTTTTTGGTTAAGACCAGACCAAGGTTTCGGGGAGCTGTCACACAACTTATTTAAACCAATATAAATTTCTTCAAAAGTAATTATACTAGAAAGACGAAAACTACACACGGTTAGTTTTATAATGAATCAAGCACTTATATGAAGTTTCAAAATTTTACAGCTTCATTTGCGGGGGGCTGCCATACAACTTCTTTGCACCAATATGAATTTCTTGGAAACTGAGTATACTACGAGGATGAAAATTACACACTGTTAGTTATATAATGAATCGAGCACTAATATGGAGTTTCAAAATGTTGCGACCCCATTTTCGGGCAGCTGCCATACAAAGTTGTCAATTCGATAACTGTGAATCTAATGAAGCTACGAGGTTAAAATTAAAACTGGGCAGGTAAAGTAATAGGGCAAGTTAGTTGGCAAAGTTGGACATCGCTCGGGCCAACTTTTGGGGTGGGCTATTTTTTTTTTATGGTTATTTTTTTTTATGGTTTTTTTTTTTTGTTTTTAAGCAAAAATTATGGTATAATGAATTAAAAATTTAATATTTTTTTTTTTTTATTTAATTTTTTTTAAGCAAAAATTATGTGATAATAAGCTAAATTTTTTTTTAACTATTTTACTTTCTTATATTTTTTTTGTAATATTTATAATAGCATGTGGAAAATAAATAACGGTTAGTGGGTAAGCACGGGTATCTAAAAGTTGACAAGGGCAACTATAATCTTCCTCGTTTCATATTGGCTCCAAACGACCAAACATTACCTTGGACTTCTGAATTTTGCTTTCATTGTCGGCACTTATATTGCTACTGTTATTTCTAATGTAGCCAAAGGAGTGGAATTTACCTTAGTTTAAAAGATCAATATTAACCTTATTATATTTGACATTTTGGCGCAAAACAACAAAGTCCATCGTCTATTATCTAATAAATTATTTAACAGAGGCCTAAATACAAATATTAGAACTACAAAAAAATATGACAATTAGTCGAATCTTACAACACTTAAAATTATATTCAAAAACTTTTATTTTTCTAAAATTTTTTAAAATCAATTTTTTTTTAAATTTTTGATTTTGCTGTAATTTTTCAATTTCCCGTTAATGGAGAACTTTAAATTGAAATAAGAAATTAAAAATAAAATTAATTTTTATGTTTTATTTCATATTTTTTTTTTTTTTTTTTTTTTGTAAATGAAAAACCGTTGAAAATTACACACAAGATAAATTAATTACAAGCAAATTTTGTAAATATTTTTTTATTAAAATAATGGAGAAAAATTAAAACAATAAATGATTAAAAATATTTTTACATGAGAAAATCAAAAATAAAATAAAAGTAAAATGAGAAAAAAGCAGGGTTAATCCAGACAATTATGGGATATGATTATGAGTTTGTTTTTTAAAGCTTCTAACAGAAAATTGGAATAAGTTTCAAACAAAATTAAACTTTAATTATTTTTTAATAATTTTTATAATATCATTTTAAAATGCAACACAGTACATCTTAGCATAGCGTGCCAGCTATCCAAAGGCTTGGATTGATTTCAATGAGGAATTAAGGAATATAATTTATTTCAAAAGCAATTTGGAAAATTTTATAGACTCTAGTTTTTAAATTTGTTGAGCTATAATGCTAACGACATCAAATGAAGATTAATCCATTGATTTTTCGATTCTAGTCGGATCTAGACACGTTACCAACTGAAGAGCAATTTCAATACACCTGCAATTCGCAAGGGTATAAAAAGATGTTAGCAGTTCAAGTACATGCAAAACAAAATATATTGATATTTCGAAGAGTCTGTTTAACAAGCGCGGTCCAGAAACATCAAATTCAAAACATCTCGAAATCATGATCTAGGTCGTGTGATGGAGTTCTGAACTTATTAAGTGTATAGGAAAGCGATTTCAAATTCAGTGTATCCTCAATATAGATACTTCTGAATTCTCGTATATACTTGAAGATGCTTTAAAATCTATAATGTCCTGATTAATTATTGCGTCTGTTACAAGAGAAATGGAAAGATTCGAAAATTACCCACTGGAACAGTGCGGTGTTCCTAAAGGTAGTGTGCGAACTTTTTTGATTCAAACATTTTATTCAAAACCACGCCCTTTTTGATTCAAACATCAAGGAGATATCTGTAATACAAATGTACAGTTATGTTACGGGGATAGGAATTTGGAAGGCTTTTGGATTTGAGTTAAGATAATTAGGATTGTCGGAACATTCGGGAACATAAAAAAAAAATCTCAAAAATATGCTAAACTAATCATCAAATCCTCAATACGCTACTAAAACATAACTCCATATATTTGAAAGCAGCAAAAAATAAAATAAAACAAGTGATAAAACAAACCAAGGTTTTTTAAAAAACACATTTTCAAAATAATATAGTGTTTCATACTAAGTATTTTATCGGAATATAATGTTGAAGCTTCAATATTAACGTTTAATTAAGGAAATATATACGTTGGTGACTAAGTTACTGCTTACCTATAAAAACAGTAAATTTTTAAGTCCTAGTAGCCCATCTATGGGAAGGTTGCCAAATTTCTCAAGGATATAATGCTCACTACTCCCCTTCCCCCAAACTTTTTTAGGTTCTAGGAATTAAATTGTGAATTCCACCAAAATTTGGAATTTTTCTTAGAATTTTACTATTTAGGCAAAAATGGTTAAAACTGAGAGACACTTTCTTCAATTTAAAGAACCCCTTTTAAATTCAGGAAAAACCTTTAACATATGGTAAACTATAATGTTTGACCTTCAAATTTTGTATATTAAGAAAAAAATATTTAAACAGATATTCAAGTTACACGTGTTTAAAAATAGCAAAATTTCAATTTTCAAGCCCTTATAGCTCCTGAACATGGGGCCGTTTAAAAGAAACGGTCATTGAACCGTTTAAAAGATATGTGTGGCCAAAAATTTTGCAAAAATTGAGTTTTGCATAATGGTAAATTTTAGTACCGTATGGCAACCCTAAACATTTATTTAAAAAATTTATAAAGTTTATAAAACCAGCTATCTTTGCCGTTTTCAGATTGAAAATACACCTAATAGAACTCTTGTTATAACAATTTGAATATAGGGATTTTCCCAACTTTGGTGGGTTGCAGCTCCCTAACAGGTGGGGCTACAGAAAAAAATTCTTCTACGAAATTATTTTTTTTTGTAATACCTACTCATGGTTAAAATTTCTTTTCTATATTTCAAACGATGTAAAAGTTTTTGTAAACATACGGACAGACGGACAGACAGACGGACAGACAGACGGACAGACAGACAGACAGACAGACAGACAGACAGACGGACGGACGGGCGGACAGAGTGAAACTATATAGGCACATTTTTACAAAATTTTTTGAAAATGTCCTAAAAAAGCATTAAAAAAAAAGGACATTCTCTGTTTAATTTGGCTAACAAATGATTTCATTTTCCAGGCAATTTAATTAAAAGCTCATTTAAAATAAAAAAAAAAAAAATCGAAATAAATAAAAAAATAATATATGTATACAATAAATACCAAAAATGAAATAACAAATAATATTTTACATTTCATTTCTTTTCACTAGTCCACACAAAAATAGGTTTGGTTTGTTTTATAGTTTACACACACACACACACACAACGTCTCTTCCTCAATTTTATTTATTTATTTTTCAATTCTCGTGTATTTCGAAACGGTCAAAATCATACATAAGTAGTTACAAATTTTTATACACTTTACAAATAATGTAACTGTTTCAAGTAAAACGAAATTTAATACAAAATTCCAAAGGCACTGTTTGTTTTTCAATTCAAAGGAAATTTTATGAATAAACAATAGTAACATTTAATTCATTTCACTTCCAAAAAAAATAAGTCATTACAATTTCCTTTGAATTACGAGTGAAAATTGAAATAAATTAAAAGGTTTTAAAATGGCAGTTAACACCTGGGGTATGTAAATCAGGTTTCATGAATAAAATGATACAAGCCACACCTTTAAGGGTTAAAAAATACAAAAAATAAAATTATCAGAAAACGTAAAGACTTCGACGAAGATTTCAGAAACGGTTTAATTTCTATAAAAAAGAAAGTTATCCGTTATCTTAGTAAAAGAATTATCCACCAAAATAAACTTTTAACGGGTACGTTACACTAATTAACTGAACATTTGATAAATTTTTAACACCATTATGTTAGAAAATGACTTATCTACCAAAATATACTTTTTGCGGGTAAGATGCACTTGGCAGCTGAACATTTGATTACCTTTCGCAGTAAAATGGATTTTGCAACATGGAGCAAAATGGACAGTTAGCAAAAGGACATTTAACAACTGGACTCTTAACATTTTGACATTTGGCATCTCATATACATACATATACAATAAATATTCTGAAAAAACGGCAGCCCTGCTAACGTACATTCTAATATGCATTCTCTGAAGATGTTGTAACTTTGACTGTAAAATGTATTCCTAGGAATTAACTTTTTAAACGGTCAAGTTTCAAAGTACCCAATTGGTAAATGTCTTTTTGTTAAGTGTATTTTGTTAATTCCGAAATTTATTTATTTGTTTATTTGTAGTACCAGACAATAGTAAATATTGCCAGATAATATTAATCCTTTGCCGATTTGACATTTGGACTTATTATTAACTTATTGTAATATACACTCTATTTTTTTATTAAATATGATTCAATCAGGTTTCGAACCCGAAATTTTTGATTGAAAATCCGCCACTTTACCACTGGGCTATCGGTCAGATAATTCCCATATGCCTTTGGCAATTACTGTCTAGTTGCCAAAAAAAAATTTTAATTGAGCGGTTTCTCTTTTAACATTGTCATCTTTAGTAGCGTAATGATTAAGTCGTCGACCTTTCAATAAGAAGAATTAAAGTTTAAGTCTCGCTCAGATCACATCTAATTAGGAAAAATATTAATATAAAAAATATTGAAAAATAAATATGTAAATAGCTCTTGTTAGAGATAATAGATGACCCAAAAATTTGATATATGGATATTCATAATCTTAGTCTAAAACTACTTGGTGAATGACTTGATGACTTTACTGCTTATGAGGATGGAAAACAATTTAAAAAAATATCTTACAACTAGATTAGTTTTGCAGAACAACGTTTCGAATGTTTGCACTTTTTTTTGTAGCATCCATTCTAATATAGGGACCTTCGGAAATTGTCACTTTGCATTAATAACATACATTGAAGAATTGTAGAAAATAAATCTGTATTTACACCAGCAGCACATACATGGCAAATATAGGGAGCAATATCTTTATAATACTAGGCGAGATATTTACGATACTAACAAAAACGAAATCAGTTTGACAGAATTTATTATTAAATTTTTTTTTCGAATTTATGACGTTCGGAGTTATGACGCGGAGCCATGTTTACTAGACAACTCCTTGGCGGCATATGTTTATTAATAAATATAACATAAATAAATTTAATTTAAAAACAGATATTACTCTTGTTAGTATTTAGTAAAATCTATGTATATCATTAATTTGTAATTATATTTTAATTTCTATAAGTAATACTTGAAGAGCCATTAATTGAAATTAATATGCACATATACTAAATATTTATTATCTCCCGGCTTTATTTGGATTATGTGATCGACAATACACGAGTATATATATATTTATATATATTGTATTAAATTACAATAAATTGCCAATGGCTTATTCACTAAATTCATTATTTGATATTTAAATTTTATTTAAAATTATAAAATAATATTTTTTTCCGAACTATAAACCGCAAGTTAAATTAAATAAACTAAAAACGTGTAATGTATTACTTTTGTGACGTTTAAATATTGATTACTTAAATAAAATTATATTTCTAAGAATTAATAGGCCCCATTTCAATCTCAAAATAATTTTCCAAAAGTTGTATTATTGAAAATTACCCAAAAGTAAAATTAATAGTTTTTTTTAATACCCGTAGTACTATATAAATATAGTCTAAGGGTATAATAAATTTGCCATTACGTTTGTGACGCAGAGAAGAAGGGGGGCTAGATATAGACTCAAGTGTATGAATCGGATCAGAATCGAAAAATAAATCGATTTAGTCCACGCAATAACTCAAAAACTAAAGGAGTTAGGATATTGAAATTTTCGCAAATTCGTTTTTTTGCAATAGCTGCCATCGCTATTTAAATTCAGATTCTTCAACTTCTACAACTTCTTCTTTTATATGAGTATTACTCTGTACCTATTACAGCTGTGTGTCTGAAATTTTGCGAAAAGTAGTTTAGTTTTATGGCCAAAGTTTCTGCAAAATTTGGTTGGTCTACTGCAGTGGGTTCGAGTAGCTGCCATACAACTCCTTCTTTTTTATGAGCATTACACTACACTTAATAAAGCTATATGTAATTTTGCCAAAAGTAATTAGCCGGATGATATAATGTATATATTACGGTCATACTGGTATCCCAGAGTAGACACAGTCTACTCTACTACACTCTTCCTCGTTTTTTTTAAGTTAGTATAGTTTTACATTAACAATTTACTTTTGAATCCTGTAAAGTACATGTCAATCTAAACGTCAAATATTATTGCACATCAAATTAATATACGATTAATATGCATTCCAAACTCTATTAACAATATTTTTCCATTTTGAAAGGCATAATTTTAAACAAATTTTTATGATTGTCAATCAACATATAAATAAAATTTGTCAGAACTTATTAGTGTTATTATAGAATTTGTAACCTACATAACCTACCTAACCTACATAATGATTTTTAAAACTTTAACACAAATATGTCATTTTAAAACACGTGTTACTTGAATATGAATATATAAAAATTAATGTGATTTTTAAATGTTTTTAAAATTATTACTTAAATTATAAATTAAATTATAACTAAATTTTAAGTGTAAGATAAGAAACTTAATTGTAATATTGTTCCAATTTAACAAAAAAAATAAAGAAATATATTATAAACAATTTTTAATACACCTAAGTACTCTTGTTTTGTTTTGAAAATTTACTTAAATATTTATCCAAAAATAAATCTACTAATCTGACTGATAGCTCAGTGGTTAAATCTTTGAGTCTATATCTACCCCCTCACTCCAACCCCCCCTCCTGCTTCACAACATCACAAACGTAATGGCTAATTTAGTACACCCTTTTGACTTATAGTCATACGGGTTTAAAAATATAAAATAAATTTAACTGCCACATACACATTGTATGTGGTACGAGACTGTTCATAAATAAATAAATTAATCTACTTTTCTTACTTAAATTCAAACTTAAATATTAAAAAAATTCCATCAGAATTAGTAACCCAGAACAAATAATTAAATATTCAACCATAAACTTAATAAAAACTTAAATATAATTACGAATATTTTTTAATAAAAAAAAATTATCACTTAACGAAATTTAATTTTATAAAATTTTTTATTTAATTGAAATTGTTTTCCATAAATTCATTCAGAAATATTACTTTAAAACAAATCCCAATTTTTTTCAAGTAAATATATATACTAATATATAATATACTTATAAATATATATTATATATTTATATCTATATACAATAAAAATCTTTTTAAATTATTAATAAAAATATTAAGTGTACTTAAATTGCTTCATTTTATTCCAATTTATAAAATCTACGAAAAATTTGAAATTAATTTTCACTTATATATAAAAAAATTTATACAATATATTTATATATATATGTCCATAATAAAAATTTTATGCCGATTAAAGTACCGAGCGGTGGTTTCAACCCTAAATAATAAAAATCCAAAAAATTCAAAAAAAAAAAATTTTATTTTAAAAAGCAAAAATTTTCATTTAAAAATAATCCATTTGCCAGATTGAAAAGTAAAAACTATTCATAAACTTTCATAAGATATATTTGAAAAAAAAAACAAGAAAACATTTCAGAAGATAAAATATTTAAAATAAATTTTAGTATATATTATATATATCTATAGATGCAAACAAAATTTATCTGTTTCTTACATAAAAAATTTAGTTACAATAGAGTGTACAAATAATTTGAAGACTACAGGCAAGATTTCAATTTTTAGTACCTTATTAAATTTTACTCTTTAAGATTGAGAAAGCATTATTTAAAGAGTCAAAGCTTAGCACTCAAAACTTTGTCAAATTGAGATTAATCAATATCTACGAAATTAGCCTCTTCTGATAATACTGCGTTATAAAATTTTTAAATTTTAAATCGTCTCTGCAAATAAACGCCAGAATGAATGAGCACAAGAACTGAAAAAAGACTAACGACGCTAGTTGATAAGTTAAATTAATTTTAAAAAATAAAAACCAACTAACACCAGAAATCAATGGACTAATATCAAAATGCAATGAACTAACACCAGAATTCAATAAACTAACGCCCAAAATGGAATGAACTAACATCAGAATGCAATGAACTAACACTAGAATCCAATGAATTAACGCCAAAATGCAATGAATTAATATCAGAATGCAATGAACTAACACTAGAATCCAATGATTTAACGTCAGAATGGAATGAACTTGCATCAAAATTCAATTAATTAACGCCACAAAACAATTTTGACGATAGTTCACAGCACCGTTTAAATAAATAGTTCAGCACACCATCTGGTTTATTGTTAAAAACCAATAAACCAACACCAGAAACCAATGAACTAATGCCAGAATGCAATAAGCTATCACCAGAATGCAATGAACTAACACCAGAATGCAATGAATTAATGCCAGAAAACAATTTTGACGTTAGTTAACCGTTTAAATGAATCGTTCTAGACACGTTTTGGTTTATTTAACGGTGCTTTGAATTCAAAACATAACTGTAGTCTAATTTATTATTTCAAACTGTAATTTGTCGACTTATCACGGACTAAAATCTTAAAATAAACTTCGACTATTATCTGTAACATAAACCATAGATATTTTCCTTTAAATTTTTAATCTTTTATTATTATTTTTGTTTTTTTTTTTTTTTGCTCAATAAAATATTACTCTACTAATTGCCTGCATCTATACATTTTCCATTTCAATTTATTATTTTACTTTCTCTTTTTTGTTTTTTTTTTTTTTAATGTACTCTTAGTTCTTATATCCTGATTTTTTTTTTCCTTAGTTTCCATGATTTATAGCAAAAAGATGACCACATAAAAAATAAGGAAATCTTTTTTTTTTTCATTTCTTATTATAAATATCTATAAATTTTTATTTAACCATTTAACCCCCAATATACAGTATAGATATAAAAGTATATATAAAAAGATATATAAGTATATATACAATAACTATATTTTAAAAAAGCAAATCATAGAACTTAACTATATATATATATATATATATATATGTATATAAACAAAATTTTCATTGCATGTTCAAAGAAAATTAAAATTGAAAAGGAATCAAATAAGATATTTTTCACTTTCATCTGTTCCGTTTATATAATCTTCCGCCTCCGCAACCCCCTTCCAAAATCATTATTATTTAAGTACTTGGAAAAAGGCCCTGACCATCCCTCACTTAATTCTTATAGTAAATATTTTGAATTTCAGGATTAAATCAATTGAATGCTTCTATAATTTAACCTCAAAAGATTATTTTTCCATTTCTTTCACATGTCTGTTAAGTGCCAACCATCTTCCCTGTAATTTTTCTCAGAGAAGGGGGTTTTTTTGCCATCATCACCATGTCGACCACTAAAAAATAAATTTAAGATTGAAGGAAAAAAAAAGAAGAAATTTCTTAACCAATCAGCCGACCACCAAGGCATAGAGATTCGTAGGCAGAAGAAAAATTTTTAAAATAAAATTTAAGAAATGATGAAATTTAAAGTGACTGGGAATTGGAATAGAGCAAAGAAAGAAAGAAAGAGATGAATTGAATTTTTATATATATATTATGTGCATTTCTAATGAAGGTTGTCACTTTCAAAAGCTACACTCACAATTTTGTGTTTTTGGTTGTACTTTCAATGTCTTACAGTTATAGTGTTAGGTATGTATATAATATCTAATTTGGGAAAGTATGAATCTGTCACAAGCATAAGTTTAAAGAGGCAATAAGTTGAAGTTTTCGTTTTTTTTTTTTTGGCAACATATCATTAATCTTTTCATCATATCCTTTTTTGTAGATTTTAGTCTTTAATTTTTTTTTAATCTGAAAAAATCTTTTTTTTTTTTTTTTGTATGTGTGTCTAAGCGATGTAGAATATATGTTTCAGTCTGTTATTATGACTCACTAGCACTGAGTCTTTACTGTTTTAATTGTATTTGTGTTTTCAATTTATTTGACACTGGGATTCTGTGCTTATGTGCTTACATTAAAACTTCTTTTAAATTTGAATATTTTTGGGGATACCTTAAATTCTGGAATTTCCTTCAATTGGAATTTTCTTTTATGTTAAAATTCATTGAGTTGACCTTGCTTTAATTATTTAATATAATTCGAAAGTTTTATATTTTTATTTTTTTTTTATTCCTTTTCCACTCCTTTAGTATAGGGCATTCACCAAGTTTATTTTAAACTAGGCTTCAGTTTCTTTAATCATAATATTCACTAAGCCGTTTATTACTCGGCTGTAGCTATTGTATAAGGTTATGAAATATGAATGCACAAATTTTAACTTTGTGCGCCATTTATAATTTTACACAAGAATTATTTATATATTTTTATTAAATCTTATTTTATATTACGATATAAACTATTACGATATAATTATACAACTTTACGATATTTTTTTATTAGATATGCTCTGACCGGGGTTTGAACCCGAGACTTTTCACATGAAAGCGGCGTCTTTACAACTACGCTATTGGTCAGATGAAAGTTTTAAAGTTGTATATTATAACTGAGTTCAAAAAGAGTTAATTAGCTATTTAAGTCCTTGCTTTGTAAGCTATAAAACAAAAAAATGACAAATGATAATATAGAATCTGCATTTCTTAGCAACCGTAGGATATTTATATTTAATCTTAAAATAATTATTACAAACAAATCTTAAGAATCAAAACTTTGTTTTACACATGCCTAAATATTTATAAGTATATTTGGTAAGAGACCTGACCTAGCTAGAGATGTAAGTCTTACATAGTTCTGTTGAAATATGTGAATCAAGGCTGTAAAGATGAATAGCAAATAAAAAATTACATTTTAAAGCATTTTTTTTCCAGAGAATCTTAAGGGGAGAACTTTTGCAGCTTAATTTTAGTTGAAATTGCAATTAATGTATTTAATATGCAGTGCTGGAAATGAGAATTGCCTCATTTTTTGAAATATTTTAACTGTCAATTTATTTAAAAATTTGTACCTGTTTTGACTACGAAATTCAGGTTCTCAATATTTTATTAAGTTTGTATAAGAAACATTAACCGTTATTTTAAAATATATGTTTTTAATAATAGTCTTATAATAACCGTATAATTTTCATATGGGAAATTGAATAACCTCACCAAATTATTTTTTCTTTAATTGAATTTTTATTATAATTGGTGTTACCACAATTTTTCATTGTATCCATTCATAAACTCCACCAGGCATGTAAATAGATGTGTTGGTAATAATTCATGCAAATATTCTCAAATATTCGGAAACTAGTTATCCCTTACCCCTTTAGGCATTTCGTGCAAACCCTACCCCTTTTTTTCAATATAAAATATTAAAACACCTGTTAATTCATAAAAATAGCAGATACAGCTTATCAAATATGTGTGCTAAAAGTTAAGATATTCCAAAAAAATTAAACGAGGTTATTCTAATTTCCAGCACTGTACTTCGTAAAAATCTATAAATTTAACTATTAATAAATTTTCTTTATAATACATGATTCTCGGGAAAGTTAATCTTTGGTTATGGGGCCCAGATATAGAATTAGTTTTTAGACAAGATTTTATGCAATTATATTTAAATTATGCAAATTTTGTCTTAATATTAAAAGAACGGCTGGCAATAAGACAGGATTAAAAGTTCAATATTTTTTACATTACCTTCAACGAAATTTCCAATTTATTAAATACAATGGTAACTCCTAACCACTTTAAGGATGGTGATTTTAAAGTGGTTAGTATCACATGAGATTAAATTAAATCAAAGAAAAATTCCTATAAAATATTCTTCCATTCGAAACATGCGACAACTCCATCTACTTTGACAAAAAAAACCATACTTTATTATTAAAATTAATTAAAAACGCACCAATTAACATACAATCACTATATGAAAGGACGCTTAAAAGAATGTTAAACTTTTGGTTTTTTTTTGAATTAAAAATTATCTTCAAATTTTTTTTTATCAGTTTTTATATTTCCTCCTACTAATACTTATGTACGAATTAGTGGTTCACACATAGATAAAAAAAAAATCCTATTAAAATTTTTTTTAAAGTAACCAAAAAAAAAAAAAGCTTTATAAAAAACTTTGGACAAAAATATTAACATACATTTGTATTTCTATAGGAGTATATTAAACTATACATACATATAATTATTCACAATTAAAACATTAATTCAAGAGAGAAAAGTTGAACTCTATTATGCCATAAGTCATTCCCCCTCCTATTTTTTTTTATTTTTATAGTTAAAATTGCACTTTTGTGCTGTGGCTTTATTCTTAATTCTTGGCATAAGAAGGCTTCACAATACTCGGTACAATGTTATCTTATATAAAATAGTCACATTATAATCTAATATTTTTTTTAATTGTTGTTCAGAGTCACTTTTAAAAATTCTAAAGGGCATTAAAGTGTTGGTAAACTTTTTTATATTATTTTTTTATTTTTTAACTTCCATTTTTTTATAATTAACAGTTATTATTATTTTTTATAATATTATTATATATCTTGTATCTTATTTTTTATTTTAAAAATAAGATAAAAAATTAAATCTGAATATATAATTATCATTGTAGTGGTTTTGTATTAAAATTTATTCAAGTCCTTATATTACAGAATTAAAGTGTATGTATATATGCACATCTAAATTAAAGTTCGGATATAAAAATGGGTTATTTAAATTCACATAAATTATTTTCTTTCTCTTTTTGTTCTTTTAAGCATATTTATATATATATATATAATATATATATATGTGTATATATATGTATATATAAGGCATTCATATACAAAAAGAAATAAAACTAGTGGGAGTAGCTTTTAAGTTTGTCTGAAAATCATTCTACTTGAAAGGATTGCAAAAAAAGATACAATCTGGATACATTTTAATACAAAAACGAATACTGCTGAGTTAATGTATACTTTATTTGTATTTCAATTTACACTTTAATGCATAAAGTTTTTATAGGATATAGATATATGATGTATACTGTATACTATATGATGTATGATGTATACTATATGATGTATACATGTACAGTGTTTTGCAAAATAATATAAATTTATAAATTTTAATCTCAATGAGTGTAAATCATTCTGTCGCTGCCCATTGTCGCATCGCTAGTTTGAAATGTCAATTTATTTTCTGAGTATGAAATTACGTTTGAATATTGTCTTGACAGTCGCTGGTTTAAAATGTCAATTTATTTTCTGAGAACGAAATTATTTTTGAGTATTGACTTGACAGTCCATTTAAAAAATTAAACGAGTAAGGAAACGCATTAGAGATATTTAAAAATGGGTCTTATTAAAAAAACTTCTGCTTCTGCTTTTGACATTAAAAATATGATTTGAAGTTTCACTGTACAAGACAGTGCTGTCAACTTTTTATTTTAACCTTTTAATAGTGAAAACAATTCTATACTACTGGAACTGAAAGTCATACAAATTTCAATTCGATTGGTTTGAATATTGAAATTTTAATTAACTCTATTATTGTAAATTCTTATTATATGGTGTTTTAGACTTCATGAATCAAAATACTTGCAAAGTACTTTGTTACTTGAAAAATAATTGAATTCTTTATACTTAAGTATATTTCTTGGTACTTAATTATTAAGCACACCAATGTTATGTTTAATGTTTTATTTTGCACACCAATGTATTTGTTTATAAATTAATTCCAAAAAACAGACAAGGATATAAAATGAATAAAAAAATACAAAAAAAAAAAACTTCTTATTTTTATGCAATGTAATTATGTCAGATTTTCATTTGTCGTAGACGTCGTCTTCATCCTAGTCATTATATTTTTATATTGTGTCCTTATTGTATTGGATTGTTGTTTTGTAATAAATTTTTTTAGTAATAAATCATAATTAAGACAATTTTTACAAAAAGATTTACTACTATTGCCTGTCAGAATTTAAAATTTTTTAAGAATGGGTGAATTGAATACCACAAAGCAATACAAAAAAGAATTCAAGAACGTCATGTTGCATCATTCTTCATAACAACTATATTGGTTAACTAAAAAATAATAATAATGTTGATGTTGTTATTGTTGTTGTTGTTTGTGTTGATGATGATGATGATTTATAATTTTATACTTTTTTATTTCCTATTTTTTTTTTTGTTTATTTTGATTTGCAGTTTAAGAAAATTAGTGTTTAGATAATAATAAAGAAAATTTGTTCTTATTTAAAATTCTTAAGTCTGTTTTTTGCAAGTCAGATATAAAGGATTCTCTACATATATATATATATATATATAGAATATTTAAAGATTGAGGAAACCATTAAAGCTTTAACATTCCTTCATTAAAATTTATTTATCTCCTGCTGGGACAATATGATTTGTGATCATTAAAATTGAAATTTAATTTTTTAAGAAGAAATTTATTAAAGGAAATAAGGAGAATAGGGAAGAAACTTATTACTTAGCAAATAGAGAATAGATAAAGTGTTTTTAATTCGATATATTAAACGTCAGTTGTAGCTCTCATTGAAATACATATGACAAATATTTATTTTCAAATTTTTTTGCAGCAAATGCATTTTATACCAAAAGTGTTGATTTAGTGATTAAATTATTTAAAGATAAATTCAAGAACAATTTTATTTTATTTTAATTTTAATATTTAAAAAATATACTGTGTCCATCACAGAACAAACCGCTGTTACATGAAAATTACAATGTGAAACATCTTTCAAAAATTTTTTACTATTGCATACATATAATAATTTTTATCAAAGCAGTTGACGTTTAATAATTATCAATTTTTTTTTATTTTCCATAACTTTATATAACGCTATTTATTTATTTAAGATAAAGGAAGTCTTTGGAGTCTTTGTAAAATCTACAAAAAATTTTTTATATGTAATTAAAGCGACACTTAAGTTTGTCGCATCAAAATACTTTCTATGGGAAAGTTGTAGCTCTTTATTTGTATAACAACTTTTATCTGGTAAGATTTTGTTGTACTATTTTTGGTTTACGAAATATTCATAAAAAAACTAAATATTACCCTTGCGAAGTATCTATTGGAGTTACGCTTAAAAGCTTATTGAAGATATGAACATCAAAATCTTATACATGTAATTTGAAAACATTCTGCTCAGTAGTTTATGCTGTAAACGTTTACACAGACAGGTTTCGTACATCATAAAAAAACCATGTTTTATGGAGTTTTGAACATGGGAAAAATTAATATGTGCTGATATCTCAGGTTTCATTTTTTGGGCATTCTCAGGTTTTTCAATTAAGTTTTTCTATTAATTTTAACAGTTTATATAAAAGGCATATGTACTATGTTATACATCGAACCCTAGAAGCTGAATTTTTGGAAAAACATTAACATATTGACACTAAATTTAAGGTTAATTAGAAAAAAATTTTAATTTACACCCCTTTTCTAAATTCCCTCGTACAGCTACGTCGCAGATAATCTACGAAAAAGCTATTCTCAGTTCCGACTTAACATTACGAAAAGTGCAAAAATCTACGAAAGAACTATTCATTAATCATTCGTAGCATACTATTATTTATTTATGATTAGTCTTAAAATACTTTTTTCTCAAAATAATATTCAAAAATTATTAAGTACAAATTTGAAAAAAATAATAATTATTTTTCCTTAGAAAAATGAATTCAAACGTCAAAGTTGCCATTGCAGAGTTAATTGTCTACGAGGGAATTGAGAATCGCTAAAACCTTTTGTCCGTAAAGTAGCCAATTTTTCTTAGAAGTTCTACGAGGGAATTTAGAATAGGGGTGTTAATTTACATTAATCAAGATTTCATGATCTGTATTTTTTTTTAATTTTTCAATTTATATGTCGTATTAAGTGGTTCACGAAATGTACGTAGCATTTAGGGTTTAAGATTAGAAATGACATTTAGTGATTTTACTTTTAATTATCCATCTAGGATATATCTATTTGACCATATAGAGTAGTGGATATTCAATTAAAAGATGATTTGAGATGAAAGATAATAAGGAGCTTTTCGTAGTAGTCATTCATTTAACGTGTTTTTCATATTCAGGAGTTGGTAATCAAATATTCATGGATTAAGTAAAAGTTGTCAAATATTCTTTACAAATAAGTAAGATTCAGAAAATGTTATTTACACTTTTAGCAACTCAGCGCCTTTAAAATTAAACTCTTAAATGCAGTGGTAAATTCTTAAATGTCAAAAGTATTGCATAATAACGCAATTTATTAAATTAAACGATCACTGAATTATTAAATGACATTTAACACTTTAAATGACATTTAAATGACATTTAACACATTCCAAATCCTAAAACTTTACAAATAACACTTGTTTACCATTTATTTTAGCTGTATGCAATTTCATAGATCCCTGGTTTTTTGAACCCTAACTAAATAAACATCCCTTAATCATTCTCAAAACTAATAACCATGAAAATAAACGAACTAGTTAACTATGAAAAACAATTAATTAAAATATTTTATCACTGTTTTTTTAAAATCGCTCTATTTTGTAATATTTCTACTTGTTAATTTCCACCCTAACAAATCAAAGATTAATACTTTAAGATCTTCACTTAAAATTTCTTTATTTTAAAGCCAAAATCCTATTAAATTTCGAAAATGACTTCTAACAAACAAAAAACAGTTAAAATCATTAAATAAGTAGAACATTATTTTAACAATTCTATCTCAAAAGAATTTAATAAAGTGCCACCTAGCGTATATATCTAAAGATTGCAATGACTTTGCTCATAGTCAATTTCACGTTTCTAATGAACATTTCGAAACGAAAAACAGAATGAAAAATATGAAAATGCACGAAAACTCTTATCTTCCCTCTCTTTCACTCACATAATTTTATTTTCTGCATTTTATTCTAAATGCAGATTAAAAAGACAACAAGAAAATTTCTATTTAAAACTTAGAAAGAAAATTAAAAACAACAGAAAATCTTTTTCTGACACTGTGTTGTATCTTTTCTTTCATTTGAAACTTTTCATTTTCAGCAATAAATTTCAAAGTGGAAAAACTAAGAAATTCTCAAGTAAATTTTAAAAGAAAATCTAAAATACAAAATACACCTTGGTTGTACTTTACTTTTAAGTTTCTACATAGAAAAGGGGGGAATGCAACTGGGTGCAGGGAAGATGAACTTAATAAAATTTTACTTTTTAGCATAGAATGGAAAAAAAAACAAAATGACAAAAACTTGAAACTTTGAAAAATGATCTTAAAGAATTTTCTTTTTAAAATTTTAGTCCCTAGTTAAGAGGGTGGAATTTTTATTGTGTTTTTTGGGCTTTAAGATTGCAGGGTGGGAATTATGTAGTAAAGCTTATTCGTAAATGCAGGTTTGAAAGAATTTGAACTGGTAAAATTCAAAAAAAATAAACGATTTTTTTTAAATTATTTGAATTTTACAAATATACTACATCAGTTTCCATGGAAAAAATGCTCTTTTACCTCCCGAAACCTGGAATGATGGACTTGTCCTCACCTTCAGTGTTTTGAAAAGAAATTAGCACTATTTATTAATGTATAAAAAAGTAAAGTTAATAAATATTTACAATTTATTATAGATAAGGCATTGTAAATTCACAAAATTCGTATTAAATAATTTGAAACGAATGCGTCGGACACTGGTTAGAAAGCCGACCTATCATTCGAGAGCCTCGGTTTCTAAATCCATGCGGTTTTCAATTTCATTTAGCCATTGAATTTAAGTATAATAACATATTCTATAAAAATTACTAATATAGCAACTGTAAAATAAAATTATAATATAAAAAATTAATTTAGTTGAATAATATAACTCACAGATACAGGAATACCAAATAATTAAAATATGCAAAATTATTACAATATTTAACAAAAAGTATTGTAATTTTAAAACGTTTTATGGTATATCCTGTACTTTTGTTTCTGTTCCAATGTTATGGATAATTGAACAGTTTCCACTTAAGAAAAGGGAAAAATGATACTCCCAATTAACTATTGATATTATAAAAAGAAGGGGAAGTGTTAGAAAAGCTAGAATATTGGAATTACAAAGTGAATGAAAAACGTATCAGAAGGAGTTATTTTAACAAGAGCACGCATTAAGGATTCCAGATTTATTATGTTATTCTAGTAGTTTTAAATGGAGAACAATGTGATATTCCTACTCTACATCTCAATTATTATCAATGTGTTAAAATTTTTGAAATTCTATTTGAACTAAATTTAAGTATGGTAATTTCAAAACGCATTAGTAAAGTAATAGATATAAAACAACGATATATAGTACATATGAATATATGAGTTCATGCAAAATTTTATTATAGGAAACATATTAAAGTTGGTTCCCAAATCAAAGTTGTATCCTTTTCCAGAGTATTTATGAATTCGTATGTGTGAAATTTTTAATTAGAAGTGATTTTTATGTTGGTAACAAAATTTGAGTTTTGGAAAAACGAGAAATCCTTGATTTTCAATATGAACCTGTATATAGGTTTATTTTCCGGTTTATTTTCTAAGTCATAAGTCTTCGAAAAATTTTTGAGTCTGGTACTTTCGTCATATCGTCGTTCGTATTGTCAAATGAATGATTTTAATTTAATTTAATTATTAATATTGAATATTTGGAAGTATTAAATCATCATCACCAGTATAGTTTTAAATTTTTTTAAAAAACAATCAATTATTAAACAAGGTCTTACACATAATATTAAATTCACTTTAACCAAGATTCTTACAAAATCACTTCTAACAAACCATTAATAACCAAAAATTAGAATTTTATTTTCAAAATCTTATTACATGCATTCAAATTTAAAAAATTAAATATCTTCTTTTGTATTTTGTAATGAAATTTAAAATTAGATTTAAATTAGTCTTACACTCCAATTTTATTTAACATATTTTTTTTTTAATTTTAAATATTAACAATTGAATATTCATGACTTAACACAACATAAACTAAAATTAAACGAACCAGGAAACATAAAAATTGCATAGAACTTTAAATTGTATTTTTTTACATAAAATTTTGCTTATATAGAAAACCTTTATCTGCTAAATAATAAAAATGAATAATAAGCAACAACTGCAACAATAACATATTTGAGTATATTACAACATACTCGTACATCAATAAAAAATTTTAAATATATGATCTGGATCTGATGACTCCTCTCGTCATAGTCATCCTGTACAATGGAAACAAAGCAGACTACTATAGCAAAGCTAAATAAAATATTGCACCTAACTAAATAGAATAAAATATAAAAAAAACGAGGAAGAGTGTAGTAGAGTAGACTGTGTCAACCCTGGGATATCTGTATTACCGTAATATAAACATTATATCATTGGCTCATATAAAAGAAGGAGTTGTATGGTAGCTACTTGAACCCATGGACCAAAATGGCTGAATTTCAATAGCAATTGCAAAAAAACGAATTTGCGAAAATTTCAAGATCTTAGCTCATTTATTTTTGAGTTATCGTCCGGACGGACGGACATATATAGCTAAATCGATTTATTTTTGGATTCTGATCCGATCCATACGTTTGAGTTTATATCTACCCCCCTTCCTTCTCCGCGCCGCAAACGTTATGGCAAATTTATTATACACTTTTAACTTATAATAATACGGATATAAAAATTACGCGAATTGTTACCCAAAAAAAAACAAAACAAAAAAATTATGATACTTTTAAAGTATCTATAGATACTCTAATAATAGAATTCTTCACATTACAATCATCAACAGCAGAGTGAAAAAAAGCAAATAAAATTAAAAAACTAAAATACAAATGTTACTTTTTAGCTAAAAAATTATTTGACTATTCTGTTATTTATTTATTCCTCTCTCTTTTGTTATAATTCTATATCTTACTCCAGGAGTTTTTTATTTCATTTTGGTCCTGCTAAAATGATAATGGAAATAAGAAATGCATGTTAAAAAGGTGAAACATTCTATGGATGTAAAATATTAAATTGCATTCTATGTATTTAAAGCAAAAGCACCTTAATGACTTTAATATTTTATTGTTTTGCATTAAAAGCTTTCACCTGGTTGACCTGGTTTATAAAAAGGTTTTGGAAAAGCATATGATCAGTTTCTACGTTATGCCATACCTAGTTTAAAGTATGACTAAAATTACAGACTTGGTACACTTAAAATTCAAAGCTTTAATTTATAAGACTATATTCAATAATAATGCAATAACCAACATGAATTTTATATATATGTTCGAAGATTTAGCACAGAACCCACCTTGTTTCATTCGCTAAGTTTGCCCTGTGCTGTACATTTTATGATGCAATTTTTAAATAAATTAATAATTGATACTTGTACAATTCTTTTAATCAAGAACTTTAATGTACATTTACAGTATGGTAAATTTTTGTACACATACTGGCCTTTTATCCATCAATGCAGTGGCCACGGATTAAAACTAGTACAGAAAAGTCCTTTGGAAAAAAAGAATTATACTTAGGTATAATTAAAAACGAGTCCTTAATTAATCTTGATTTCAATTGAGGAGAAAGTATCTATAAATATTTTTTATACATGAACCAACAACAATTTCAATCGAAAATTTACACTGATGCCTCAATCTTCCTATATGCAAAACTTATATGTAATGTTAAATAAGTCCCCTAATCATTTTTAAATTTTTATAAAAGACAATGACAGTTAAAAAATGTTCTTCAGATTTTTTTCCAAGAAGGTTGTGGTTGATGAATTTTTGTCTCTAAACTCGAACTAAAGATTAGCCGTCAAATTTACCTCCAATTAAAGTGCACTCCTAAAATAACCGTTTCATACCTTTAGAAATTTGGATCTGGACAAAAAATTTTATCATATTTAATTTGTAATTTATTGTACTGAACTGATTGAAAGGAATAGGGAATTACTACAACAAGTTCAAATTTACCATTAAGCTAATTTCAAATTAAAGGTTCAGATAACGCATAAACTTCCTCCGAAATTTGAAAATATTTTATGAATCGAATGAAAGCTGGAAGAAATAAAAATATCTGTACTTTTAATATTAATTTAAAATTTTTAATTTAAAAATTCTTAAAAGTCAAAAATGTTAAATTAAAAAATGAAAAAAAAATGAAATGTTATTTTAGGCAGATGCAAAATTCATATATATTAATAGATTCACTAGAAAGCCATTCTTTTGATAATAATTTCATTCCTTTTAAAAAGTGGAAGTACCAGCTGCAGTTATTTAGCACAAATTGAAAATAAAAAAACTTTGTTCTATATTTTTCTCGTTCATTTTTTAGTGAAAAAAAATCATATTTTAAATGGAAAAACGAAATTTTGCAATTTTTTAGCAAAAAAAAAAAAATACCTAAGAATTTTTAAAAAATTCTGAAAAATATCTTCATTGGTTTGTCTCTGCTTATTCGTCAGTCTGTTCGTCTTCTTTTAAAGTTTTAAACAGAGAAGATATAATTCAAGCCATTGTGCACAATTAGAAAAGTTATAATCCGTGAATTAAAGCCTTTAATAAGCTAAAGCCTTTTAAAGTTGCGAAAAGTCATATACTGACATACTACGCATCTGAAAAATTCAAAATGACAGTTTATTGCAAATTTATATGAAAGTTACGTTAAGTTCTTCAATAGAAACATTGTAAAGACGATATCATGTCTACCTTCCTTAAATTTGAGTGAAAAAATATTTACATTTTAACTGTGAATGTGTAAGAGAGAAGATAAGTAGTTTCACAGATTAAATAGGTTAGCTTATTATTGCAAATCCTCTTTTTATTATAAATTAGTTTTACTATTTTAAGAGCGTCGGCTGTTTATTAAGCACTTAGGCTTATTAAACAAGAGACTGTGGGCTCAATACCTGGTGATCAAAAATGTGCGGCATAAGCTAAAAATATAAAACTCTTTATAAACTAACAGAAAGTATAGATACACAACAGTTCAGATGGGACACACTATGGTTAACAAGGCCTAGATGTTAAGGCAAAGTTTTTATTTATTATATAACTATACACAAAAATTTCAAATTTATATATAAATCTTACCTTGCTGCTCTCATTAGACAAATTGCTTGCTCCAGTTTTTGTTCCCGAAGAAAATTGTTAATTCTAATCATACAATCCTCTCTGAAAATATATTAATAAGTTATTAATGTTCAATTATTTTAAATTTTTTTTAATTATAAATTGAAAAGTGATACAAAAATACTAAAATTATTGTTTTAAAAAATGACGTGTAGGATTTGACTGACGATTGCGTTGACTTTAAGATAATTAGATGTAAGACCATTTGATATATGACAATGCGATGGATAAAATCATAATTTTCTTGTTTTCCAGGTAAATTTATAAGTGTTATGTGGATTGCTATCCCAATTCTAAGAATCCCAAATTACATAATCCTAAATTGCGAAATCTTATTCGATTTGGGTATCAAATTTCAAAGAGTTTAAAAAAAAAATTCAAAATTTAATAGCAAACTATTTTCTAAAACACATCCTCCGCTAAATTTATTATTAAAATCCTGATTTTATAACTATAGGTAAATTCTTATTCTTATATACCCTTTACATTTGCATATTCTGGATAAGCTAAGCATATAATCCATACTTTGTGAATAATTCTAAAATCGCTAGTATATATATATACATATTTTGTTAAAGTCATAGAACTCTGGCTTTGAATACTACTGTAAACCCTTATATACATATATAATATACATATATATAATTATTCTGAAAAATATCGGCAATTCTAATTTTGAATTCAATTCTAAAAATCAATACTAAAAGCATGTCAATGCTTAAAGAATTTTCTACCTTAGTAATAAATTTTGACATTTATCAAAGCATTTTATCAAAATGGGTTCAAATTAACAAATCTAATTTGGCCTTCAGATATTTAACAGTATTCTTAAATAGGGAATTTTAAATCGCTAATTAAAATATCATTGCACATTCAATTACAGACCAAAGGAATAAAATACTATCATAAAAATTGAATATCTTATTTCTTAATTTTACTTCCTTTTTTCCATTAAATAATTAAAGCTAAATTATCTAAATAAAATAAAACTAGTAAAACAATTTATTTTAATTTGTTAAAATGAATATAGTTGAATTTCAACATTAAAACATTAATTTCATTTATGATATTTCAATTTGCAATTTTCGCGAATTCTTTCATAAAAAACTAATTTTAATTAAAAAAATATTATGTCATCAAGTCAATTTCAATTAAAACTAACAATTCATTCAAAAACTAAATTCTATTAAAAAAAATATCTATACGTTTTGTTAATTACTAAAAAAAGTTTTGCAAAAAAAAAAAAAAAGAAAATAATATACAGAACGACCCTCAACATATAAAACTTTTTTTTTAATTGCATCACAAACTTAAAAAGAGTTTCTATGACTGTCTGAAGGAGTCAAAAAGTCAAAATTAGTAATATTTGCAATCCTAGTTTAATTCCAATTTAAATTAATTTAACTAAAATCAACATTTGCAGTCCAACATTTCCGAGAGCAATCCAGTTTAACTTCAACTGGGTGCACAGTAGTTAGAGTGCCAACTTCTCATACGAAAGACCCGGGTTCGAATCCCTGTGAAAATTAATAAAACTTTTATACCAGCTACCATTTGACATTGGGTTCAAATTAATGATTTAATCAATAATTAATAATTATATATCTTTAATAAAAAAATTAAATTGGTACAACAATATAAACAAATAATTTAATTGAATAATATAACTCACAGATATAGAAGACCATGTAGCTCAAATACAAAATTATTACAATATAAATAAAAATAGAATTGTATTTATTGAAAATTTAAGACATTTCTTACATTGTATATGGAACTCATTTGGACAATTCTAATAATATCAATATAATACTCCCCCATGTTTCGACATGCACATAAAAGGCTGTTTAGCCTATAATTGTGGACTAAAGTAGGCATACACACAAAAAAAACAGTTCGCAATCAAGAACAAGTCCAATTATACCAGGTGATTAAATCGTTTATTTTACTTGTAATTTTACTTATATTCATGCTAAATTTATTGACCCAATTCCACTACTACTATCTATTACTATCAATGATAAAATAAACACTTGTTTTTTATAATAAATGAGTAAATATTACTAATCACAACTTCATTGGTTTATTATAAAATGTAGTTTTGGTGCAATACAAAGTTATTGTGTGATTACTTGTTTGGCGATAAATAGTTGGTGTAATAGAGCCCAGATTATAGTACTTGTAAAAGCGAATCACAATTGAATAGTTTAATTTAAAACCTAGGCCCTATTGCAGCAATCCTTATCACTAATAAAATAGTCATGAGTTGTCAAATATGGTTTTGAAATAAGCAAACCGGTTTTTTGATTAGTGGTAAGTGATTTGCAAGCGTATATTATTCTAAAAATAGATTTGATATGTCAAACTTTTGAAACCTCCTAGAATTTCCTAAGGCAATTCTATAAATGCCCTTCAGTCACTTCATCACAAAAACTTGGTTTCCCTCACCAGTCAGTTGTCAGGGGTTATTTACAGTACAGCTTAAAAATTAAAGTTCCAATGGAAATATTTAAAATTTTTAAAATAAATAAATTTAAATTTAAAATTTTAAAATCGCGATACTTTACTGTTTACATAACATTTTACAAATACATATGTATGTATATAAAAATTTCAAAATAATTAATTAATTTGACCTACTTTTGATCATCGATATTCTTCTCTAATGTTGCATCAAATGGTATCGGTTCATCCTCTTCAGATAATTTTATCATTTTTTCATCAGATAGTAATTCTGTAACTTGATTTGATAATTCGATCCATTTATTCTCCAATTCTTCAAACTAAAAAAAAAAAAAAATTAGAAAAAAAAATGAAATAAATATATATAAATTTTTTTAACATTTATTTACGTTAGTGAAATAAAATCAAAAAATAAAAAAAAAACTAAAAAATATCAAGGATCAAGGATAATAGTTTAACCCTTTGAGCAAATATTTATTTAACATTTAGCAAAAAAAACAACAAAATTTTAATGAAATTCGAGTAATAGGAATCAAATCAAATTGTGTTAGTGAATATAAAATTGGAATATGTGAAAGAGCATTTAAAGTAAGGCTTATAGATTAATTACATTATTCTGCGTATGCCTACAGTTTGTTAATAGTTAGAATAAATGCATTTAACATCTTTTTTATGGGGGAATAATATAGAAGATGAAAAGTTCTTAAATTGTATCATCTAACACATCATGGAATTAGTAAATTTATTTGCATATAAAGCATTTTAAATTGAACAGTAATATTATTTAATTTTTTTTAGTGATTTAACTTGTATTTGGAAAAAAGTTCAACTGATCATTTATTAAAAATTATGGACTCTGTTGAAATGAATAATAGGTTTAATCATTTTTTGAATACATTATTGAGTCATTTATTGAGTATATTAAGTATATTATATGAAAAGTTCAATTCCAATGAATTTTATAAAAATTATCATAAGTTGAATATAACATAAGAAATTTTTCAGAAAAATTGGTCAATAGTCATTAAAAATCAGATTATTGCATACTTATAGGATCTCAATCGGGAGCCTATAAGTATGCAATAGATTTAAATACAGTTATACTGAAAGGTATTTCAGGTGGTAGATAAAAAGTCATAAGAGATGCTGGTTATAATTATTTAAAAAAAAAATCATAATCTAAAACTTATTACACGAATTTGCATAAGCTTATGTGCTCATAATCCGACAACTCATCTAGAGTATTAGGTACATTGCAGCTAAATGATGAAATAGTTACTAGAATTCAAAATAAATTCTAAACTGAATTGGATTTAATTTTTCAGAAAAAGTTTATAAGTAATAATTATGGGGCTTGAAAAGTTGTTTCGAAATATGCCATAAAAAGTACACCAAATACAGGATGTTTCAAAAGAAAATTGAATTTGAAACTTAAATTTTTCATTTTAAATCATTTTGAACCTTCAAATCTTTGTAACTGTTGGGTAAAAGGGGATCATTACATAAAAATTAAAGATTACGATTCCAATTTACAACTCTACAAAATAAATTTTTTTTATCTGTCTACAGTAAGCTGTTCAAAAGTTATAGATTTTTTTATGAAAAGTCGTTAAAAAATGTTTAACCGCTCAAATCTCGAAAAGGATGCAGAATAGACTTCACTTCCATATAATTTTTTGTTCGCTGTGATGCTCCACATCAACTCTTCTATGTGCTCTATGCGCAAATTAACTTGGGAGACCCTGTATATTTTAAATGGGTATTATTAATGAGAGCTAAATTGTTACGACCATTACCTGACCGCCTAATTTTACATTCTCCATTAAGTCACTTATGTTATGGGCAATATCCAGTTATATTTTAAATATTAATTTCCCCGTGACCGTTAATTCTTATATTAGAAGATTATCTTTTTATTTTCAAAAATAGGACTAAACCAAATTACAATTATCTTACTCAATCAAATTTTTTTTTTTTTAAATTACTTTGTTAAAATAAATTTAAATATTTGGTAATATTAAAATTCCTAATAAATGAAAATTGAACCAATGGTGACTGACACCATTATAGTTTCCAATAATACCATCATAAAAAAAATAAAAAAACTGAAATAAATTATTACCCTTATTTACTATTCTAACTAATTATCTTTTTTTAGTATTAAAAAAGGATATCCAATTTTGAAACTCAATATCCTTTATCCTTTTTTCCGGTGTCTATTTTTTTTTTTTGTACTATGTAAATATTTAATTGGATTAATTTGCATATGAATATATATATATATATATATATATATATATATATATATATATATTTATTATAGTACATTGTACATTGAATTAACATAAACACTCACAATATACAATATGAATACATGCATCATGTTTATGTCAAATAGAATCGCGCTTTAATTTTTTTTTTTATTTATTTATGCTTCATACATAATTCTTATCATGTGCAACAGGATTATCTCAGTCCAGAGAATTTTGAAGTCTGAATACAAATTAGATAGATAACGAATATACATAATATATTATTTTTATTTTTTTAATATAAATATTGAACAAATAAATTATGAGGTAAAAATATAAAATTAATATCATTGAAAAAATAAAATTAAAATTCATTTGAAGTTTTGAAGGACAAATATTCACAAAATTTCAAAACAAAAAGAAAAAACACGTTGTTAATTTAAAATAAATAAATTAAAAAATGGTATAAGTATTTCAGTTTCGAAAATTAAAAATTTTATTAATGTATAGTTGTCTAGATTTAGCTTTCCCGTTTTTTCATGTGCGAAAATAATTAAAAAATATTAAAACCAAGCTAGAGAGAACTCTTCTTAAAAAAAAGTTTATTAACAAAGAGGAATTGCGAGACACCGATTGAATGAGGTTTCTTCTGGGCATATAGAATTCAATTCTTCTTAAACTTTTTGTTTCGCATTTGGGATGATGTTGGTTCAAAGGACGCAATATGGATTTCCCTAAACAATTGTGATTAGTCGGGTTATTCACTCTTAACAAATTTACAGTGTAGAGGATTAGGATCTGTTGCACTCCTTCTATTATGTTGGAAAATCTGAGTGTAGGAATTAATTGCTATTGTCTACATAAAAACGTAGAAATAAATCCAAGATGGATTGCATAAGCTTTTCTTCTTGCATAATGTGATTTGTATTGTTAAGTCTGGTTATTTTATCCCACCGATCCGTGGTCTAATTTGGCCCATCTGCGAAGTTGTTTTTTATTTTGGAAAATAAAAGCAATCATACCAAATTTCATTAAAATCGGTTGAGATTTTATTAGAACTTGAAATTCCCAAAACTCCTAGAATCTCTAGACCCCATTAAACTAGAATCAAATTATAGCAGCTACTCTTCATGAGTATCCACCAATAATCTATGTACCAAATTTGAAGTAATTTCGAAGGTTAGAACTTAAGATTTCTTGAAAAGTATGATGGTTTTGTATTGGAGCCTGGCGAACCCATGGTTCATCTACGAACTTAACTTTACTACTAACGAAGAAAGCATTGATACCAAATTTTATCAAAATCGATTGAAATTTACGCGGATTATTGTGCTATAAGACACACATCACACACATTAACAAATTTTCGGATTTAAGCGGTTCCGACAAAATGGAACAATTTTTGTTAGGACAGAATAAATTAAATTTTTTGTTTTAACAAGGAAGTTATAACCTTTAACCTATAACTTTTTTTCTATAGTATTGATATTGAAGAATTGATTTAAGAAGCTCAAGTTATGCTGTTATAAGTGTAATTATTAAATAAATTTTTTAGATGTTTAGATTAATTTTAAGTTTATGTGGTATGAAAACTATGAAATTGATCAATTTAAAGTATAAATAGTAAACACCAACCCTCTTGTGGCTTCTCTTAGTAACCACAACTTTACAGTGGATTTCTATTTTCATTTAAAGTTTTTTAGGTTTTTTATACAATAACTTTTCTTAGATTTTAAAATTTTTGTATTAAGAAATACTTTGAACTTTAATCTATAAACTAATTATTCCTTTGACTACAATACCTTTCTTTACATACACTATACATAAATATAAATTACTAGGCCTTTTTCTTTAATATATTAAATAAACTTTGAAAAAATGAAACTGAAATGCATTTAAAATAAATTTTAAAATTTACAATTATAATGTAATGCTCAAAATTTCTAACAAATTGTTTTTTTTTTTTTTTTAAATAATTTGCATATTTGTAGGGGAATTTAAATACAATTTTTTTAGTTACATATAACAACATTAATAATTCGCAAATTAGTGAACTGAAAATGACACTATTTTCATTTTATTCCACCCACAACTATATTAATGATAAAAAATATTTTCGAAAAATTTTAAATTAATTTAAGAAAAAAATAAGAACTAAAATTAAAAGAGTTAAAAAATTTCAAAATTTCCATTTGAAAAATATTAGTAGAAAACTTTAAATAAAAGTTATAATATACAAAAGAAAGTTTGAATAAAAGAAGTTTTTTTCTTTATATTCAATATTTATATATTTTAATAATATATAAATAATTTATATATGTATATGTATATATATATATATAAATAAATCCGGCGAGAAGACAAAAGTTCCAGAGGTAAAATTCTATTACGACTCAAAAAAAAGGCAATAGTATCCGAAGAATTATGATTTCCGATAAGTGGGATAAAAGTCTGCCGGAGACTTATGACTAAATTAATTAAATTTTCTAAAATATAAGACGAAATATTTAAGAGTATTTGCAATAATTAAACAATGAATTATTACCAAATTAATTTATAAAAATATAATAAACTTTATATTAAGCTCATATTAAAAACCGAGTACTTCCGCTTCCAAAACTTACATTTTGTAACCAACTTAAAAGTCGCTTCTAATTCAAAATTTTGTAAAAACGAATTCATAAATATTCTAGAAAAAGGGACAACTTTGATTGTGTATCCAACTTTAATATTTGCGCTTCGTAATATAAAATCTTACGTAATATAGAGAGTTACGTATCTATTTTCTAAAGGATTCACTACTATTTTGAGTCACAAATCACTGCGCACTTTTGGCTTATTATTTGGAACTAGTGAAGACTATAAGTCGTCAGGGAACTTTTGATTTCGGAACTTTTGTGCCATCGCCAATAAATCCATAATCTAGGATAATGAAAAAAAAAAAAATAGCCAAAAATTTTTAAAGTTCTTATTTAAAAGAAATAGAAAGAAAGGACATTTTATTTTTATTTTAATAAATATTATTTTTTTGTATATGAAAGTTTTTCTTTTTAGTTTTAAATATTTGAATTTTTTCTAATTTCTGAACCATTTTTTTTTCAATATGTATATAATAAATGTACAGAACGACTGTTAAATTTTTTTTTATTTAATATATATAAAATATATATATATACATATATATGTATATTTTATTATTTTGTTTCCTTTCATTTTATATTATTTTGTAGCTTAAAAGAAAATTTATACTTCAATAAAACTCAATTGTCTGGAAAATATAGGCTTATTTTTTTCCCAAATTTTTCCTATGTTTATTTTTTTATATATATATATATTTTTTTTTTTATTGTTACAGTAGATTTATCGATAATTTTTACATAATGTATGACAATTACTATAACTGACAGAATACATATTATTTATATATATATATATATATAATTTTTTTTTTGTACAATTCAAAAATTTATAATCGAATCGATTTATGCTGTTTTTTTTATTTTTTATTGTTTTTTTTTTCTTGTATCAATTCTGAATTGACTATTCGAAAAAAAAAAAACAACAACAAAAAATTCAACTTAATATCCAATACATACTGATTTGATACAAATATTGTTATGTTGTCAAAATATGTGTAATGTACACATATTTGTAAAACATTGACAACTTAAATAATAAAAAAAAAAAGAAATTCTGTAAAAAAATAAAATAAAAATACAAAATAGTTAATTGTTTTGCCGTTACGGAGATTGCAGTAGAAGTCTTTTATAAATAAATTTCTTTTGTACTAAAAAATTTAAAAAAAAACTTTAATATGTTCTAAAACATTGTGCTATAATGTATTTAATAAATACTAAAATGTATTTAACTTGATTTTTTTTTTATTCCTTTTCCACTCCTTTAAGGAGTATAGGACATTCACCAACTCTATTTAGACTAAACTTCAGTTTCTTTAATCGTTATATTCACTAAGCCATTGAATACTCGGCTGTAGCTATTGCATAAGATTAAGAGTACACAAAAGTTAATTTTGCGGGCCATCTGTTATCCTACACAAGAGTTATTAACATATTTATATTAAATCTTATCTTAAATTACGATATAATTATTCAATTTTACGATTTTTTTTTTATTAGAAATGATCTGACCGGGGTTAGAACTCGAAACTTTCCATATGAAAAGCGGCGTCTTTACCACTGAGCTATTGTTCATATAAAATGTAATTAACTCGATGAACTAGTTTAATTCTTGTTCAATAATAAAGTATTCTATGAAAAAAATGCCATATTTTAGAACTAGTTTATCTTAATATCTATACTCTATTTTTAGGTTTGTGAACCTTAAATTTTTACAAAATCGGTTCGATTTTAGATGAATCTAAGTTTTTTCTATACCTTTCTATACCTTTGTATACCTTTTTTGTATAATGGAAGAAATTTTTAATTTTTTTTTTTATTTCCTGCCAAAATTTAACCAATTATATAGTATGAACACCTTTTTTTAAAACAAGTTAACTACTAGTTAAGCACCCATTGCACAAATAAGGTATAACAAACCCTTATTATAGTTGACTGATATTGGAGTAACTTGTGTTAATTATATGCTTTTAATTTTAAGTTGTAAAACATATTTGATGATTTAACTATTCAATTTTAGTATCGTAGATATTCTAAAATAAATTTAAAAAAATTCTAAATTTTTTTATATGATAATTGAATCACATTTATATGATATTGAAATGGTATAATTATATAACTCCAAAAAATATAATATAAGAAAATATTCAAAGCTGATTATGAAAGTCTTGATAAAAGCAGAAATAGTAAAAAAAACGAAGGTTTAGATGATCAACCTTGTATCTTAGTTTTGTTATCATTCTATAAAATATTATGCAAAAAATTGTGAAACCGATTCCTAAACTACTACTGACTATACGAATCAATTTTTAAAAATTGGTATTGTCAATACATATTTGTAATATTCAATACAAAAACATATAAGTTGGTCAATATTGAATCCTTTAGTTAAATTTCCTTTGATGAACATAAAAAGAATGTGAAAAACTAATGTGATCTAATCAGTTCAAAAAATGAGGGATTAATCGAATAATTACATCTAGAATATGATTTTCATTAAACTATATTTAATACATGGATTTTCATTTCCCGATTAAAATTCTTAGCTTGATTTCAAATTTTTAGAGCTATTAGAATTTAAGTTAATATTTCAAGGTTACACTTTTGTAATTTATGTCTCAATTCACTTAGTCTTGAAATGATGTTAGGTCGTATAAAATCGTTTTTATATTAACTTTAACTGCGTTACCTAAATAAAAGCGTACGACGTATAAATCAAAACTGTTAAAAGTTGTTGCGTCAAATAGATTTTATATGCAAATCAGAGAAACACGAGACACTTTATGACAGTTTAAAAATTGGTATTTCAAATTTTGACAAGACCCAAATTTTACTTGTTGTCTTTTTGTATTTATTTTGACAACTATTCGGGAGGTTTGTTTTTTTCTCTAGAAAACATGTGATTGTCAAAAGCTAGACGTCTTATTTCTGAAAAAGATGTGTATCGACTTATGACAATTAGATGCTGCACGTCGCACACATGTTAGGCTGTAACACCTAAAATCACAATAAAACTTGTCAGTTAAGACTGTCACCTGTCAGTTAAGACTGTCAACTGCCAGTTAAGACTTTAAAATAAAATAAAAATAGAATTTTGGAAAAAAAAAGTAAAAGGCAGAATGGAAATGTTTGGCGATTGAAAATATCGTAAAAGATAATATTTGATCGTAAAAAAAAGTTTTTCTTTTTCAAAATTTTTTCAAAACAAAAGAAAATAATTTTTTTTTTGAATACAAAACAAAAAAACAAAAGAATTATTTTATATTTAAATATTTTTTCTATGAAAATCAAATTAAAAAATCATAAAATATTTTATTACAATGAATATTATAACCAAAAAAATATAATAAAAATGAATCTTTAGAATAAATTTACAGTTTTGTTTTCGCAAAAAAAAAAAAAAAAAAAAAAAAACATTTTTTTTATTACAACAATTTTGTTAACAATTGTAAAAGCGAAAAAAACAGGAGAATAAAAAGGGCTAGAATATATTAAAATTAATTCAGCGGCAGGCAGACACATTAAAATCAAATCGAAATTTTGGATAAAAATTAAGGACGCAACAAAGTAAATATTAAAAAATAAATAAAATTGGTGGAGAAAATAATAAAATAGAAAAATATTAACTGGCCTACCAAAATAATCGTAAAAATTTTAACCATTAATTTTTTTTTTGTTTTTACAATTGTACTATGGTGTCACTGAACGTTTTATTTTAACACTTTTATTTATTTTAATACTTTTATTTTCTACTATTATACCATTAAATTTAATAATCAAAAAATATTTTAATTTCACTTTAAATGAAAATTATACATTAAATTTATGAGAGAAATTAAGAATTTTTAATATTGAAAATTTGGTATATCAGAAGAGATTTATGGTTTATTAAAATATGGCCTGCAAGAAGAACAACAGTCTATTAAAATGATATTAAATTGAATTTTATTGCCCAACTATAAATAGAAATTATACACAAAATATAAAATTAAAATTTTTGTATTAAAAAAGGTGGAGTGATACAGCTTTATAAGTCTAAGATTTTTAAAATGTTCTATTATTAATTAATTGTACAACTTTAAATAAGTTTTATGGTTAATTAACTTTAGGGTTGGAAGTGAAGCTTTTGGGAAAACCATCTCCGTAATTTTTCCTTTTTAAATAAAATAAAACTTTATTTTATTTATAGTTATAGAAGACATAGTTATTTAAATAAACATCGATAAGACGAAAATGTTAGTAGTATCCAGACGTAACCAGAGAGAGAAACAAAACATTACTTTTGGTGATGACAACGTGGAAGTAGTAAAAAGTTTTGTCTATCTAGGGGCCGAAATAACAAGTGGAAACGATGAAATATCAGAGGTAACCCGAAGGATAGGCAAGGCAAACAACGCATACTACTCTGTGTTGAAGATAATGAGATCTCGAGAAGTCAGCAGAAAATGTAAACTTGAGCTGTACAAATCTCTTATCAGACCGGTGTTATGCTACGGCAGTGAAACGTGGACGATCACCCAAGCGACGGCAAACTTACTTTCCCGTTTCGAAAGAAAAATACTCCGTAAAATTATCGGGCCAATTATCGATCAGGGCCAATTTAGAATGCGACGCAACGCACAGCTATACAATGTATACACCGACAGCGATGTTGTGACATACATCAAGCTACAACGCCTTAGGTGGGCCGGTCACATACAACGTATGCCAGATTCCCGCATTCCAAAAAAAGTATTAAACGGGAAAATAGATAGAAAAAGACCAGTGAGAAAGCCGAGAAATTGATGGGTTGATGCAGTCGAGTCAGACTCTGTATCAATGCTGCAAGAGCAAAATTGGATAACTGCTGCTCAAGATCGCGTGAACTGGAACAGGATGATTCAGGAGGCCAAGGTTCGACAACGGACTGTAGCGCCATAGAAGAAGAAGAAGACATAGTTATACATATTATAAGCAATATAAAAAAAGAGTAAAGCCTGATTTTAAATTGAAGTCCAAAATACCTCCTATTGCTGAATCTAATTAAATGAAACAGTAAGATGAAATAGTGCCGAATGATAATACAGAAAATTTCCATAAGTTTTAGTTCAACAAACACGCCCTTTTCTAAAACATCGAAAACATAACGATGATCAAAAATCACAAATTCGTAAACTTTTTAGGTCGTCAATCATAAATTTTGTAAAACGTTTGACGATCAATTTCTTGTTGAAAATTACTCCTTCGTTTATAACACCACGAGCTTGACTTGATAGATATAGTGTCAAATGCATATATCGGTTCAGCATCGAAAAGTAAATCAATCTCGCAGAGTGTGTGCGTCCACCCGTCTGTGTGTCAACTCAAAAACTAAGAGAGCTAAAGCATCAATGATTCTAAAAAGAGTTACAACTACAGACCAAATTAAATAGATGGATATGACGGAATTCCATTTTTGAATCAATCCGAATGATTTAAGGTGGGTTACAAAATATTTATATTAAAGAACTCAATAATCTCGATTTGATGTGGGTTTGGCAAACCAAATATATTCTTTCCTATACCCATTTTTCCATAAAGATTTAAAAAATGAATTGAAACTCACTATGTTTCATTTTTTTGGTTAAGTTTTTTCAACACCAATTACTTATCACCAATAAAAAACATTTTAAATATATTTCAGATTCCAATTAATATACATATAACAAATGAATATTGCACAACTTTACAAAAGCAGTACATCTACATACATTATTAAAATAACACTTCAATATATGCATAAATATCAAATAATAACCAACAATAAAATTCATTTATATTTTCAATTTTGTTCATTTTGAAATTTCTGGAATTAAAAAATAAAACCCAAAAATAAAATTTAAAATAAAAATAAATAAAAGTTCATAACAAATTATAAGAAAACCCCTCAAAATGTATTTATAGTTTGTTAAAAATCAGTGGAAAAACTGCAAAATAATTTAATAATAAAAAAAAAACTATCTTTATATATAGAAAAATGGATTTAATGAAAAAAAGCCAAATGAACATTTGGTATTTATATGAATATTTCCAAAGAAATGGTCTTCGTTATGCACCAATAATTCAATTATTAACTTACCAAAAAATTAATACTCAACTGAGTTTATGAATACAAATATGGTATTCAAATATTTTCAACTAAATTTGGTCTATAAAATATTTTAAATTTAAAACACTTGACCCACATGCCATGGCATTTAGTTTCAATATGTGAGTATATAAGATCTTTGTTACTATGTAAAGCTTTAGGTCGCAGAAGGGTCTATATTTACCAGAGAGACAAAATATTTTAAAAAACTTGTCCCACATTTAATTGAGGTATTGAAAAGATTCAATGTGTAATCGAGATCTTTGATACTCAGAGAAGCTTTAGTTGAGAGGAAGTTCTACCATTACCATAGCGACATCGCCTGTTCCTATAAACCTAAAGAGGAAATGTATTGTGGGATACAATTAAATTCACTGTTATATTTAGTCAAATAATCATTGCAAAATAAAAGATTTAAATAAGTCATAAACAATCTATGCTTTTATAATATCTACTGTAATTCTCAAACAAAGGATGTATCTGCAAGAACTACCAGTTTATAATAAATTTCATATTTAAATCTCATTTTCTTGCGAAATATTCAATTTTCGATTAATTGCATTTTCAAAAGAATTTACACAATTGAAGAATTTTTATCAAAAAATGAAACAAAATGCAAAATATTATCAAAAAATTTCCAAAAAAAAAAACTGCATTCATTATTAGTATTGATGCATATACAAAATCTGGAAGATTGAAAAAAAAAAAAAAAAAAAAAAAACCAGAAATTTGGTTATAAAATAAAAACGGATAGAAAATATCCCACAAACGAATCAACGAATTGAATAAAAGAAAATTGATTGCATGAGAAAATCAACCAGTTCTTTTTATCCTTTTTTATGTTCCTTGATTTATATTCTTTTTTAAAATTATAAATAAATATATATATATATAATAATATATATATGTATATATACTACAAATTCGCCGCATTTTTAAAATATTATTAATATTATAAAGAATTGCAAAATAAAACAAGTAATGAAAAAAAACTAAGGTTTTTCAAAAAAGGACATTTCCAGAGATTGGACTTTTTTTTAATTTTAAGGAAATTCTTTAAAGTTAAGGAAAACTGGAAGTTCAATTTAAAGTATAATATTGGAAGAAAACAAATGTCCTGGTTATGAAACATAAGAAATTGGACCAATATAAGAACATTTGGAAATTTAGTACACACCGCATCTAATCGGGAGGAGTATAACCACATCATTGTCATCATTCATTAAAAAAAAGAAGGAAAAAAAAAGGTGGGGCTTGCTTACATTAAGAAAGTTTTTCAGTGAGTGAGTTTTTCACTTATTAAAGCTCCCAAATCGAAGACCATTCTAAAAAAATTTTTAAAAAGACTGCTAATAAATTACTTTTTAAAACCTAAAAAAAACTTAATATTCTAAACCGATTGAAAGATATAAGGAGTGAAGAATTTTATAAAATTGAAATTCGCATAACGGTAAATTAAGGTACCGTATGACAACCCCATACATTTGTGCTACATATAAGTGCTATATAAGCTCATAAAAACAGCTATCATTAGACCAAATTGAAAATTTACGTTATCAAACCCTTTTGTTATAAAAATTTAAATAAAGAGCTTTTTCGAACTTTGTGAGGCTGAATTCTGTAAGGTTCTTGTTGGGTTTCATAAAATTAATATTTTTTTCCACAACCTATTGTTAGTTCGAATTTTGGAAGCGTTTCATAATCAAGTAAATATATTTTAGGAACTCTTTTTTTGAAAATCTCGTTTTTTATTGAAAAATCTCGTTTTTGTAAAATCTCGTTTTTTATTGAAAAATCTCGCATTTTACAAAATCTAATTTTTTAGGAATTTAAGAGTTGAATACAGTATTAAAATTGGGTCGGGCCTGAAATCTCGGTTTAGTAATTCTCATTTTGACAAAATCTCTTTTTAGTAAGTCTCGGTTAGAAAATCTAGTTTTTAGAAAATCTCGTTTTAGAAAATTTTGTTTTTAGAAAATCTCTTTTTTTATATTCTGGAAAAAACTGATAATTTTGGTTTTGTATCCAACTCAAAAATTCTTAAAAACCAGAATTTTCAATTAAAAAAAAGATTTTCTAAAAACGATATTTTCTAAAAACGATATTTTCTAAAAACGAGATTTAAAAAAAAGGATTTACTAAACCGAGATTATGGAACGCTCCCATTAAAATTATAAGCTTTTTCCAGAATATAAAAAAAGAGACTAAAAGGAAATTTTCGAAAAATGATATTTTCTAAAACGAGATATTTTAAAAACGTGATTTTATGAAAAAACAGATTTTAGTGAACTGAGATTTCAAACCCAAATTGGTGCAAAAGTTTCGTTAACACCCAGATGGTCAGAGTAAAACTATATTTTTACATTTAATTTTTTTCAAAATTGTTTTAAAATATGCTAAAAATATAAATGTATAAATACGAGTACATATAAATAAAAATCTTCTTACATTTTCCTGATTGTCCAACATATTTTTATCCGCATCTTTTATCATTGATTTTTTATTATTCTTTTTATGTGTCCTTCGGCCACCACGTTTTTTCTCTTGTAAAACTGCAGAATCTTTACAAAATTTTTCCATCATTTTAATGAAGATATTCGCTGTTTCAATAACATCACGTAAAAATGCCCTAAAAATATAAAAAAAAAACACAATTTTTGTTTTTTTTTAGTAAAAATATGAATAAAATTTAATACAATTTTCTTTCATTTGTATTTTGGATCAGTGTTTTTTTATATATAAAACAAAATCCTTACTATATTGGGTCAGTAGATTGATTACTTATACATATATATATATAGAAAATAAATAAATCAAATATACTTTGAAATGAATTAAATATGAATGCAATCAATTTCATTTTAAGAAAAATCTCCATGAAAATATTGAATTAAAATGGAATTCAATTTGGATGAAAAATTTATTTCAAATTTTGTTTTTTAAATTTTTGTAGAATTTATAAAATTTGATTCAATTCAACACCTTGACCTATACCGAATTTAATTTAATTGAAGTGCAATATTCTTAAAGAATATATATAACTTAATTTATCTACTGCATTTCTTATTGATTATATATTGATTAAATTTGGCTCATTAAGATTAAATTGGAGAATACTACCCTTTATGCGGATTTATTACTTTTCATTTAGATATCCTTTAGTGTTATGTCTTCTATTTATTATTTAATTAAAAATTTAATATACAATTATGTTAGTTGTTTATGCAAATTAGGTGAAAGGAAATTTATCAATGTTATACTGCCGTGCTAATGAAAAAAGTTGTAAGCGCCATATGCGAATTTTCGGGATAATGGAAAATTTGACATCAGATAAATGTTTCACAACTTTGTACTAAAAAAGAATGTCACAAATCTCCTTGCAAATTCATTGAAAACTAATAACTAATATTTCTCATCTACCCCTAAGTCACATTTATGCCTAAGCTGTAATAACTTAATAAATCTAGTATTGCTTAGGAAAAAATCGTATGTCCAAATTAATCATGAACGCCTAATACTATCTTATCTAGTAAGTGCAAAAAAATAGTTATTCTTTATTTAAACATATTTGTTTTTCAAAAATTCAAAAATAATTCAACATAGAGATGTACGAATATAAAACACTAAAAGTTAAATTACCCAAAAACCAAGAAAATGTAGAAACAACTTTCTTTCTTAGGACGGCAGTATACATGTTATTAAAAATTTCATTTTTGAAACAGTTCTAAACAAAAGGAAACCGAATACACGATAAATCCTACAGAAAGGATCCCACATGGGATCCTAAACAAGACATCCTTTTATCTAGTTACTAATAAGCTTTTATTGTTAATAGAAAAAGAAATTCTTTTGTGAATAAAAAATTCTACACATATTTTTTGGAAAAATTTACAAACCTAATTATATTTTTTATGAAATTTACAAAATCTAATAAAATTTTAATAGCATTGATACCAAAGTACTCGGAAATAATTTGAAATTCTTTCAAAAAAATATCAGCTTTTAAATCAACAAAATTTAATCTGTTCAAAAACCCATATTGTATTCATTACAATAAAACAGATTTAATGATGCCTAATGAATTTGTCAAAATTCAAAAGAGAATCTGTTAAATAATTAATAAACACTTGTTGGCTTTCAACTTTAAAAATATCTATGAAAAAATGGAAGGCCACTTTTATAAGTGATACCATAAAGAAATGTTTTAATACAATTTTTTATTAGAATTATCCAGACAATGAGACTTCGAAATAAGTATCATGAACTGGAAAAGAAAAAGACTTAACTTACATTTTTTGAAGTAATTTTAAATTTTAATTATAGGTACACTTTATCTGTTAGTCTGGTACAACTTTTTAACTCGTTTCAGACATGCTATAAAAAACTAACGAAACCACTTTTAGGCTGTTGTCGATATAAAATATAATCCAACTATACTATTTTTAAATGTTAACTGTTGAACTTATAGAATCATAAGCCTGTCTATAGTATAGGTGCATGTTGGAACTGGGAGTCATATTATATTCTTATTATTAGAATTGATCTTAATGAATTCCACATGGATGAGATAGTACTAGACCTTATAAAATGTAGAAACATCTTAGATTTTCAGTAGATACAATTCTATTTTTGTTTATATTGTAATAATTTTGTACTTGGATTACATGATATTCTACTATGATATTATGTTTTTTTTTAATTTTAACTGATATTAGAACCCGGTCCTGTCGCATGAAAGTTCGGCACTCTTACCAATGTGCCATCCAGCCGTTTAATATGATTTATATATAGGTCCTTATTATTTTAAGGAATTTTTTTAATTTTACAAAATAATGCTATGAAAAAAATCAAATTTTTATTTAAGAATATTCAAGCTCATCCTATTGAAAATATGCATCCTAATTGCCCTTGATTTCATAAACTACCTTTTAAATGAAGGTATAAAAGAATGAGATTAGCAGGATTTTGTGAAAAATTATAATTCTTCTTTATGTTTCAATTCATCTTTGTGTATTTTAAATATTCATATCTTCATAAGCACATATGACAGGGTTATTTGTAAATGTACTTTTTCCTATTAAATTCTATTGGAATATAGAAAATTTTTACTACTATAAAATGGATGAGCACGTTTTTTATTACATTTGCCTTCACTTAATTTTTAGCAAATCCATACAAATCTTGACGGAAATCGCCGTAATTATTTTTTCAGTATGAAAACATGAATGACGAAAATAGCTGCAATTAAGGCGAACCTGTTAAATATTATTGGTCTGACTTCTGATTTCTAAAATACTGGGCCTCTTTGTTTTCCAATTATTCAATTAATTGAAGGTCGATACGCTACGTTTGTAAATAATTCCACTTCAAAATTATATAATTAATTTAATATCCTTATTAAAATATTCATATATTGTGTATATAACAATGTAAATGCATCAATCTACACATTTTATATGTCTTGATATATAAATATCAATTGACTTTGTTTAGTTGTTAACCTACTTAACAAAAAAAAAAAAAACAATAAAAATAAAAAAAAATTCTTCCTTTTTGAGTACAGAATAATGAATGGAAAATAAAATCCTTAATTCGTTGAAAATAAAAACAACCGTTATTTAGCATAAAAATAAAAGAATAAATTAATCCTTTTTTTATATTTTTTATTTTCGGTTCAAATACGCAAAATTCACATGGGTTTTTGTTTTTACTGTTATTTTTATATCAGTACGAACATAGTTCTAGAGTATACTAAATTTGCCATTTCGTTTGTGATACAGAGAAGAAGAGGTAGAAGATATAGAATCAAAAGTATGAATCGTGTCAGAATCGAAAAGTTAGTCGATCTAGCAATGTACGCCTGTTCGTCCGTCCGTTTTTACGTAAAAGCCATAATCGCTATTGAAATTCTGCCAGTTTGTTCAACGGATTTGGGTAGTTACCTTACAACTTCTTCCCATATGAGCATTACTCTATACCTAATTAATCTGGGTGTCTGAAATTTTGCCAAAAATAGTTTAGTTTGATGCTAAAAGTCTCTGCAAAATTTTGTGGTCTAGTGCAGTGCGTCCAAGTAGCTGCCATACAACTTCTTTTTTCTTGGAAGTAACAAAAGTGATTTAAGGGCAACACCTGCACAATATTCGTTTGGGTATCTCACAGTTGACACACTCTACTCTACATTCTTCCTCGTTTTATTTTAATTCTACATACGAGTACAAGAATTTAAAGTTTTTTTAGTACTTTTTTCTCTAAATTAAACGTTACAGTGGGTGCACACTGCACTATGACCTAATTTTCTTTGATTGAGATTTTTAACGACATCTAGTGAATGTTTTTTTTTTTTTTATTATTTTTAAAAAATTTTAACACATAAGTAAATAATTGTGCGGTTACAACTAACAATGCGGTATGATTCAACAACTTTATTTAGAATAAAGGAATGTTTTTTAAATTTTAAAGGAATTTTTTATAAATATAAAGTTAAAAAAAAAACTTTTCTTTTTTTTGACAAAGAGTAGTTTTGCAAAAATTTTACATATAACAATCAGTTTTATCTAGAAATAAATATTTTATTATTTTGAATTTTATTAAAGTATATATGTATGTACATAACATTTTGTTCTTCTAGTTAAAAATAAAATTTATTTTTAGTAAACTTTTGTTTAGTATTTTTTGAAGAGTATTATAACTTTGTTTTAATTAAAAGATATTTAAAATATTTTTTAATTACTTTTTAAAAATTAAAATAGAAATTTCATGCGGATATTTATTATCTTCCTCTAATTAAGTACTTTAAAAACCAGATTTAAAAAATAATTTATAACAATAAAAATAGAAATTATGTGGGTTAATTAATGTTTATAATACCAACATATACTGATATTTAATTTCGAACAACCTTTTTCTCTTATGTTACGGACTCAGGTGATAAAGTTAGGAAAATAAAATAACACTTCTCAGTAGTTGGTTTAAAATAGTTTTAAAAATTTCCTTGATCTTCACTCAACATGTTCCAACGAAGGTCCTGTTCTAACTCAAGATGTTCTGTTCATTAAGAATTTGTAGATTTTGTAAAAATTTCTTCAAAATTATATTAATGTAATAATGGTCAACCTAAAATTAGACGAAGAACTTCATAATGATTTCAAAATTTGATTCCTTAGTAAAAGTGAGAATAAACAGACTTGAATAGAAGAAGATTAAGATAAAGTTGGATATTTTGATTTTTTATGTTGGTCAATATTAGCTATTGATCAAAAAGTGAAGTGATATTATTAGCTCCCTTTATTAAATTTTTAATTTTTAAAATATTTTTAGGGTAATGAAAGTTAATAAAAAATTTAATAGAGGAAATCAACAATAAACGATTTTATAATATAGAAAAAATATAAAATAGAACTTAGTATTTTCAGTTTACACTTACAACTCACATCCATTAGCAAAAATTTTAAAAAGATAAAATAAAAGTTCTTAGAATTTCTTTTAAATATGAGCTAATTAAGAGGGATTGGATACGTTATCCCGAATTACAAAATTCAAAAACACCAAAATTTAATCTAATTTGGGTTGAGTACAAAATTTCGAAAAAATTTAAATATATCAAAATATCTATTTCCTTGATTTCTATTCAAAATGTTTTTTTGCGAATGTTTGTAAATTTTTATACTTTCTGCGACATCTAATTCTCTTGCTTCTGTAACATGTTATAAGGTCTGAATATCGAAAATGGAAAGAAAATTATATGTACTAAATCAATATTGTTTTTAGCAGCCTTTGTTGCTTCTTGTTTATGTTCTTTAAAACGTGTTTCTAAAGAGCTTTTTGTTTTCCCAATATAAAATTTATTGCAACGCGAAGAAGAAATAAAACAAAATACCGCAGTTTTCCAATTTATTTATAGAATCTTTTGCACAACCAAGCTTGCTATTCAATTGATTAAATCTACTACCATTACTAAATCAATTTTTCAACAGGATTTCCTGCAAAAATTTTTAATTTTGACATATATCTATGAAAAACAGTAAATTTTTTACAAATTTTGACGTTTATGAAGAAAATTTATTTTGAAAATTAACATTGGAAATTTCCAATTTTAGAATTTTGTATTTCGTATTTTATAATTTGGAAATTTTGAAACATAGGAATTTTGTAACTTGGGGATTTTGTAACATTGGGTTTTTGTAACTTTGGAATTTTAACACGTTCCCAATTAAGTGTATTACTAGGAATTGATATTTACCTAATTACAAACAAGTTCTATAAATAAAATTAAGTGAATGTTTATGTACACACACGACTAGTATGTAAGGTAAAATTATTTGGAAATATTCACACACTTTTCAAATAAACTTATTTTACATACTGTTACAATTTTATTTTATTCATTCATAAAATCTTAGAATGAAATAGATTTTATTTTACGTAAAATTTTATTTTAAGTAAAATTTAATTAACTTAAATGAAGGAAACTTTTTGCAATTAATTATTATTGAGTATTTGCAAATATTTAAGTCAAAATATACATAAAATTTTAGACACACACTTCATTTTTATTTTTGTTTTGAATCTTCAAAGAAATCATCAAAACATCAGTTAAAAGGGCTAACAAAAGTTAATTCATTAAAAAATGAAAATGTACCGATTTTAGGGAAAGACTTTTCTCTTTAATTAAGAAATCAGTTCTATATACATTATTTGGTATATAAAAATCCAGTTCCAAATCATTCAACCCATTTGCCCAATTTAACATCAGAAAGAAAACGTGTTTTAATTTTTGCTTTATTCCAGCTATTTCAACCAAAGGCTCCTATTTCTATTTTTAGGAAAATTAATGAAGCGTTCTTATTTTACTGAATGCCTCTATTATGTTTTTTTTTTTTTTGTAAAAAGCTGGAACATTTTTAACGTGTTAATATATATAGGTTTAACTTTATTTCTATTAATTATTTTTTATACTATATTAAATACATAATATACATATATATATATAAACGTTCTTAAAATGCTTAATTCATAGAAAAGTAAATTAATTAAGTTAGAAAATATATCAAAGAGAATAATTATACAACATCTTAGATCTTTAAGATATTAGATGAAATACAATTACTTAAGGACCTTTTATCCTTTCCTTTGATTTTAAAATGCTCCCATTTTCATTGGTTTTTTTTTAAAACATAATTTCATTGGGACTAATAAAATGTTTAAAGTAGATGTATACAGTGATGACCAAAAATATATATTTTTATGTTTTTAACCTTTTATTCTTGAAATTGTAATTAGTCACACTATTAAACAAAAACTTGACTGTTTGTTTTTTAAAGGTATTTAAGCGTTAAACGTCAAGCGACAATATATATAACCAGTAGAGTATATAATAATGTATATAGTATAAGAGCCAGGCCCGGCCATCTGGGGGGTGCAGCGGTTGCAAAGCACCCGGGCCCCACTTTTACAGGGGGCCCCCAATATGAGAAAAAAAATTATATAAATTATATTTTACATAAAAAAAAATTATTAAAATTTTTTTTATTTTTTTTTTAAATATTATATTTTTTTTTATTTTTTTTTAATTAGTAAGAAATAACGTATTAAAAATCATAAGATATTTTTATTGTACGCATTTCATTCGTTATTTACGTCATTTTATTTACGTTTGTGCAATATTTCAAATATGCTTGCTTATAGGGTTCTGTCTTATAACGTTTTCAGTGTCACTGTCAGTTTGCTATTTGTTGAGGGCCCCAAAAAAATATATGCACTCGGGCCCATTCATGGAGAAGGCCGGCCCTGATAAGAGCACAGCCATAAGAGAAGCGAGCCTCCAACTACCCAATGTTACAATTTTATTAGGTATATAGAATTTTTTGATCCACACGTTCGAGTGTTATGCTAAAATCTGTATTAATAGCAACAACCGTTATTCTTTTCATTCAGGATTTCAGTAATTTTCGAGGACTGATGTGTCATTAAATGAGAGTAAAGTCAAGAGAGCATTTCTTCGAAATTTGGAAACTATCTAACAAGAAGGACTTCAAATTAAATGGCTTTAAATTAAATGAAGGGGAGGACGACTGAACTCATCTACCATTCGTCATTGCGTTCAAATTAATGGCTTAATCAATAATTAATAATTATATATCTTTAATAAAAAATTTATTAATATAAACAAATAATTTACTTAATCAATATAAATCACAGATATAGAATACCATATAACTCAAATACAAAATATTACAATATAAACAAAAATAGAATTATATCTATTTAAAATCTAAGACGTTACTACATGTTATAAGGCCAAGTATTATCTCATTTTTAAATTGTATGTGGAATTCATTAAGATCAATTTTAATAACACGTATATAATAATTCACTGTTGCAACATAGTATAGATCAGTAAGCCTGTCTGTTATTAGCACAGATTGCAAAGTTTTACAAAAAAGTTAATCTTAAGAATGGGATTAGTACATTCATCTATTCTATACTTTAGTATCGACTTTAGTATAAAATCTTCAAATATTACATTTTTGAAAAATTTTAAGAAAATTCAAATTTTTTATTAAATTTGACAAGTCAAAATTGGTGGAAAATTATTGAGGACAACAAGCTCTTTGGAAATAATCACCAAAGAAATAACGGATTGTATTAAATTGATGGAATGACTCTTTAAATTATTAAAAAAACACTTTAAACTTTGAAATTTTCTATTAAATTAAAACTTCTAAAAGAGTTCACTCACAATATTAGTTTGACGCATATTTTAATAAATCTCAATTACCATTTCAATAGTCCAAAAAATAAACTTTAGCGCAGAATACTATTGTCACTTCATAAAAAAGATAAATAATAACTGTCAAACTGACAGTAGAAGCTTTGACTGACAGACACGTCAAAAATAAAAAAAATTATTTTTAAGGGATTATGAAATCTTGTATAAAAATTGTAGTCCTTGATTGAGCAATTATACAAATTCTACGATATGTTTGATATTGATAACCGTAAGACCTAAAAGTCTCCTTTAAACATTCAAATCACAACTATAGAGAAAATAGAAAAAAACGAGGAAGAGTGTAGTAGAGTAGACTGTGTCAACTCTGGGATACCTGTATGACCGTTATATAAACATTATATCATTATTATTATAAACATTAATTACTTTTGGCAAAATTTCAAACAACCCAGCTTTATTAGTTGTAGTGTAATGCTCTTATAAAAGAAGGAGTTTTATGGCAGCTACTCGAACCCTTGGCAGTAGACCAACCAAATTTTGCAAAAGCTTTGGCCATTGCACTAAACTATTTTTGGCAAAATTTCATATACCCAGCTTTAATAGGTATAGAGTAATACTCATATAAAAGAAGAAGTTGTATGGCAGCTACTCGAACCCTTGGCAGTAGACTAATCAAATTTTGCAGAAACTTTGGCCATTACACTAAACTATTTTTGGCAAAATTTCAGATACCCAGCTTTAATAGGTATAGAGTAATACTCATATAAAAAAGAAAGTTGTATGGCAGCTACCCGGGCGAAACTTCCGGAAAGGGGTTGTGAGCTATCAAGATGACGTCATCATATAACGGTACTAAATATCTCAAAGTTTCCGAATATATATACCATTAGTGGCGATGGCGCCATGTAGTGGTCGAAAAATGCATTACAAAATGTTCCTAAGATTTTGTAGCATTTTTATTAAAATGTTAAATTTTTCCTGTAAGACAATAAACTGGAACCAACATCTTACAATATTGTAGGGCATGATATTGTCTTTCATAAACATCTTGTTTCATCTGGATCGGTGCTACCATTTTTGAGATATTGCAATTTAAAGTGAAAATTTTTTTAAAAACAAAAAAAAAATCAAACTTTCAAAATAACTACTATAACTGTGAAATTTTCAAAAACACCCTGTATTATTATTATACCATTAGAAAGGTCTCTTAAAACTCTTTCTAACGGTATATAATAAGAATGGCATATGTTGACAAATAGCCCCACCAGAGAACATAAATGCAAAAATGACACAACAATTTTATTAAAAAATACATTTTCATACTTTATTTGTCACAAATTTATTTTGCCTTTTTGTTTTCCTGTTGAAATATTTATTTTAAAATTTAAGAATGTACTTTATAAGTTTGATACAATATTGAGTTGGGTTTTGGTAATTTTTTTTTAGGGATTTTGGAGGTGACAACCTCATAGTTTTAAATTTTTTTTTATTTAAATATGTATGTTAAAATATAATTAGAGAGAACCTTAAAGTTAGCTACAAAATCAGAATTATTCGCTTTTTCCAGAATATTTAAAAACATATATATACACAAGAACCTGAATCAGGAGGAATTTTAGAGTTGAATTCTAAATCAGGATTACCGCTATTTCCAAAATATTTATATTTGTGTTTGTATATACAATGTTAGAAGAGATTTTTAAGTTTGATTCTTAACCAGGAGATCCGCTTTTTCCAGAATATTTATAATATATGTGTATATGTATATCCAATATTAGAAGAGATTTTAGAGTTGGATTCTAAATCAGGATTGCTAATTTTTCCAGAATATTTAAAAATATATATGAATATGTCAGATTCTGAATTAGAAAAGATTTTAGAGTTGGATTCAACTATTAGAGCTGGACTTATATATTCTTTATTTATTTATTTGTTTCATAATTTTTAATTATTTGATGCATTTTAATAACTCACATATTATTATATATAAATAAACAAATAAACGTAATTAGGTATATATTTTAATTATATACTGAATAATGCTTACACATTTATGTACATAATCTATAATTATATTTTAGTAGTTTTTTTTTCAGACACTACGTATTACGACATTCCGCTAAGTTTTGAATACAAGTACATGCTTTTAATTTTTAATTAAAATAATGAAATAAAAATATAATCCTTATCTGCTATCACAAATTTTAAACTAACTATAAAATCTGGAAAAAGCGGCAATCTGGAATAAATATTCTGGGAAAAGCGGAAATCCTGATTTAGAATCCAACTCTAAAATCTCTTCTAATATTGGATATACATATACATATATAAATATTCTGGAAAAAGCGGCAATCCTGAATTTAAATGCAACTCTAAAATCCTCCTAATTCAGATTCTTATAATCTGATAAAGCGCATAATTCTGATTTTGTAGCCTAAGGGCCTTTCTAATTATATTTTTACATACATATTTAAATAAAAAAAATTTTAAAACTTTGAGGTTGTCACCTCCAAAATCCCTCAAAACAAATTGCCAGAACCAAACTCAATATTGTATCCAAACCTAAAATGCATTCTTACATTTTTAAATTTGCCAAAAAGGCAAAATAAATTTATGACAAATAAAGTATGAAAATGTATTTATACCCGTATGACTATATAGGCAAAGGGTATAATAAATTTGCCATTACGTTTGTAACGCAGAGAAGGAAGGGGGGTAGATATAGACTCAAGTGTATGGATCGGATCAGAATCGAAAAATAAATTGATTTAGCTATGTATGTCCGTCCGTCCGTCCGTCCGTCTGTCTGCAAAATTTGGTTGGTCTACTGCAGTGGGTTCGAGTAGCTACCATACAACTTCTTATTTTATATGAGCATTACTCTCCACCTAATGAAGCTGGGTATCTGAAATTTTGCCAAAAATAGTTTAGTGTAATGGCCAAAGTTACAGCAAAATTTGATTGGTCTATTTCAGAGGGTTCGAGTAGCTGCCATACAACTCCTTCTTTTATATGAGTATTCCATTAAACTTAAAAAAGCTGTATGTTTGAAATTTTGCCAAAAGTAATTAACCGGGTGATATAATGTATATGTTACGGTCATACGGGTATCCCAGAGTTGACACAGTCTACTCTACTACACTTTTCCTCGTTTTTAATAAAATTGTTGTGTCATTTTTGCATTTATGTTCTCTGGTGGGGCTATTTGTCAACATATGCCATACTTATTATATACCGTTGGAAAGAGTTTTAAGAGACCTTTCTAATGGTATAATAATAATACAGGGTGTTTTTGAAAATTTCACAGTTATAGCAGTTTTTTTGAAAGTTTGATTTTTTTTTTTTTTTTTTAATTTTCACTTTAAATTGCCATATCATAAAAACGGTAGCACCGATTCAGATGAAACCAGATTTATATGAAAGGCAATATCATGCTCTACAATATTATGTGATGTTGGTTCTAGTTTATGGTCTTACAGGAAAAATATAGCATTTTAATTAAAATGCTACAAAATCTTAGGAAATTTTTGTAATGCATTTTTCAACCACTAGATGGCGCCATCGCCACTAATGGTATATATATTCGGAAACTTTGAGATATTTAGTATCGTTATGTGATGACGTCATCTTGATAGCTCAGAACCCCTTTCCGGAAGTTTCACCGCTACCCGAACCCATGGACCAAAATGGCTGGATTTAAATAGCGATGACGGCTATTGCAAAAAAACGAATTTGCGAAAATTTCAAGATCCTAGCTCCTTTAGTTTTTGAGTTATCGTGCGGACGGACGGACGGACATACATAGCTAAATCGATTTTTTTTTCGATTCTGATCCGATCCATACACTTGAGTCTATACCTACCCCCCCTTCTTCTCTGCGTCACAAACGTAATGGCAAATTTATTATACCCTTTGACTATATAGTCATACGGGTATAATAATTTAAATACAGAAAAAGCATTAGAGCGAATGTTAAATGTTAGAAATTGTACAATATTCAGATTATAATAGATTTAACTGTAAATTTTATAAAATTTTTTATATTTAATCATACTTGCTTAGTTTCTTTATTTAAAAAATTGAAAAATATTTACTAGATAAATAATTCAATTCAATTAAATTTTTCCAGTATTTTTTTTTTTTTTTTTACAATTGTTTTGATAAATTTCAAATTAAATTATTTTTTTCTTATTTTTTTATAAATTGTTAAAAAATTACAACAGTTTATAAAAAAAAAAAAATAAAACAAAATTGTTAAATTAAAAATAAACTATAAAAAAAAATAAAATTATTTTAAATAAAATTAGTTGTTCTTTAACATAAAAATAAATATTTTTATTCAATTTCGATATTTTTTTTTAAGCCATGATAAAAAATAATAAATTTTTTTTAAATTTTAATAAATTTTAGTATTTTACGCTTTTTTTATTTATTAAGTTTTTATTATTGAAATAGTTGGTTGGTTACATGAATGGATGATTTATTTGTTTCAATTGTTTTAATCTTTTAATATTAAAAATAAAGTTTACTTTCAATTTAATAATTTTAATAAGTTCTACAAAATAAATGAAATTCATGGTTTAAAATAAATGATTGAATATTCGGGAGTTTATTCAAGAGATTTTGTACAGGGAAGATGTAATTGACAATTTCTAAAGATCTCTAATTATTTGTTGGTGAAACATGTTGATTTACTTAAAGCTCGTCACATACATATGGGAACTTAAAATTCAATGAAACCTTCCTGTACAATTGTTAAAATTTTTATAGACTCTTGCGTTTGATATTTGTTCCGCTTAATTTATCGGATGTTTATTAGACCCTATTTCTGAGGGTCTACGTGTCAATTCTTCATCATCTTTGAGCAACATGTGTTAAACATGGGGTCCATTAAAAAGGAAGTGAGGAAATATATTAGTTTAAGTTCTTATAAGATTGAACTTTTAAATGAATTAAAGTCACTTGAATCCGACTTAAATTTTACTTATACATAACTCCTGCGGATTTACTAAATTGGTTGCATAAAATAATTCTATTAATTCGCAATGTTATTTGGAATTTTTTTTTTCAGGGATGAAGCACAATTTTAGTTAAATGGCTATGTCAAGAAACAAAATTGACGCACTTGTAATGATGATAATCTACAAACCTGTACGAAGAACCATTATATCCAACAAAAGGAATTGTTTGATACAACCGTTTGTACATCATATGCCTTAAAAAATTATGGTCAGATTGTTATAGTCAACGATATAAACAATACAGAGAAATGATTACTTACTTTATAGTCTTTCAATTATAAGAAATTAGTGTTGCTAGAAGGAGGTTTTAGTAGAACGGCGCCACATGCCATACAGCTCACAACTGACCACTTCGTTCGTAAAATTTAACACCATTAGATTTTTTTTTCTGAGGGTTGTTAAGTCGCATGTCTACGCTAATAAACCAGAAACAATAGAGCATTTGTCAGCTATGTGCTCAATTGTTTCTGGAATAGAGTGCTGCCGAATACCAAAATACACTACAAAATACTGCTAATAATGTGTGAAAAATGAATCCCCATACGACAACATGTATAGCGTCCGTCACCAGACTATATGCCCAAAATCATTTACAAAAAATGTCATAAAATTATCTGGCAAAGGCAATTAGACGGATATTAAAATCATCAACTTAAAGTTCTTCCCCTCTAAACATCAGTAATCAAATACAAAACAAAATTAAAATAACCCTTTTGTTGCAAAACCCAGTTATGAAATGAAATGGAATGCAAATTAATAAATCCCCCTAGCTTAAAATGCATTAATTTTTTACTTTAAATCACTATACTCATAATCAAGAAACCACAAAAATGGCTTAATCAAGGTCTTTTAAATAAACCTACCGCATAAATTTATTTACTTCCATATTAATTATTTCCATTAATCCCTAAAATTATTTTTTAGTAAAAAATTAAAAAAATAAAAATATATTTTCAATTCTAAAGATTTAAAAAAAAATAAAAATATTCAAAAGTTATTAAAATATCTATGGAGGATATGTAATAAATAACTTTACAGTATAGTTTCTTATTATTATTTGTATCCTTCCTGTTGTTTTTAATTTCAAAAACAAATACAAATATTGCTATTTATATCCATATACATGTATATATAACTGTTATCTTCATTATTTACCATTATCTAAATAATAACTACATAGTAAAATAACAAAACTTCCTTAAATAGTAAAAAAAATAGTTTACATTCTACTTGGACCCATTATTTTCCATAGAAAAATTTTTTCCCCAGTTTTATTTATACTTACTTAGTGCTATGAGTTTCATTGTAGTTCATTAGTAAATGTAATATTGTCTCCCTGTATTCAAGAACATAACAAACATTGTTGATCAACATATCGAATAAAGCGTATGCCTTATCATCCTTTAATTTTTGTAGTGCCAGTAAACTAAGTAACAATTCTCGGAATGTCTTAAATAAAAAAAAAAAAAAAAAGAACAAGAACAAAAAAACAAATAGAAATTAAAAATAAGTTTATATAAATATTTATATAAAGTTTTAAATATATACATATATACATTTATCAAAATATTTAAAAAAATAAAAATAAATACAATTGAAAATAATCTGAGAAAAAAAAGAGAAAGAAAATTTTTAAAAACTAAATAACTTGCAGTTGCATATAAAATGCACAAACAAATATAACAACATTTTAAAAAAAAAAAATTAAAACTATTACCGATCACAGAATTGCAGTAGCAAGTTTTGGTTAAATTATAATATTAAAAAAATTGATTTTTAGAAATTTTTTATATAAGAATAATTAAATTTAATAATAATAAAAGTCATATTATTTATTTTGTTTATATCATATATTTTATATTTTACTATATATATTTGGTCACCATGGAGATTTGTAAAGGAAAATTATTTTTCAATCATTTTTTTTTTTTAATTAAATATTGTATGGATTAACCGGGAATCGAATTCGGACTCCCTCGCTTAATAAGCCAAATGCTTACTCACTACACCACCGAGGCCCCTTTTGAAGCGTGTATATTATTTAAAAAAAAAATTTAGACAAATATTCAAGCTACAGATGCTCAAAAAATGCTAATATTCTGTTTTTGACCCTTCGCAACTGTGAAATGGAGGGTTTTCTTAATAAACTCATACTTATTTTTGGAGTTTAAAATTTGTCAAAATTTCAAGGACCTAACTCAAACTGTTTAGTGTAAGGGGTTCAAGAATTTTTCTGAAATTGAATTACGGTAAATTAAAGTATCATATGGCAACCCTAATTTCCCTAATATTTGCTAAGCTTTCAAAATAGCCAAGATTAAAAATATATATTAAGAACGATTGGACCTTTAAAGGAGTCTCTAAAAAGTAAATTTGAAATAGTTCGGAATAATTTCAGATTAAAAATTTCCTTTGCATCATGAACTAACACTAGGTTTAAAGAATTCAGATGATTCGTAATAAGTTCTAACTACTTATCTAAACTAGAGCAATCTAGACAATAATTATGAAAAATATACTCCTAAATAAGACTAACAAATTTTTTTTGATTATATTTATTTAAATTTTAAATATTTAATTTTTATTAAAATGAAGTAACAAAAAATTCTAAGAATTAACTAGAGTAAAACAATTTGTAAGTACTTTCATTTAAACTCTGTATAAATTCAGAAGATTATTAAAATAGTTCAGATAAAAGATTAAAATAGAAAAGAGAAGATGAATAGAGTAAACAATACGATATTGTTAAAGAAAGAGTAAATAATGATAAAACGAGAAAAATGTTGAATACGGATAAAAACATTTCTAAAAAATAAAACTTTATTGAGTAGAATTTTGATATTTTAAACAAATTTATAAATAGATTTCAAAAAAATAGTTAATAATAAGCACTGTTAATTAAGTTTTACTGACCCCGGTAACTTTAAATGCTATTATCAATACTGTAATCTAATGGAAGATGTAAAAAAACTCTACTTATTATTTTTGAAGTTACTTTTGCCATTTTCGGTGATTTATTTAATAACCATTTTAAGTTTTGAAATTCCACATTTTTTTAGTCTTGTTCACAAAAAAAAAGTTCACTTGAGATTTTCATTTTCCAACAGTCTCATTGTTTATTTAATCATTAGCTATTTACTTTCTCTTGCACTTAGGTGTAAAAACTTATAGAAACTTAAAAAAATAAGAGCATATTTTTAAAAAGAAAAGTTTTCAAAGTTTTTATACCCCAGACCTATACCTAGGGGTATATTAACTTTGATACAGGGATTATAACCACTAAAAGGGGCAGGCTAGATATGGAAAGGTATGCACCTCCTGATTTTATTTAGTGATATCCGTTCTTCGGATAACTAAAAAAAAAATGATATTATCTTGATGAAATTTATACTCTTAGTTACTAATGACGAAAAAAGGGCGAGGATTAGGAGAGAAATAGGCGGTCCAATGAGCTCGGATCTAAAACCAAATGAGCTTATCTCCGAAACTAATTATAATAGAACCTTTAAATTTGGCACAAGGCTGTTTCTTCTCATTTCTCTTACATCTCTGAAGTTTCGGGATAGTTTGAGTGGTGTTTCGGGTACCTCCAACATAGTTCCCAAGACTTGAAAGCATATCTTCGAAATTGAAAAGAATAACTTGAACTATAAAACAATAATGTTCTAAATTGTTTGTTGGATCAGGTATTCTCGCACACCATACCAAATTCTAACAAGCATACATCTTCGAAACTAATAAGAGATTGAAATTTAGTAATATCCTAAAATTTTAGATGAATTGGGGTGATAGTGTATGAGCTTATAACTTATTTGTTAAAAAATTTAAAAAAGACGTGAAGTGCAGTCCATAAAAATTAATAGAATCAATTTGCTTTGTAATTAAATTGTTAAACTAATGAATGAGAAAATAAATAAAATAAACCTTTATTAACTGCCTGGCGTAAAAAACAGTCTGTGCACTATATAAAGAGTAATGATTTACAAAGAGAAGTATTGAAGAAAGATTTTTAAGCAAATTTTTGAAGAAAGAACTAACAAAGATAAAAAATCTCATCATGCTAATTTATTTCAATTATTGTACTCTTCTTATCTCCCTGTGTCACCTCTCCCATTATATATGTACATACCAATATCACTTCTCCCCTTATAGATATAAATATTATTCAAATTATTATCTCTTCTCATTTTAATTTAATGTATAATTTCGTCTTCCTTCTTAAACATGAACCCGCCCTTAACTCCCTTATTAGCATTCCATTATCAATCAGGATTAATAATTCACACGGTATATGCATTGCTTTGAAACTTGCTAAATGTTCCTTGAAACTTATTTTCAATATTTATACAGATCCTGATTCCTGATAGAATTCAAATTAAATTTTATTTTATTTTTATGTTTTTAATAATTATTGAGAAAATATTGAAAAAAAATGATTGACTAAGAATGAGAAGGCAAAATAATAGAGAAAAACCAAAATATAAATAAAATGGGAAGGTATAATAAAAAAATTTTTAAATTGGAATTTTTTTAATATAAAAAAAATTTTATAATAATTGCATCGATGAATTTTTTATTTTCAATTTGAATAAGTGACATTTGAATAAAAAAAATGTCATTATTAAAAGATTCCTTCAATAATGCTAATGCAAATGCTAATTTATAAGAACCTGTAATGAAAAAAATGATTCAGCGCTTTAATTTTCAACAGAATATTTTATATATATATATATATTTACAAATATAATAGGGAAATAAAGTAATTAAAAAATTCAAGTATATGAATATAAAATTGAATTTTAAAACTGTCCAAATAACATGGATATACATAAGAAGACGCATAACCAATATTTTTACGTTGATTCTAAAAAAGCGATAGAAATATAATTTATATAATTTTACAACACAATTTGTCATCATTATTCGTCAATTAGTGACTCTAACGCAACCTAACGAAAACTTGTTTGCCGTGCGCGTATCTCGTTTACAAAATTATATCATCACCATAAATATTAATAGTTTTATTCGACCGCAAAATTGCGGGTTGCGTCACACTTATCTATATACATAAAAGCGAAAGTTTGTTTATTTGTTTGTTTGTTTGTATGTAGCGAATAGACTCCTAAACTGGCCAGCCGATTTTCATGAAAATTTGTATATAGAGGTTTTTGGGTACGGAAAGAAATTGGGGCCCAAAAATTTTGCTCTAACGAACCGCGAAGTTGGGGCTGTGGTGCAAGTATTTAAACTTTTTTTTTTCTAAAATGGAAACGGTTTGACCGATTGACTTTAAATTTTGTATACGTGATGCTCTTTGAGAATTGAGTTGACACTATTTTGTCAACTCAATTAAAATTATTTTAACAGTTTTGGAATTTGTTAACCCATGTCGGGCCGACAGTTAGTCAAAAAAAATTTTGGGTCCAAATTTTGTTCGATTTTACGAAATTCTGCTTTGGCTAAAAAGAAAACCCCAAAAAAAATTTTGTTGAGTTCCATTAACCTATTGCGGTCCAACAGCTTTTTATAGGTTTTTTGGTTACTTTATTCTAAATTAGAAACGGTTTGACCGATTGACTTCAAATTTTGTATACGTGATGCTCTTTGAGAATTGAGTTGACACTATTAACAGTTTTGGAATTTGTTAACCCATGTCGGGCCGACGGTTGGTCAAAAAAAATTTTGGGTCCAAATTTTGTCCGATTTTACGAAATTCTGCTTTGGCTACAAAGAAAGCCTCAAAAAAAATTTTGTTGAGTTCCATTAACCCATTGCGGCCCAACAGCCTTTTATAAATTTTTTGGTTTCTTTACTCTAAATTAGAAACGATTTAACCGATTTTCTTCAAATTTTGTATATGTGATCCGTTTTGAGAATGAAGTTAACTCTTTTAACAGACTTGGAATTGGTTAACCCATGCCGGCTCGGCATAAATTTCGAGCATTGGGGAGCACTAATTTATATTTATTGTGTTCCCTGAAGTTTATAATATATAAGTGTAAGAATGAATTTAGTAAACATTTTTTTCCTAATATTTTTCCGAATTTCCATCATCCAATTCTATATTTCTTAAACTTAACTTCTCTTTTATATCCTTATCCTAGACATCAAACAGTAAATTTCAAAGTCCTGTGTCTAAAGTTTGGTTTGCCAGTCTTAAGTTGGGTTGCAAAATTCAATGATTAAAGTTTGAATGTCATACACTTCATACAGCAGAAGCTGCAGCGACTTTTGACAAAAGCCTACTTTAATGTAATTATACATAATAAAGGTCTACTTTGATGTAATTTCATCCATAGGTGTTTCCAGATTATTTAAGTTGTCAAGATTTTACTAGATTTATAAACCTAATATCCCAAGTCTAACTTAATTACTTTAGTCTAATATTTTTTAAAACTTTTCTTACTACTATTTATTACTAATACTTGCTAGAATTATACAAAAAGATATTTTAAATAATTTATCCAAATGTTTTCAATCTTAATTCTAATAAAAGCTAATATAAATACAATTCAAATTTTGATTATATTTCAAACTAATCCTAAACCACATGAAATTGGCATCGCATTATACCCAACTTTTCCTTTCAAGGACTAAGAAAAACCAAACTAAAAAGTATTTCATACCTTTTTAAAAGGAATATTAGGAAAATCCTTTTTCTCACCACACAACATGTGTTAAATTTAATTGTTTTTCGTGATGTTTATTAAAAATTTAAACACACTTTAATATATAAGTAAAATTTTAAAATATTCATAAGAAATCTTAGGTAAAAAAACCACAAAACATAAAAAAAACACAAAAAATTTTATCGTCCATTTTAAAATTTTAAAATCTGAACTCCTTTTTTGGATATAATAATGAATAATGATGAATGAACTTAATAATTTAAGAACACGTACACATTTTAACTATTTTCCACTTCTTAAATCATTATCACTATATTTGTTTTTCTTTCTCATTCTGTCTCTTTCGCTCTCGTTAGATTTTTAAATATACTTTCTATCTTTCATATCTATAAATTTTACTTTAGTTATTAATCCAAAAACTAATTTCCGTTTAAAATTCCACCACAATTTTTCATAAAATTAAAAAAAAAACAACAAAAGAAAATAAAAATTATTAATTTTATCCTTGAATACATTAGCTCTTTAAATATAATACAAGGATTCACTATACGGTTCTTATTTGTTAGGTATTTTATATGTTATAGAATATAAATGAAAATTATAATTAATACATAATAACTATATATAAAAAATAGAATATATAAAACCCGCAAAAATTTATCTTTATATTACTATTCCTTAGGGCAGATACTGGTGATATTCCAGTAATTTGGTTTTTAAATACACAAGCCAGTTAGAGTAGTATTACTGGAAAAAAAATTCAGTAAGACTTAAGCATTATTACTGGTACTGGGAGCTACGATTACTTCAACAGTGCTTACCAGTACTAACCAGTACGTTATAAGTACTTAAAATACTTAACCAGCACTATCAGTACTTACAAGAGCTGGTGAAATTCCTGTACTTAAGTACCAAAGTAAAGTAAACAAGCCAGTTGCTGGAAAAAAGATTCAGTAACACTTAAGTATTGTAACTAGTACTGGAAGTTACCATTACTTCATCAGTACTCACCAGTATCAACCAGTACGTAACAACTACTTAAAGTAATTAACTAGAAATACTAGTACTTAGATGTACTTAAAAGTACTTAATCAGTACTACCAGATTCAACCACTATAAGATCAATAATCAATCAATTTTAAAAATATCAATCTATAAGTACAAGTAATGAATTGGTAGTTTCCATTACCAGTATTGTTACCTGCATCAGTACTAGAAACAATACTTAAATTTTACTAAATATTTTTTCAAGTATCAGGACTTGGCTTTTATTGATATTTGAAGCCAGCTCTGTCCTTAGTTATATTATTCAGTTTTTTCTTAACCCTTCGAAAAAGTGGAGACTATATGAACTCCAAATGAATTTAGTAATCATACTTTTCTTCCATGATCCATTAAAAATTAATTGGTTAATCAACTATGATTTACTATCATCATCCTATTTTTAATATCCCTCTCCAACTCTTGTCAATGAGACAAAACATTAAAAAATCGGGGATTTACAGCTATTCCTCGAAGTTTTTACATGAACTAGGAATTACAGTTATTCCTAAAAATTGTTTTATCTAGCTTGACTATCAACTAAAACTTTTAATTTGAAACTGCTTTAGGGTTTAAATAATTAGTTATAAAATGGGCTTGCAACTTTAAGCAAAGGGTTATATGATTAGTTTATAAGGATTATATGTTTGTAGAGTCAATTGTTCTTTAAAACTATTATTTCGATTCATTGATAAGATAACGTTTTGCAATTCAAATAACTGCTGAAACTTTCATTTGAATTTTGTACAGTGCAATAAAACTCCTAGTGTTATTATATATCATAAATCTTAAATTTTTTAAGGATCCTTTAAAAAAAAACTAGTTTAAAATCTTTTTTATATGATCTCATTGTTTAAATTTTTATTAAAATTCATTCAACACTGCTGAAATATAGTTTTTTTTTTTAAATAAATTTATTTTCTTTCTATTTCCCTCTGTAGATTTATTTATTTAGATGCAAAAATTGAAAAATAAAAAACAATCCGCCATTGTTTTATTAAATAAATTATAAAAAGACTTACCTGTACTGCAACATGCAATCTTCTAGCCCATAATCTAGCTTGATTTTTATCCGATATAATCATATCTAAATCATGCTGCATTCTAGTAAGAATCCAATGAAAGCACTGAACACTCAAGGATTCACTAACATAAAAGAAAAAATAATAAAATAAAAAAAATTATTATTCAAAATAGAACTTATATAATATAGTGTATAAGATAATATGAATGTATGTAAGAATGTATATATTAACATTTTTATTATATTATTTTTCTCAGTATTCTTGCAATTGTTTGGAATAAATAGGGAAAATATAAATTTCTATTTAATTTTCATTACTTTAGAGAAAAATAAAATTTTTTCTAGAATTTTCCATTTTTCCACCTAAACCCACCTAAATTTATTTTAGTAAATTTTTATGATATCTTCGCTTTGCCTAGAAACTGTAATCGAAGAAATATAGTAAAATGCTCATAGATTTCAGTTCAAAGTTACTTATAGAATATTTACATAAATATGGTAGCGCTCAAATGCTTTTCAAATACTCGCTCAAATGACTTCTGTTAATTTAGAGTGATCCAAAATTTGATCCAAATGACCAAAGCCTCAATTTTTGTGTGATTTTAATACTTTCGTGTACCAAAACTAACGGATAAAGAAAAACTTTAAAACAATTTTTTTTATAAATAGAAATACAGAATAAACCAGTTCCACAAATTAATGAATTTACTTTCGAGTTCTCGAGTTCAAACCCTAGTCAGATCTTTTCAAATATAGAAATAAAATACCTACTACACCTGAAAGGGAAAGCCTGAATTACTCTTTAGCCCCATTGTATGTGGTAGGGGACTGTTTATAAATAAGTTAATAATTTTTGAACGAGTTTCTTTTTCACTATTTAATACGCAAATCTCCAGCTCCAGTATATAATATATCTTAATGAATGAGATACATTTATACATTTATATATATATTTACTACTTGTATTTATTTTACATTTAATATCAAAAACAGCATTCAGTAAAAGTTTTATTTTTCCGGCATTTTCTGAAATAAATATTAAGGATCTTATAATATTGAAATTTAAATAACAATTTTCTTCTTTTATAATTTTAATGATAGTTTACTCAGAATTGCACTGTTTTAACCTTATATCAAAATACAACGTATCGAAATCTCACGAGTTGAAATATCGTGTCTAAAAATCTCGTCCTTTTAAAAATCTCACGTTTTTAAATCTCGTGTGTCAAAATCTGGTGTATTAAAATCTAGTGTTCAAATATTATTATTTCCAAAAATTTAACTCCTCTCAAAAAACCAAGCTTAATTCGTTTGAAATATAAAAGGGTAAAGGATTTTGCAAAAAAAAATAAAATTATCAAAACAGTACATTAAATTATCATATGGCAACTCTAAATATTTATTTCACATATGTTTACAAAATTTATAGAAAAAAAGCTGTCACTTGGCGTTTTCAGATTGCAAATAAACCGAAAATCGAATCGAAAGCTAATTTTGAGATACAAAGGTTAATCTAACGCAAATATTTTGACAAATGTAATAAATTAATATTGCTATTCATTCACTTTAAATATTTTGTAAAATTTAACAGGGCTCTAAATCAATGATAAATGATAAATCTTATAAAATAATAATAAATTTTAAGCTTTAACATAGTACCAATACAATTAGATGTAACCTCAAAGTATGTAATTTATTCTGCCTTTTTATTTTTTTTAAAAAGTACAAGATCTTTTTAATTGATTTCATAGAAAAACGTTAATTTAAGCAGGAATCAGTTAACTTATTTGCAAAAAAATTTTCTTCTAATTTATTTGATAACGAACATTTTCAGGGGCATAATCTAATTTAAATAACAAAATATCAGCCTCTAACTTTAGCGTAAAACATGTTTTAATAGCATTTAAAAGCAATATTTACAGGTATATATATATTTTGTGCAATATTCATTTTAATTCTCCATGCCCTTTTAAATTTAAAGTTTATTTATCTGATGACCTTCCTATAGTGCATTCGAAATTATTTAACCATTATTAACTGGACAATAATTTAAAGCGCTGAACCTAGAAAGAATGGGACTATTAAAATAGCTAAACTCAATTGGAAATTATAAAACAATTGCAATAAATTTTCAAACTTAAAATGAAATTGAGAAAACTTTTTGATATGCTCTAGTTAATAAAAAGTTTTATTTCAATGTCAGATATAATAATTGGGTTTAAAAACAATAGAGGAACAAAATACAATAAAAAAAAATTAATTTTTGAATTTCAAATCCTTGTATATATTATGTATGTATATGTGCAATATAGAAACAAGTGCTTATACTTCCATCATGTTCGTATGATACATACCTAACTAATTGCAATTCAAGTCCATTCAATCGATTAAATTCCATAAAAAAACGAATTGCCCATAACAAATATGAATCATCATGATTACCGCTACCAGTATTACGTTCCAATACTCTTCTAACTTGACGTATTAATGTATTATAGGCTGATCTTAAAATTTCAATGCACAATTCACGGAGGCATAATCTGCAAATATAAAAAAAATTTAATATCATGTAATATAATAGTATTGCTGTAATAAATGGTATTTAAATTTAAACAAATATGAATCTGATTTAAAGATAATTGTTAAAACTTTAAAGAATTTTTTTGAAGAGGTACTTAAAAAAACTGATCCAATAAAATTGAATTGATTTTCACTTAAATTATTGATGGAATACGTAAAACTTATTATTTGGTTCTATTGTTTTAAATAACAGCTGATTTACATAATATTAAACTTTTAAAAAATATTCTAAAAATTTTAAGTTGTTGTAATACTAAAAGTTTTGTACATAAATAATAAGTACATGAGTAGGTAAACCTATTTTAAAAACTTTAAACCTACCCTATTCTAGTTTGTATACAATCCTTATACAAAATAAAAAATTTAGACAAACCTACTACAATTAATACATTTTTTTGCTAATCTAGAGAGTTTAGTAAGGATATTTAACGAATGCCAATTGACTAATAATTGACTAATAATATTTTTAATATTAATTAATATATCGAATTTTTTGAAAATTGCATGAAATATTGGATATTAATAGGAAGAGTTGGTGCAAAACTCATATATATAAAACTTACAAAAACTTATTCTGCAAGGTTAAGCTGTTAATTTACAAAAAATGAATAGATGTGCCTCTTTCCTTTCCTAGAACCATTGAATTCTCCTTTCATAGAACCTTTGAATTCTTTCCTATCTTAGAACCAAACCTTTCTTAAAACCAATTAATTTCAATACTAAATAGTATGAAACATTGATTTCTTAAAATAGTTCGTATTTCAAATTTTAACCCTTGTCAGATTAAGAATTTCTATACTTATACTATTTTTGAATATTGGAAACTCAAATTGATAAGAGAGAAGAATTAACAATCAATCGAGGCTTTTTAAATAGTTGAGGGAAATGCTTTTTCCAAAATCATAGTGTGAATAGTATAGTTTCACAATATAAATTTGCGAAAACATTTTATAAAAATTGTAAGAGTTGTAGAATTGTAAATTTGGTGAAATAAACCCCCTAATCTTGTTTTAAAAATTTTATAGATATTCAAGTTTAAAAATTTTTATCAGATCTTATCACTACATTGAAATTATTCAATTAAAATTTGCGTAATACCAAATTTCATTAATAAGATAAGTAATTCGGCATTCTGTTAGTATAGAAATATTTCTGATTATATAATTATTAATTTTTGCAGAACTTTATAAAAAATACATAATATTCCACACTACATTATTATTTTAACTACTTTAATTCCTCTTTAAACTTAAAAACTTTTAAAATTTTTTAATTAAAATATTCAATCACTTAAAAACCAAGTAAAATCTAAATACATTTAAAAAATTTAATGATTTCCACCCCACCAAGAATTTTTAAAAACTTTTTCCATTCCTGATTAAATTTTCCACTTGTTATTGAAAAAACAATCAACCACATAATATCAATTATTTTTATACAACATATTAGAACAGAATCCCCAATTCCAATACATAACCCTACACCCGTCATTCAACCCATTTGTAACCCATACCTCTTATATTAACTTCTAATAAATTTAAAATAAAAACTTAAACTAACTACAAACTTACCGTACTGAAAATGCACTGCGTCTTTCAGATACATTTTCTTCATTCACAACACGATGTGAACGTTTTTGTTTTCGTTTTTCCCGATCAAAATCTATGACAGTTGCACGTTCTAAAGATTGATGACATATTATATCCCGATCCGATATAGATTTAACATTTTGTAATACATAAGTACCACCAAAACGTGAATGACGTCCGGGTGGTGGGCGTGCAACTAATTTTTGTTTTTCACGTCTTCTAGCTGCAATTAATTCCTGTTCATCGTGTTGTTTTTCTTCATTGCTACGTTGTAATGAGGCATCTGCAAGTGATGCAGCAGTCTAAAAAGAAAAATAGAAAAAATTTTAAAAAAAATTTATATTAAAAATTTAACAACTAATGTGGTACACACTCCTCCTGCTTCTTTATAAGTAATTTTAAATAACATATACTTAACAAAAAAAATAAATAAAAATAAGAATAATCAACTTTAAGATGCACATGGAATGACGTAAGAAAAATGTAATAAGTTTTCGCGAAATAGAAACTTTAATATATTTACATGGAAATAATAATATTTCATCACATATATATTAAATAAAATCAATAAATAACAAGGAAAAGAGTAGAGTAGATTGTGCAACTGTAGGGTACCTGGACAGACGCAAAATTTCAAATACAGATTCTCGTTAGACATTAAGTGATGCTCATAAAAAAAGTTGTACAACAGGTGCTCGAACTTACTTCCGTTCTAGACAATTCCCAAACTCTAGTCTCACAATTCAACTACTTTTGGCAAAAACTTAGATGCACCAGCTTTATTAATTATAAAGTTATGCCTACATAAAAAATGAAATTATAAGGCAGATAGATACTCAATAGATACTAGTTTCAGCAGCAGGACAGCTCTTCTATAAAAACAATCTTAGCTCTTTACCGTGCGGACAGACAGACTAAAGGACACTCGTAGCCAAATTTACTCACTCCTCCATTTTGATCCGAACCATACACTTAAGTCTATACAAACAACCTTCCAATGTAATAAACGTAATTACAAATTTAGTATATAACTATGGCTTACTTAGCATACGTTCATGCGGGTATAAAATGTACAGGGTCCATTGTGAAACATTATGCCAAGCAAGAAATTGTTTCGGCATTCATATTAACACGTGATATGTAATTTAGGAAAATGTAAAAATAGATCTCGACGATTATACATATTCAGTTTTATTGTTCTACACGTCGATACTAAGAGTTTTTGATGTCCTTAAGATTTCTACAGAATCATCCCAGCCCATTAAGTTTTGTTGATATTTGGAAATCAATGTACATCTTTGTTTCTTGCAACTCATATAAATATCAGGGCTTCCACATCTTAACTATACTTTTTTTCCCCCAAGATTTTAATTTCTTATAGTTCCAAAACCGATTTGCCTCTTGTTTATATAATTTAACAGTTTTTAATATTTAAATATTATTTCTGTATTATAACTTGGATGCATATGTTTATTTAATGATTTTGCTTGAATACTTCTTTGCCAAGTGATTAGGACCCCAAGAAGTGGGGATCGTAAACGTTAGAGTTGCTGTTTCTACGTTTGTTTTAGAACCCTCGGATTCATTTCTAATTCTTTAGACTAATCTGTCAATCCTTTGCGTTCCCCTTAACAAAGATTTTAATATGGAATATTGAAAATATAGAAAGCTACACATCTGCCACTCATACTTTTATTTTAAACACACATTTTCGATTCACCCTCTATTCTATTGTATGCGAAGGAATGCACAATGTATTTGACTTAATATGTAGTTTCATCGTTTATTTCTAAATTTTAAATTTTTTATAAATATAATAAATATACAAAACAGAAGAAAGCGATTTCAGTGTCACTTTCTTAAATTCTTATATTTGATGCGCTTTATTTTAAACGACTAATCTTCTACATATACTAATACATAAAAAAAAATGTTTTGGAATATAAGTAATTACACATATATATACAACATTTTGAAAAGAATTTTTACTCCTGTTTTAATAAATTTAAACTCACATTAATTTTAATTCTAAAAATATTTTTATTACAATAAACAAGTACATATACTCGCAACATATACTTGCATAAGTGTGTGTATATCCTTGTTTTGAAAAATCTTTGAATTATACAGTTATACATATTTATTATACAGTTTTTATACCCGTATGACTATATAGTCCAAGGGTATAATAAATTTGCCATTACGTTTGTAACGCAGAGAAGGAGGGGGGGGTAGATATAGACTCAAGTGTATGGATCGGATCAGAATCGAAAAATAAATCGATTTAGCCATGTATGTCCGTCCGTCCGTCCGTCCGTCCGTCATCACGATAACTCAAAAAGTAAAGGAGCTAGGATTATGAAATTTTCACAAATTCGTTTTTATGCAAAAAAACGGAATCGAGTTTTAAATTCAGCTTTTGGTTCACGGGTTCGAGTACCTGCCATACAACTTCTAATTTTATATGAGCATTACTCTATACCTATGGAAGCTGCGTGTCTGAAATTTTGCCAAAAGTAGTTTAGTATAATGGCCAAAGTTACTGCAAAATTTGGTTGGTCTACTGCAGAGGGTTCGAGTAGCTGCCATACAACTCCTTCTTTTATATGAGCTTTACACTACACCTGATGAAGCTGGGTGTCTGAAATTTTTCAAAAATAGTTTAGTGTAATGGCCAAAGTTACTGCAAAATTTAGTTGGTCTACTGCTGAGGGTTCGAGTGGCTGCCATACAACTCCTTCTTTTATATGAGCATTACACTACACCAAATGAAGCTGGGTGTCTGAAATTTTGCCAAAAATAGTTTTGTGTAATGGCCAAAGTTACTGCAAAATTTGGTTGGTCTACTGCAAAGGGTTCGAGTAGCTGCCATACAACTCCGTCTTTTATATGAGCATTACTCTACACCTAATAAAGCTGAATGTTTGAAATTTTGTCAAAAGTAATTAACCGGATGATATAATGTATATGTTACGGTCATACGGGTATCCCAGAGTTGACACAGTCTACTCTACTACACTCTTCCTCGTTTTTTACGTGTATTTGTTAGTGTTCCATTTATTTAGGTATCTGGAACACATAAAAAAAAACAGAAAATTCAAAAAAAAGTGAAATTTTATTGTTTATATCTCTAGATTACAATTTTTATTATGTAGGATTACCATACCATTTTTTGAGTATGTAAGATTTACACATACAAATTAAAAAAAAAATAAAAACAATCCAATAAATTTTAATTGTTTGTAAATATGTTTGTAAAGATCAAAGAAATTTTATGTTTAAACAAAGAGAAATTTAATGAAAAACAAGCAATTAATGGAATAAAATGGATTAAAAATTTAAGACCTGGGTAAAAAATGCAAATTAAAAGGAAGTTAATTAACTTTTTCTAAGAATACAATTTTATTGATTTAAAGGGTTTTTTGAAATTTATATAATTCTAATGGATTATAAAATTATATATATACTAATGATCTAATTATAATAATACTTAATTAAAAAATTAACAAGTACGTAATAATGCAAAGTGTCTTAAATAAATTACGTTACTTAAGATTTATTGAAAAAATTAACAGCGTATTAGAAACTAGAAATGGAGCCCGCCAATTCCGTGGTCTAATTTGGCGCATCTGCGAAGTCATTCTTTCTTCTAGCAAAAAAAGGCATTCATATCTAATTTCATTAAAATCGGTTGATACTTGCACTTGACTTTCCTAAAACTTGTAGAATCTTTAGACTCCGTAATATTTGACTCAATTCATAAAAGCATCACTGTTACCCAATCAATAGTCTACAGTCTATGTACCAAATTTAAACTCTTTCCGTCAGTTAGAACCCAAAATTTCTCGGAAATTCTGGTGGTTTTGTATGGGAGCTTCCCAATACCGTTGGAGCAAAACTAACCTTACTATTTATTGAAAAATAAAACGTTCAATACGCGAGTTATTCAAAAATTAAATTATTAACATATTTGACAGTTGTATGGCAGATACTCGAAACTGTTTTATGAAACCAATCAAATTCCACAAAAGTTTTTGTAATTATACCAATCCGGCTATAATTTACTTTATAGCTACATTATCAGATGTTTTTCAAATTGTGCTGAGACACCAGAGGTCACGTGTTGAAATGCTATATAGATCCACTCTAAATTAGCGACGGCCATATAAAAGCCTTCAAAAGGCGCCACATAACCTTATGACCAGAAGCAATAGACTATCATGCAACATTATATAAGTTTTTATAAAGAGACTTTTCTATAGCTTTTTTTAAGTCACGACAGGATTTAATACAGCTATTAAGACTTTTTGAAGTCTTTAACGTTTCCGTCGCTAACTCAAAGCCATACAGTATTTTAATTCATAACCTAATGTTTATATCAAAAAAATTCAGAGATTTTTTATATTCATGCGCTTTGATGAATTTTTCACTATAGCTTGAAAATTGTAGATGTTCTGTAGTACTACAAAGTCAAGCGTTCAATATGTTTACGTCCTTAAATTCTTACTAAGTTTTGTATTTAACATACCAACGCTTTTATGATAACTTCTCGATTCTCTAAGCCAATTAGCAGCTTTCGTGTATTTAACATTGTAATAATAAATAATAATAAAAGCTTTTAATGAAATTTGATGTTAATTAATATTAACAGGTTGCTAATTAAAAACCTTGTGAATTAACAATTTAAAAACGTTTTTAGATCCCTTACAACAAGGTAAGGTAATTAAAAAAATAAAGCTACTAGGATACCAATAAATGCAGGATACTTTAAGAATATCAAAAATACTACTTTTGTTATTAATTTTAAATTTGAAAATATTAAATCCAAAATATTAAATTGCATAGTAACCAAGTATTTTAAAATTCATTGTTATTATTCTCAAAGGATGCAACCAAATAAGAATTCATGGAAGGATTAATAAAATAAAATATAATTTCAAAATTATTAAAATTAAAGAAGATTCTATGGATTTAACATTCATTTTTTTTTTTTTATAAATTAATATAACAAAGAATTTTCATTCATTATGAAAATTTACATTAAAAAAAAAAATTATACTACCTACTTAATACAAGATAATAGATATTTTATCTTTAAGATATAACAAAATAATAATGATAATAGTAATGAAAAAACAGAAAATCACGTACAACAAACATAAAGGCTAAAAATAAAACACAATAAACAAAAACAGTAGAATACACATACAAGGAAAAAAATATATAATTTTACATTATACTAATTCAATTTCTCTTCTCATTAAAATGATAAAAAGGAGCAAACACAAATAACAGGAATGCAAAAGTTAATTTTTGATTCAATAAACAGTACAGTAGAACGACTAATTAAGGAACAACTGAAAGAATGTATTTTAAAAGATGTTAAAAAATTGTATAGTCTAAATAGCTATTAATAAAATGTTCTCGAACGTTCTTGACGAACTGATCTAGGTAGGTTTCTTGTTTCATTGTTAAACGTACATTTTTGGAAAAATCTTCTAAAAAAAACCAAGTTCATATAAAAGTATATAAAAATAAATAAAAAACGTAGATTAGACCAAAAATGAAGTGTATAATGCACATATGTGCACTGGAGACCCCACAAACAGGGCTGGCATATTTCGTAAAATAGAGCTATTTTTCTTATGAACGAAGCCAGTTTTATTTCAACGCTCACTTCACTTAGGCAGCAGAATCATCTGATCACTAACCATGCTTTATAGTTTTTTAGCAGGAACTCAAAGAAACCAAACTAATGATATCTACTCTAAAAGTTTGCCAACGTGACGCAAAGAGTGCGACAGATATTCTTCCCCCAACAATTGAAATAGTAAGATGGCGAAACACGGTCGGGTGTATGAAAAGCATTAGTTACCACGTAATGTGTTTGCTAAAGTTTGTAATTCATATATGTACAGTTAATATATATATATATATTTTTACAGTTAATTAATATATATATGTATAATAAAAAGTATAAGAAGAACGTTAAAATACATCTTAATGATAACTCTGAAAATTTTTCCTTGTATCCACTCCAATTACTTCATCCGTAATTGCTAATCCCAATTTCCTTTTATGATTTCAATCCTAAAAACCAAACGGTACATTTTTATTTAAGGTTCATTCCAAGCTTGATTTTAAAAAAAAGGGGTGTTTTTAGTTGGTTAAAGTCCAACACTAGCCAGGTGAACTCAATCCTTTGTTTGAACTCAGATTAGCAGTAAAAGTGAAGAAACCAATGGAAGTGTAACGGTTGTAAATTCGATATTATAATTTCATTCATATTTTATGTAATAAGAGTTTACACTGTCGATACTCTACTGTATTAAATCAACATTTATTCTTTCTTGTTTATTATCTCTGTGTTATGTTTTTCTTCAAATATCTTTACTGCATTATACATAATTACGAACTGGAAACTTATCTTTTTTTTTTTCTTTAATTTTATTTTTTCCTCCTTAATGGTATATTTATTTTTTTATTCTTATTACCTTTTATATCCTATCAATATTATCCTTGAAAAATAAATACACTCTCAACTATATAAAATATGAGTGTATATATATATATATACATGTTATATGTATTTATTTACCTGTTCCCTATAGAGTAAACATACTATTTCAAGTGCATGCAAATGATATTGATTTTCATCAGATGAACCCAATATATATAATATTAAATCAAGTAATCCGGATTGATGTAATGCCCATATAACTTGATCATGTAAACTAGCATCATTATCTGCACGACATTCAGTTGCAGGATTTGCTGGTACTTGCAATACATTACGTACCAATACTAAAATACGTTCAATTATTAATCCTTGTTCTTCACTACGTAATGACCAATCCTGTAAAATAAATAAAAAAAATAAAAATAAATAAATGTATACGAGTATAAGTATAAATAAAATATAAATTAATTGAGAGATCAAATTAATTAAGAAAATGTATATTTAATAAAATAAGTACATATATATTATATATATATATGTAAAACTTTATATACAGAAATATATAATATTATCTGAATTTAATACGAGTATTATCAATGGAATAATGAAGAAAGTATAAAATATCAGGATTATTGATTTCAAGAAATTCAAGGATTTAAGACAATACTTATAAAATATCTTCCAATTGGAATTAAAATAATTCGTTGCTTTAATAATCTTTTATGTATTAGAAAATTTTGAACAGTTTTTAAATAATATAAGTATGTATTTAAAACCATATTTTGAAAGGGTTTACATGGTGATCTATACTCTAAGACGAGGTTAATTTGAAGTTTTGAATGGAAATAAATAAGAATGCAGGTTAAAAACTGCCAATTAAATATAAAGCTAGGATTACAGTGCAGAATTATGCAGGAAAATTCCTATTATAACCAATTATATAAAATTGATTGATCCAATCTGAATATATCATCTATCTATCAATTTTCATGTAAATAAAGAAGTTGTATGGCAGTTACTCGAACCCACGGACAAAATCGCTATTGAATGAAAACGAATTTGTGAAAATTTCATAATCCTAGATCCGTTATTTTTTTAATTATCATGCCCTTTCCTCCTGTCTCAAACGTGATGGCAAATTTAGTATATCCTTTTGACCTATAGTCATACGTATAAATAGGGGTCCGGAAAGAAACGATATTGGAAACATATTGGATGTTCAATCGTTCTTGAACATTTTGTTCTCTACGGAACAAAAGGTAAGTTTTTTAAAAATTTTGTTCTAAAGAAAACGAAAAATCAATTTTGATTCGAAGTACGAATTAAAATTGGAAAATTAAAAAGGGTTCTTTTTGAAACGATTCTGATTTAAAATTGAAATAAAATTACAACCCTCGTATCTTGAAACCCAGAAGTGGAACTGACTTGGTTTAAAAAAAACCTAGTTCCCGATTCTGTATTAGACACAAAAAAGGCGAAAGAAAATTTGGAAAAGTCCCAAATATGGCACCAAAAGTTATAAGGACAATGTGTTGAGGCGGACTTAAGGGTTGGACTTATTTATTTTTTTTTATTTGGTGCATTTAGGTTCTACTAAAAATTCGGTGATTAGCTTTTTAAAATTGTGTTGACTTTTTAAATTTTTGGTTTTTCAAAACTTGTAAAACCGTAAGAAACTTTATTTTCATGGGAAATTTATTTTTTTTTGGCTTTTTTGATTAAAGTTACAAAAAGGAACGCTATAAAAATTTAATTCGGATAAAGTTCCAGAACGCTTGTCTATAATAGGTGCAATACTTTGTTTTGTTTCGAAGTAAATATTGTTCCGGAATTTTTTGTTTTTATTTCGTTTCATTCCGAACCGCTGCTTGAATTGAGCTCTATCGTAATCGTCAGGTACTTAACTCGGTTGATACGCTGGGTACCTAACAACTACGCCACTGAAGCTCGCCTTATTATTTAAAACAATTTAAAAGAAATCTATTCTTTCCTATTTATTTCCTTTGAAAAATTTTACATTCCAGTCAACAGATGCCACTTATCAGTTTTGATGAAACTTACGCGCAATGAAATAAGTTTAATATCGTAAAGTTTCGTAACTATTTTATTCCTATACGATAATCATTTTAATAAAACAAATTGATAGTGCTGCCTCCCCAAAAACGTGCATAGTTAAGGAAACAGAAAATCAAATTTAATATAATCAATCCAAATTATTTATAGTTCAAAGATAATTTGTTTTTAATACACTTTAATAAATTTTATTAAATAAATTATATAGCTGCAGCAATAAATTAAAATATTGTAAATTTTAACAAGAACAACCATACACTTGAAGTTTTCTTTTGAAATGCTAATTAATGTCAAATACTTACTTTTTACTTTTCTTTTTTGATTTTCTAAAAAAAAACTTTTCAGATAAATTTTACGGAAGATTTATTTTAGGTCAACATAAAATCAATATTATGTTTTTTTTTTTGTACTTTTTTAATAAATTAAATAAGTTTAATGTACTTGTACATAATAAGATATACAAGTTTATAAAAAAAAAAAAACTTTGAATTGTAATCTTAAATTTTATCTTAAATTTTATTTTGAATAAAAAAATATTCGTAAAATTTTAAAATGTTTTAAATCTTTGCTGATGTTCAATGACATAAAATAATCCATTTAAATACTGATTTTACATTTTTAGAATTTAAATTGACTTAAGGCAATTGTTTATATTAGGCGATCAGATACGCTTCTCAAAGTAAGATATTCAGTTAAACCAATTTTAGTGGAGTCATTTTCTTGAAACATTCTTTCAAGGAAGGGTCAAGGAAATACACATGTAATAATTTGAATATAACTTGCTTAGTCATAAAAAGTTTTCAGTAAACAATACTGAAACAATCCTAAATATCTAACCCCCAAGCTCCGAGATCCTTCAATATCCTTGTGCTCGAAACAAAACTGTAAATTAGTCAAAAAATATCAGTTGACAGACTTTATACATTTTTCTACAGCGAAAGTCTTTGAGATTAAAAGCCTCACATCTTGAAAGTTTTAAAATCAATAGCTCGAAAGCGAGGAAAACCGTTATATTTCGAAAGTTTGAAGTCAATGAAATGACTTAACAGTAAATGAAGTTGTAATACTATTTTGGACTCAAATGAACATTTTTTTTAAGGTAAGTAAATACCCTATACTCATACTCCCTTCGATTTAACTCAGATTTTGAGAACAAAAAAGTGGACAAACAAACAGGACAGCACTACATTGAGTCAAATTTCAAATTTCTTATTACATTAATTTGGAAGATATGCTGGTTCGGTTTAAGGCTATCCGAATCATTACTTTAATTCCTCTCAAATTTAACACACATAAAGGAAACAAAACGGAATACTCTTGGACTCCAAATTTTAAGATTCTTTCTGTATCAATTTTGAAGTTAAGATTATTCGATCTTGGGAAGTGTGTGATATAGGTATTCAAACCACCACTTCAATTCTTTTCAAAATTCAATAAGATATTTATTATTTACCTTGTATTAAATTTTAAATTTCTTACTTTATTAATTCCGAATATATGCTGGCTAGGTCTGGGGAGGCGTCGTGCAGCTTTACGGAGACCTTTTACTTTAATTCCTCTCAAATATAAGATACATAAAGGAAATATATCAAAATACTCTTATAACAAATATTAAGTTTCTATCTGTATCAGTTTTTAAGATAAAATTTTTCGATCTAGGGAAGCGTGTGCGGCAGGTCCCCCAATTCATCTCATTTTTCAGGGATACTAATAAAAGCGTATTTTAGGTGTAGGGTATAAAAAATAAAACGAAAATATATAAAACTGAATATAAAAAATCTGACCATTTCAACTAAATTATTATCCATTTTTTAAAACTTTTCTTTTAATTTAAAAAATACTTATGAATCTGACAGTATTTTTTTTTTGAAATTATACTTGTCCTAATTTTAATTACTTTTTTCTTAGATATTAAATTCAATTTTTTGGTTTTTACCTATATATTAATACTACATAGTTTTAATTATCTTATTTATATATACTAATACTACATAGCAGGTCATTTATTTTTAAAAAAATTTTACCTTAAAACAATTTAATAGTTAATTAAAAAATTAAATTACAATTTTAAATTAGGAATATAAAAAAAAAAACTTTTTATAGTTATATTATAAAAGTTTTATAAATTAACTATGTAGATATACATAGGTACATTATATACATATATTACATAATATAAAATAAAAATGTTTTTGTTTTAAAATTGAATAAAATAATTTAAATGAGATAATAAAAAAAATTAATTCTATTTAAAAATTAAAATTATTAGAGTAGAAACTATAATTTTCAAATCTAAATAGTTTGTTTTTTTTTTTATTTTAAAATCAAAGTTAAATACAAATTAAAATGCATAATTATTAATAATTTTTTTTTTAATTATTTAATTTAAAATTAAAAAAAAATTTTTTATATAAGATAAAACAAGTAATGGAAAGAACTTAAGCTTTTTAAAAACGCACATTTCCAAAATTGTAGAATGTTTTATGCACCTCTTTGGTTAATAAGCCTTAATAGTGGGTTTTACACTTACCACCGAGGATGCTGTTTAAATATAATTTTGTATAATAAAATTTCCTCCTCCTCAGAGAGCCAAAAAAAAAAAATTTCAATTAAAATGGTAAAAAGTTTAAATAAAATACCGTATGGTAACACTATTTACAATTTATATAAATTTATTTATTAAGGCTTATAAAACCAATTGTCTTGTGTCCAGATTGGAATATACTTATACTAATAGAGCATGCTTTACAACAATTTAAATAAGGGGCATTTTCGAACTCTGGAAGGACTAAGCTCCGTAACGGGTGCAGCTACCGGAAAAATTTTTCAATTTGGTATACCTATATTCGCACTTAATATAGGTGCGAATAAAATTCCGTTGCTCTACTTTAAGCGGTGTTAAACTTTTGAAAACTCCCTGACAGACGAACGGAGAAACGGATAATCTCAAACTATAAAGGCAATTTTGTTTTGAAAATATTTTGCAAATGTTCCAAAAATATTTTTTTTTTAAATAATTATAACTAATTTTTATTTTAAAAGCATGCTGGGCCCTGTTGTACTAACCAGTTTTCACTAATTAAATAATCAAATTAGTTTTTTTGATTAGTTTGTATTGTACCACTGATCAAATAAAAAATTATTATATAATTAGTGATAAATGCAATAATACCCTGTACTTTTATTAAAATTATTTATAAAAAAAATTTTAAAATAAAATATTGTAATAAAGAATTTGTTTTATTTAATAAATCTTATTTGCCTTTCAGAATTTTAATTTACCCTTTTATTTCAGCACTTAATGTCAGAGCTACTGAATTAAAAAAAAATTTGATAAAATTAAATATTTGTTCAAATATATTTAACTTTTAAGATCTATTCACAAACCTTAGAACCAATTCATCTTGGATCACTATCGGTATTCGATATTTCTGCTCCTAACTGTTATTTTCCATTAGTAATTGGCATTGCCATTTTCTAGAATTTTTTTGACTGGCTAAAGATCTTTAAAAAAAATAGTAAATAAGCTAATCAATACAATACATTAAAACAACATTCAGACATGGTACTTCTTTGGAATAAAGTGACATAACATTCGTTTTTAATTTGTTATTTATTGCAAATTTTCTGAACCCATATTGATTCTGAAAATCTCACTTAAAAAATATTGAAAGATTACTGAGCATATAACAAAACACACCTGAACCAAGACTGCCAACTTATGCGTAATATTTATACAAAATTGCCTGAAGGACATGCTGAATAGTGCTGATCTTCCGTATCCAAATACATAAATGCAAATAGACACTAATTAATTTAATACTAATTATATTTAACTAATTAAATATAAAAACGCTTTCAAAAAAGTTTTTTTTCAATTCAAATAGTATTAAATAATAAGTACATGAACCATAACCTTCGATCTTCCGTTTTTGAATCACTTTTTATATCCATGCATGAAGAGAATACTAAATTTCTTATTACGTTCATAATACTGTATAGGAGAAGAACAGATACAAACTCAAGTATATGGATCAGATTAGCATCGAAAATTTGTCGACTTAGCTATGCGTGTCCTTCTGTGCGCACGATAACTCAAAAACTAAAGGAACTAGGATTCAAAAATTTTCACAAATTCGATTTTATACAAGATTCATCTCTATAACTTTTATTTAAGTTTAACTCTATATTTTAATTAAGCTGGAGTGTCTGAAATTTTGTTAAATGTAGTCGAGTTTTATGTCAAAAGTTTGTTACAGAATTTTGTTGGTCTAAGGAAGCGAAATCGAATACTTGTCATAATATAAGCATATCTTAATATCTAATGAAACTGAGTATCTTGAATTTTGTCAGAAGTAGTTAACTTAAATAGCCAACGCCTACACAAAATATAGTTGTAGTGTAGTGCAAGAGGTTTGAATATCTTTCATACAACTTACATTTTATTTTATACATATAACGTCTAAATAAGTTTTGTACTTGAAATTTTGCTAAAAGTAGTTTGCAACTTCTTTATATAAAATTATATAAAATTCTTATATCAAGTTCTTGCGGGTATCCTAAAGTTGATACGGTTAATACTCTACACTCTTCCCTTGTTTTTTTTTTAAATAAGTACTTAATAAAAGCAATAATATTTTTTTTAATTTACTTGATTATTACTTCTTCTAACCTTTAAAGAATTAAAATAAAAGACCACTTAAAACCTCATTCGATTTAAATAAAAATTCTATTTAACTATTTTTTTTAATTTTGATAATAATTGATGCATTTACTAATGCACAATTATACTAAAAAAAAACAAAATATATAAAAAGTACTTTAAATACTTGAATAGAAATAAAGGACTTCTTTTTAAAAAATTTTTATAAGAATAATCAAAGTTGATTATTCATAGTTAGTTTGTTTTTTCAATTTACAGTTAGTTGTTGGTATTATCATTAAAACTTGTTTTTCTTCAAAAATATTATTTGTATAAAAAGCTCATCTAAAAAAAAACGAGGAAGAGTGTAGTAGAGTAGACTGTGTCAACTCTGGGATACCCGTATGACCGTAACATATACATTATATCATCCGGTTAATTACTTTTGGCAAAATTTCAAACATTCAGCTTTATTAGGTGTAGAGCAATGATCATATAAAAGAAGGCGTTGTATGGCAGCTACTCGAACCCGTGGACCAAAATGGCTGGATTTAAATAGCGCTTCCGGTTTTTGCATAAAAACGAATTTGTGAAAATACATAATCCTAGGTACTTTACTTTTTGAGTTATCGTGATGACGGACGGACGGACATACATCACTAAATCGATTTATTTTTCGATTCTGATCCGATCCATACACTTGAGTCTATATCTACCCCCCCTCCTTCTCTGCGTCACAGACGTAATGGCAAATTTATTATACCCTTGGACTATATAGTCATACGGGTATAAAAAAAATAAACCATTTTTTGTAGAGATTTTGTTTTAAATTCCATAATAAAAGTCCAAAGAATAAGAAAAAAAAAAAAAACAGATTTTAATTTAAAAAAAAAAATATTAAACCCAGAAAAATTTTTTTTTTGAAATACAACAAAATGAATTCCATTTGCTTTTAAAATAAAATTTAAAATTTTTTTGCCCTTCTTTTTTTTTGACTTTAAGTTTCAGTATAAAACTGAAAAACTAATTACGTACCAACCATCTTTTAATTTTTAACTTTTGTTTGTTCATTTTTTTTTTATTTAATTTTTTTAATTTTTAAGTTATCCAATTTGATAAGTTGTTTTTTTTATTTAAAAACAAGTTTAAGTTATACCTCACTGATATAGGATGTTTTTTTTAAAGCAGAAATATTTATATTAAGGATTTTGCATAAAATTGATTTTTAATAATTATTTACAGTTGTAATTAATATTAATTACCTGAGGCTTCGGTGGGTTAATGGGTAAGGATTTGGCTTATTAGACAAGGCAGGTTCGGTTCTCGTACGGGCCATGAATTTTTAATTAAAAATAATATTTCTTTACAAATCTCCATGGTTACCAAAAATATATAGTAAAATATAAAATATATAATATAAATAAAATTAATAATATTACTAATAAAATAATAGATAGTATAATCTGATAATATAACCTGAAAAGGCAAGGCGTGCTTCACTCTCTTATTACGAGACTGGTAAGACTGGTAACTGATTATAAATAAATTAATTAATTAAGTACTTGTACATATAAAAAATTTATTAATTTGTAACAAATCCTGCATTGGTATCACATAAGATAGTCATTGAATTAGATTGAAATCGTGGACATTTTTTAAGAACTATTTAAACTTGGAAAATTATTACGAAAAATTGTCTTTTTTTTTTTTTAATCTCCATTAATTTTCATTCAAATGATTGGATAATATAAAATAAAAATAAATTCATCAGGTTCTAAAAATTAATTTAAGCAAGTTCAATCATTTTTAATTTAGTCAATTAAGGTAATTAAAAAGGATTTTTATAATTTTTAAATGGACGATTAATTAAACTTAAAACATTTTATCTTATTAAATAGAAATTTAGTCAATTAATTCTTGTAGAAGATACTAGAGATAATATTGGAATATTGAATGACAACATTTGTTGCAATTTACGTGATTTACGAAAAATGTGGAATTGGAATCGAAAATAGAAGCATATAGGACATAGTAAAAAGTTGAAAAGACATTTCTATTAAGTGATAACTGACAATAAAGCAGTGAATTAGCTGCAGAAGAAGAATATTGATTGTCAATGTCAAATTTGGATTTGAATTTTCCAGTTGAATTTTGATTTCATTCTGCAAATGTCATTTAAATACCATAAGTTCAAAAACAAGATTCTCAATCATTTATTTCTTTCGAATGGGGCATCAGTGAGTTAGTGGATAGGTATTTGGCTTACTAATCGTAGGGGTTGCGACTTCGATTCCCGTAGCAAAACCCCATGGTGACCAAATATAATTTAAAATATGCAAATATATAATATGAACAAAATAACTAATATTACCTATTAAATGATAGAAAGTATTGAAAGTGGGACGCACAACGGGTTGCAAGGCCTACGTGTTAGAATGACACATGCTATCTCACATTTGAAAAACAACAATAACTATTCGTTCGAATATTTTCAAAAAAATAAGGAATGTCTATAATTTATACAAAAAATTTAAGTTTATCAAAATAATATATCATTTTAAAAAATTCCAATTTTAAGTCGTTAATAGCAACTTAAAAACAGGTACGTTGAAAATTAAAATTTATTTCATTAGTAAATAGAATAAAAATTGAATTAAAACACAATTATAGAGATATGTATTGGCTCCCAGGTCGAAAATCTAGATTACCAATAGAGTACAAAACTTTGTTATATAACCAAATTATTAAACCTATCTGGTTGTACGGCATACAACTTTGGAGCTGTGTCAACCAAACACATATATTTGGAGAATTCAAACACTTCAAAACAAAGTGCTACGTAAAATGGTGAGTGCTCCTTGGTACCTACGAAATTCCGAATAACATATGGATTTAGAGATTTCTAATGTTAGCGATGAAATTAAAAAATATGCAACAAACCATAACACGAACTTAGTGAAAACTAATTAGTAATCACCATTTTGTTTTAAAAAGAAAATTAAGTCTAAGACAAATTATAATATAGTCTCTTTCATATTTGATAACATTTTTAAATGATGCACTTAATAATATTCAACACATGCTTATTTCTAAAAACCATTAAGCTAAGTCAATTGTACAATTTGTACTGAGTTGCTTTTTAATATCAATTTTTTTTTTAATCTTTAAGAAATAACAACCATTTTTCTTAAAAAAATCTTCTTAAAATTAATCACAAACATAACATCCAGTAAGTGGCGCTGTTTATAACAGTTATACTGTTATACTATAAAAAGGATTAATTTTTTTTCTCATTTTTAAATGTTAATCTTATGTTTTTTGTTGCAAGGCAATAATAAAATAAAATTATCACCTCTTTTAACTGAGTTTTTCATTAAATTTTCCACAAAATAAAAAAAAATAAAAAAATTATGAACCAACAAACTTTAACAGTTGGTTTGTTGAAAACATACATAAAAACAGTAAGAAAAAATTGTAGGAGTAAAAATATATAAAAAGGACGAAAGGACGAAAAGAAAACAAAATGATGAAAAAAATCATTCTGCAAACATGCAGTATCATTTCTTTTGCTAATTCTTTTTAATTTGTGTTAATTAGAAAATCGTGCGGTTTTAAAAATTTTTCTTATTAGAAACATATTTTTTTTTCCTTTACTATGTATACAAACATATATACATATTTAATTTAAGGGTTTTTGTCCTTGCCCTGTAAGATTTAATATTTGTTTTTTTTTTAAATTGTATCTTTTTTAAAATGGTTTGCATTGCGATGGATAAGATTTGATATAAAAAAAATTAAAAAAAAAAAGGTTTTTAATAACTAATGCAGTCTGTATGTAATGTACTTGTATACTAATATTTACATCTAATATGGTGTTTTCATTTTTCATTTAAGAAAAGATAATTGTTGAAGATATTTATACAAAACAAAGATTTATTAAAAAACTTGATTAATTTAAATTTAAATTAAATATAAATAATTAATATTTACAAAGTTACAAATTTTTGCAATTTTTATAGCGCGTACTTTACAATAGCCTCCAAGTGGTATAGAAATCCCTTAAGAATAAATTTTAGCACTTTTTCGAAAAATCTAATTAAATTTCCTGTGTTCGTCTATTCGCTTCGGCCGTTCGTGTGTTTACAAAACTTTTACAACATTTAAAATAAAGAAAAAAAAATCCAAATGTATATGCCAAAATACAAATTTATATAGACGTTAAGCGTCAGTGATAACTCTTCAAGAATATACATGATAATATTTTTAATTGACACTTTATAACTAAGTGTTGGTGACAAAAAACAAACTGACATGAAACTCAATTACGGTTTTATCAATAATTTTGTTTCAGAAACATTGACTTTGTTACATGAATATAGAGCTTTATTAAGAAAACTACAATTTGATATACAGTTGAAATAATAAAATGTCATGAAGGAAAGTGTTTGCCAAAATGAATAAATTTCGATTTTGCTACTTTGTATCCGCAATGTGTTAAACAATATTCCGATGACAGCTTCAGTGTAATTCTTTTCTATATAAAAATTGTTTGAACTAAATATTAAAAATTTTAAAAATATTCTTTATTTTTAAAAATAACACTTTTAATTAAAAAATTAATTTCATGGAAATACTGTTTTCTGTAGTCCTATATGTTACGGAACTATATAACCACTAAAAATCTATAGAAGCCCTATATTTAAATTGTTATAACAAAAGTTCTAGGTATTATGTATGTTTTCAATCGCAACCATATAGCTGATTTTTTATAACTTTTATAAATATATGTAACATATATGTATAGGATTGCATTGCGGTTCTTTAATATAACGTTATACATAATTAAATTTTTACAAAATACTAGACCTTTCAACATTTTTGTTTAAGTTAGGAACCTAAAATTAAAGAAGTAAGTGGCTTCGAAAAAAATTGGTTTTACAAACACAATGTATATAAATAAACTGTGACTGTGGCTGAAAAAATATTTTATTTTGATAATATACGAGTATACATAAAATAATTTCTTTTGTAGAAGTTTCAAAAATTCCGGAGATGTTATATATAAACATTTAACGATTTGGCTTCATTTTGAATACGAAAGACATAATTTCTTAAAACAAGTGATGAAAAAAACCATGGGTTTTTAAAAAAGCACATTTTCAAAATAATATAGTGTTTCATACTGAGTATTTTATCGGAATATAATGTTGAAGCTTCAATGTTAACGTTTAACTTAAGAAATATATACGTTGGTGACTAAGTTACTACTTGTAGAAACAGTAAATTTTTTAATTTTTAAGTCCTAATAGCTCCTCTATGGGGAAGCTTGCCCAATTTATCAAAGATCTAATCCTCACTACTCCCCTTCCCCCATCTTTTTCCATCGGTTCAAGGAATTAAATTGTGAATTATACCAAAATTTGGAATTTAACTTAGAATTTTACTATTTAAGCAAAACTGGTTAAAACTGAGAGACACTTTCTTCAATATAAAGAACCGCTTTGAAATGTAAGAAAATCTTTTAACATATGTTAAAGTATAATGTTTGACCTTCAAATTTTGTATATTAACAAAAAAAAATTTGAACAGGTATTCATGTTACAGGTGTTTAAAAATAGCAAAAATTCAATTTTCGGGCCCTTATAGCTGCAATACAGGGGACGTGATAAAAAAAATTTGTTAACCGACTACTACTTATTTCTAAGGATCTAACTACTCCCAAAATTTCAAGACCTTAGCTTAGCCCGTTTAGAAGATATGTGTAGCCAAAAATTTTGTAAAAATTGAGTTTTGCATAATGGTAAATTTTAGTACCGTATGGCAACCCTTAACATTTGTCTTTTAAAAATTTATAAAGTTTATTAAACCAGCTATCTTTTGCCGTTTCCAGATTGAAAATATATCCAACACAACTCTTGTTATAACAATTTAAATATAGGGATTTTCCCAACTTTGGGGGGTTGCAGCTCCCTAACAGGTGGGGCTACAGAAAAAAATTCTTCTACGAAATAATTTTTTTTGTAATACCTACTCGTGGTTAAAATTTCTTTTCTCTATTTCAAACGATGTAAAAGTTTTTGTAAACATACGTACAAACGGATAGACAGACAGACAGACGGACGGACATAGTGAAACTATATAGGCACATTTTTAAAAAAATTTTTGAAAATGTGCTAAAAAGACTTATGTTGGCATCGTCTTAAAAATTCAACTCAATATGTTCAATTATTTAAACATTTTAATTTTGATTTCTCTATATAAATTCAAATAAATTGTTAAATAAAAATCAAATATTATTTTTTTAAAACTGTTTTATTTGTTGTTATACCTATAATTTTTTAAAATATTATTAGTCCCCTCATTAGAAATTTTGGAGATTAAGTAAAAAAATTTTGCACGAACTTTAAATATTTTCAAATTTACTCTAGAAACATATTTGGTACTACTAAAAAGATGGGTTCTAGTTTATATAAACTCGAATGTTTATTTAATAATTAATATGTTTAACCACAAACATAATGTTGCTATTTCATTAAAAAAGACTAAGTAAAGGAAATTTTTGTTTTTTGATTTTATTTAAAAATTAAAAAAAAATTTTAAAAAGTTTTCAAAGCTTGAAATTTTTTAAACTTTCTTGGAATTACGCAAACTAAGTATTAATTTGTAGTGTTCTTGATTATTTTGATCCTTAAAATAAAAAAAAAAAATATGCAAATATTTCATACAATTAATAAGATTAAATACATGTAAATATAAAAGAATACCAACTTTAATGCAATTTCAAAATGATTTGGAAATTGTGTTCACCTTTTAAAAAATTGCTCTAGAATAATTCAAAATAAAACTGAGAATCTTTTTATTATCAAAATTTTCAAATTCAACTTAATGCAATTACAAATTTAATTATGTTAAAGTTGAAAAATATTTTAATTAGGAATTAAATAAAATTTTTTTAAACTTGATAAAAAAAAAACATCCTTTAATTAGTTCATTATTTTAATTTTTTAACTTATAGCAACAAATACCTTATTTGTAAATAATTTGTTTAGTTCTTTCTAATTAAATGGCAAGATAAAATTTTTAACATAGAAATTTCAAACTCAAAATAAAACTTTATATTCTTTAGTAAAAATAACAAATTCAAATTAAATTTTTAATATTTTTAATCTCGCTGTTATAATCAATTTTATTAAAATAATAATTAAAATTGAGAACAAACTATTTATATTTTTTTTACCCTAAAAATATGCAATTTTTTATTGTTTTGTTTTTTTCAGCATTCCTTATACTTATACTCGTATATTTAATAATTTAAAGGTTAATGTGTATGTACAAAAAAAAAAAAAAAAACTGTACCATATTGCAACAGACTTCAAACTATTTTAACTGTTATTTTTTTTTTTTTTTTTTATTGTATGTCTCCATTCAATTCTTATGTCTTTCGTCGGAAAAACTTCTAGTGTTTTCCTTCCAAAAAGATAAAGTAATATAATGTAGATGATCTTTATTATATAAATATATATATATATAATTACATATATAAGTATATTGTGTATATGTATAATGTCTCCTTAAATAACGACACTGGAAAACATCGTTAAAAACAAAACTTAACATTTTGTTTCCTTTTTTTTTTCATCGTCTTTAAAAATTATTGATCCCACTAGTCAAAATATAGAGATATACATTTGTATATAACTATATATATACAAGTATATATTCAAGTATGTATGTGTATATATATTTGTAACAATGCTGCACTAAAGTACAACAAACAACAAACTAAATAAAACTTAAAATACTATAGTTATATACTTTAGAAATCTAAAAAGGAAGATACAAAACCTAAATAGGATCCTAGATAAAATCCTGGATGAGTTTATAATAAGAGTTAAGAGATTTAAAAAAAGGAAAATTGCATGCAAAAATGAAAATAAAAATAAAAAAAACAAAAAATAGGAAAAACAAAAAGGAAATTCAGGAAACAACAAATTGGAGTGCATAAAAATCCAATCTGTTGCTGTGGGAAAGGAAAACGAAAAATAGCATTAGTAATAAAAACAATGAAAATGGAAAAGCAAGCATTCAACATAGAATAAAGTATATATACTAAAATATACTTAAATATATATACACAACTATATAATAAAATCCTAAATTCAACTTTAAAAAAATAAAAAAATAAAAACTCTTTTTGTATAGTAAATATTTTCTATATATATATGTGTATAGTATTGGTATATTATATAAAATATAGTAAAGATAACAATAAAATACAATACAAAATAGTACCTATTATATTATATACTTAGGCGTACAGATACCAGATTGTTCTATTCTTTTTCTGTACAAATTTAAAGAAGTAAAAGTAGTAGTAATATTTACCAAAAGATAATTTAAAATAAGAATTATAGAGAAGTTATTCCATCCTACTATAGGAGGAGTTTATTTTGGATTTGCTAGTTAACGCGGATGTATAAATTTATTAATTTAAATTAATACCAGTGTCACAAATCGCTATAAACTTTAGCGATTTTTGCGCTGAAATTACGATACAAATATATTATGTGCAGCCAATTTTTTATTTCCGCGATAGAGACTTTCCGCGCAAAAAGAAATTCGCATAAAATCATTTGTTTCTTGATAAATTTTTTATCAACTCGCTTGAACTTGTATTTAATCATGTTTTTTACATTACTTTTTTACAACTTTTTTGTAAATTTTAAATATCGATTGATTAAAAAGAGAATTGAAGCAATTTTTTAAATCGCGTTACTTGAAATTCGCGTTCAAATATAATTAGGTATATAATAAAATAATAAAGCTGCGATCGGCAATTTTGCAACTCAATAAGTCGATTATTAAAATATATATATAGTACGTATATAAGAGTACTCATTTTTTTTTAGAACGTATACAATATGTTTCTGAAGAAATACCCATTATGGAGATTAGAAGCAATTAACTACATTTAGTAGAGCCTCTTCTGAATCGAACTCTACAATGTTTAATTTGTCCAAACCTCAAGAGGGATTATTTACTCCAATTATTTCTTAAAATATTTCTATATTCATTATTTAATAAAAAAATAAATATCTCTTTCAACCCCTGTGTAAGCAGTTCGATTGCGAATAAAATTAGTAAGTAAAGACCACACCCTGACTCACAAGACGACCAAATATCTAGGTTTTCTTGGTTTCTTTAAAAGTTTTCAACAATAGAAGGTGAAAATCCCTATTTAAACAAGTGAGGGGAAAAAACCAAGGGTTTTTAAAAAGCACATTTTTAAAATTATATACGGTTTCTTACTGAGTATTTTATCATGTATTTTTATAAAAATATATATTATGATAATATTATAATTTTGTTATTTCATTAATAATTAATTATATGACTAATAGTGAATTACTTAGAATATAACCCCAATGCACTCAAGAAAACCTGTTAATAAGTGCAAAATATAATGTTGGAGCTTCAATATTAACGTTTAATTTTGGAAAAACTTACAATGGTGAATAAGTTATTGTTTTATAAGAACATAAAAGTTTTAATTTTGAAGACCTAGTAGCCCTTCAATTGGGAAGGTTCCCAAATTTTTGCTTAGCAAACTTATGATGGATCTGCCCACCCCCTCCTGTCCTCACCCTTCCATTTTTTTCGGTTCTAGGAAATCAATTTTGAACTCCAACAAAATTTGGAATTTTACCTAGAATATTATTATCAAACCAAAAATGGTTAAGACAAAGAACAATTTCTTCAATTTAAAGAGACCCTTTCAAATTTAAGAAAAACCTTTAACGTATGTTGAAATATGATGCTGCAGCTATAAATTTTGCATATTTGTAAAAAAAAATTTGAACAGGTGTTAAAGTTACAGGTGGTTGAAAATAGCAAAATTTCAATTTTCGAGCCCTTGTAGCTCCTAAACAGGGGGCGTGACAAAAAAATTTTGTTAACCGACTCCTACTAATTTTGGAGGACCTAACTTCTCCCAAAATTTCAAGACCCTAGGTTGAACCGTTTAGAAGATATATGGGGCCAAAAATTTTGCAAAAGTTGAGTTTAGCTTAATGGTAAATTTTAGTACCGTATGGTAACTCTATACATTTTAGCCTTATATTTTTGTGAAGCTTATAAAACCAGCTATCTTTTGCCGTTTTCAGATTGTAAATACACTTAACAAAACTCATGTTATAATAATTTAAAAATAGGGCTTTTTCCAACTTTGAGGGGCTGTAGCTCCGTAACGGGTGGGGCTACAGAAAAAAATTCTTCTACGAAATTATTTTTTTTGTAATATCTACCCGTGGTTAAAATTTCTTTACTCTATTTCAAACGGTGTAAAAGTTTTTGTAAACATACGGACGGACGGACAAAGTCAAAATTAAGAAAAACCTTTGACACTTATTGAAACCTTCGTTTTGGAGCTTTCAATTTTGTATACAAATAAAAAAAAATTTTAACTGGTATTCAAGTTATAGGTGTTTAAAAGCTAAATTTTTAGCAAAATTTCAATTTTCGACCCCTTACAGCTCCTAAAGAGGGGGCGTGACAAAAAAAATTTGTTAAGTGACTCTTACTTATTTCTAAGGATCTAACTTCTCCCAAAATTTCAAGTTTCTAGACTTAGCCGTTCCGAAGTTATGAGGGACCAAAAATTTTGTAAAACTTAGTTTTGAATAACGGTAAATTTTAGTACCGTATGGTAACCCTATACAATTAATTTTTAAAAATTTGTAAAGCTTATAAGAACAGCTGTCTGTTACCGTTTTCAGGTTGGAAATATACCTTATAGAACTCTAATTATAACTGTTTAAATATCGGGCTTTTTTCGACTTTGCGGGGCTGTAGCTCCGTAACGGGGGGGGCTACAAAAAAAAGTTTTAACATTAAATTATTTTTATTGCAAAACCTACCCATTTCTGATATTTTTTAGTCAATCGTAGGTAAAAAGGGACGGACGGACGGACGGACGGACGGACGGACAGAGTGAAGCTATATAGGCACATTTTTACAAAATTTTTTGAAAATGTGCTAAAAAGGGGAAGAGATACTTTTGAATTTGGATTTTTAGAAAAAGTTAGATTTACAATAATAATTTTTTAGATAAATGAGTGTTTTTCATAAATTGAGTAAAATTCAAAATCTTGAGTTAAAAAAATTGAGTAATTATCATAATATGTCTTTACTTAACTTTAAAACTTTAAAAAATAATTATTATTTGATTAATTAGTTAGTGATATGTAGTTGGTGCAATAGTTGGTGCAGGAGGTCCCCATAAGGATATAATGTGCCTTTCTATAAAATTGAAATTTAACTTAAAAGTCACTTGAAATTAAAAACATAGAAACTACTCTATAATTTAACATTTGAACAAAGAAAACCAATAACTAAATCCAAAAATTTTCAAAAAACCTTTTTAAAAAAATACAAAAGGAAATGGAAAACATTTATACTCTTTCATCTTTAATTTAATTTCATTCTCAAAAGAAAAATGTTATTTTAGGTTTTCTCAATTTTTGTATACTTTGTGTGTGTATTGGTAAAAAAACATAGAAAAATTTTTTAATAATACTATAAAAATGAAAATTTATTTGGTTTGAAATTTTCTTTTAGTTTTTCATAATTTTAAAGTAAAAAAAAAAAACAAAAAAGAAGGATAAAATTTTTTCACATCTTATTTTCCAATAATAAGTTTTTCCATTTTCTTTTTTTTTTTTTTTATATTAAAAATATTTTTCTTTAATAGTTAATTCTTTTTTTTTTATTTTTCTTCTGTTTCTGGTTAAAAAATTTTCGTCTTATAAGTTTTGTTAAAGCTTTTCCTAAGAAAATTTTGTGGGTAAATTTTATTTGAATTTTTTGTTTTTGTTTTTTTTTTTACTTTTAGTTTTTCTTTTAATAGTTCAGTTTTTAAATAGTATTGAAAAAGCGGTCAGTAAAAGAAAAATTAATGAAAAAATTTGTATTATTTTCCGATTTTCTATATTTAATGAAACTTTAAACTAAGTTATACATATACAAATTATATATACATTTCAAAAGTTAGGGTAATCTATTTTTTTAAATAAATCAACGAATTAGTTAAATTCTGAAATAAATTTTAAAATTATTGCAGATTATTAAAGTGACTATTAAATGTTAGGGGTTGCCTCAAGCTTTCCTTTGTCATTTAGATAGAACATATTTTTTTAATCAAGTACCATTATATCTAAATAATTAAAATATTTTCGGCAATCATTACTATGGAACACCTGACATCAAAGTATGGTGTTTTTCTACTTAGGCACCAACTTTATCTTTTTAGAAATGTCTATTTTTTTGAGCCGGATAACGTTACTGCTTAAAAATACTACAATTTAGGAATAACATCGTGTTACATTAGACTTTGGCGGGCTGGTGGAAAACATTAAAAATCATCGTGAGTAGCTCCACGATTTTCTTCAAGGTGCAGCTACAAGGACCTTACCGAACAAGTAAGAATTAGAAACAGCAAAGGTTCCTCGGTGGTTTAGTGGATAAACATTTGACTTATTGACCAAGGAATGGAAGATTCGATTTCTGTGCAGGTCACAAATACCCCCCTGACAAAATCTCCTTGGCAACCAAATATATAGGTAAAATATAAAAATATATGAAAAATAAAAAATATAGACAATGGGATGCAGAACAGTTCGCAAAGCCTAGGTGTCAGGCGAACTTTTACTACCCTCCCCCTTTTTAGGGAGTAAATTATATAAGTTACAAAGAAATTAATTTTCATATAAAGCTTTAACTTCTTTGGCACAAGTGCTCTCCCTTACTTGCTTTCAATTAAACGCGCCAAGTAGTTCAACTGCGTACAGCGGTATCTTCCAACGTGAGACGAGCTTGTCGTTCCATATATAACATTTGAATCGTTTATTAGATAAAGACCTCTATTAGATACAAAAATTTTCAAAAAATATTTTGAACTTCCATAAACAAAGGCATTCGAACTATATTGAAAGCCCTATTAACGCTTTGATATTTTGCGTTCATCAATAAAAAAAATGGCCGTTTTAAAAGAAAAATGGTAAACAATTTTTCAAAAGCAAAATGAAAAAAAAATAATATTAAACCTGGTCTGAAAACAAAATAAAATTTAGGATTTCTAAAGGAACAAACATATTTCTGTTTTTCTCAAACACAAAAACAAAAATAACTAAGAAAATTATTCTAATTAATTTTTCCGACTCTTTTTATAGCAACCGCTTATATAAAATATAATACGTCCGTCTGTCACGTGTACAGCTTAAACGGATACGCGAAATGTTTTCAAATTTTATATATAATTTTTTGATCTGAATATCTTGAATTGATAAGCTTTTGGAGCAAATAGGGTAGCCCAATGGGGAAGATCTAAATGGTAGTTTTAAGGCTTTTCAAAAATATTTCGTAAACCAAAACTAGTACAAAAAAAACTTTTTACATAAAAATTGTTACACAAATAAAAACCTAAAACTTTGCCTTTAAAAGTTTTTTCATCCGACGAAAGTGTCCTTTATAATTAAATTTAAAAAAATTTTGTAGATTTTTTCTAGACCTATTGTTGATGACGCATTGCAAAATTCAAACTGGAAAAAAATTAACCATTGGTAGATAAAGAAATATTTTTGTTTATGTATCCATGGTTACTCATTTATAATATTATAGCAATTGATACAGAGTATACGATATAATATTGGAATATTTCAAAAATCTTGTTAGAAATTATTAACACAATAAAAAGTTTCATTATCTTAAATAAATAAATACCGTTAACTGCTTTGATTAAAATTACTATATGTATGCAATAGTAAAAAATCTTTCAAAGATGTTTCACATTATGATTTTCCTGTAAAAGCGGTTGGTTCTGTGGTAGACGCAGCATAATTTTTTTATTATTTCTCAATAAAAAAAATTTCCTTATTTTTTTTTATAGTTTTTTACAGTTTTTTTTTTTTGGAAAAACTTTTGATTTATTTAAAACTTTTGGTATTTATTGGTATACTCCAGCAGTTTTTTGAATTGTTTCCGAAAAATTAAAAAAATAAATACACCACAAAAATCTGATTTAAAGATTTTTATCTTAAGAACTTGTTTTTCTCATTATTTATACTCGTGTATCCATTATTTAAAGTTTCCAATACAATTTTCTAAATAAATAAAAAGCCCAACTGAGTATTGAGTAAAACTATAAGTATATAAAGTACAAAAAAATTAAAAGTTTTGGTTTTTGCAGCCGTTGAACCTAAAAATTTTTTAATTTTTAATTTTAAATTAAGTTGTTTTGCAAAATTAGGAGTATCAATTTATTTTAAATTATTGATTTAAATTCAAAAAATATTATTTGGATAATAAGTTTGTACTTAGTATTTACAATATTAGTTTTGCTTAAAAAATTAATAATATGAAAGTACTTACATATTAAGAATTGCTATATGAGAGCTCATACTAAGAGTATATTTCTATTTTATATAGATTAGAAATAAAGCCTAAGATGATTAAGTCTAAGATTACTAACTGATTTTGTATTCGAAAATTAACACTTTTTTTAAAGCATTGAACTTCCACTTCGAGACCTTAATATCACTTATTTTGCCACTTACACTTTTTCTTATTCACATGGAATTTTTATATTTTTCCATAGTTTCTGGTTCACTGAGTCTAGAGTTCGGATGACTGCATCTTCTTATCCCTTAATTTATATTCATTTAACTTATTAGAAAAGTGAATTCTTTAGACTATGAATTTCTTAGCTGGTTTTATCCACAATTATTGATTTATAATAATCGGGGTTCATCAAAGTATACGATATATTCTCGAAGACACTTAGTTTTAAACCAACCTAGAAACTTTTTCTATATATTGACTGTAGACTTTCGAACACTAATTTAGCTCTCTTGAATCTGGGTTCCCGTAAATTCTTCAGTAGGTATCTTTCCTGGTCCTGATTCTGATTCTAAGAAGCAAAAGATGTTCGAAATTTAAAAATCAAAATAAGTAAATGAAAGTACTCGAAATGTTTTCAATTTTGTCACTCTCAGATCTCTCAGGGTTTCTCTACATTACCTATAGACTTTCGAAGGCTGTTCTTGCATTCTTCTTTAATCCGCGCTTCCAAAGTTTTTTCAGTATCAACTCTATTTGTTATTTAATTCCTCCCAGGAAGCCGAAGCGGAAGCTGTTAACGGACCTGTTCTTTATTCATGTATATGTAGTACTTATAGGAAGATAGTATATATATCGTATATTTAATCACTAAATATTTATATTAATACATACATATTAAAAACATAAAATTAAAAAAAATTTAAATACTCGTGTTTTGGAATCAAAAATTACCAGAAGTACAAGACATTTTAATTTGGTGTCTTAAATATGATTTTACGATTTTCAAAGGAAACAATCAGTATATCGTAAAATCGTATTTAAAAACATTTTGTATATAAGACTTTTAACATATTTATTTATGAAAGTTTTAATTCAATTACAATTAAAAACAAAATAACATCTGTAAAATTAACATCTTTACTTTTTTAATTAAAAAATATTAATTCTCAAACATTGTACAACACTTGTATTTTTTAATACTTTAATAAAAAAAAAACAAAAACATTCAACCAATTAATGGCTTCCAGCTACATTTTAATTAGAAATATATAAAAAAAAATAAATATTTTCCAGGAAATGAAAAATAAAACATTTCCAATTACTCAAACATTGATGTTTAATACCGGTTCAATTGTTCATTTCTTTTACAATACAAACAATTAAGTAAATATACAAGTAATATTATTATAATTGGTTATTTCCCATATATATCTAACCATTATTTAACTATTGAATTGTTTTATATATATTTATATATATATACAATACAAGTATATATATAGAATTTATTTTGCATGCCAAATACCTTTAAATTCTTTTCTTTAAATAAATGAAAGGAAAGTAACGACGTGGAATTAATTCATTTCATGTCTAGTTACATCGGACACTTTAGTTTCATTTAATTTTCTATGGTAAGTATATATATATATACATAGTATTGTATATATATAGTATAGCGAAGTACATAGAACCCTTATTTAAAGATTTTTAAATAACAAAAGAACTTCATCCCATCAAAATCATCAAGAACCATTTTATACTAAGAACATGTCCTTTTTTTTTTTTTTGTTGTTCCTTTCATTTGTTGGTTCTTTCTTATTTATTTTAAATGTTTAGGAAGAGCCTTTTACATTTTACGGACCATTCAACTGTATATATATATATATATATACAATTGTAAAATTTTCATTTCCATTTTCATTACAATTTTTAATTTTTTTTTTTTTTTTTCGTAAAACCCTCGTTTTATTTTAAAAAAAAAAAACATAGAAACAAACCAGAAAAATAATGACAATGAGTCTTTGTCCTTCATATACACAAACACAATGTATAGATCTTAAAAAAAAAAAGGTCTTAAGAAAAAACGTCTTTTTTTTTGAATTTGTGAAGAAATGTACAATTGGAATAAGTATAAAGTAACAAAAGAAACAAAATGAAAATGGTAAATTTCTATTTCAATTGGTTATTTAACCATAAATGAAACATGAAACATGCTTAGCTAACCCTTATTTTATTGTGCAATTCTTTTCTTCTTCTTCTCTATTTTAAATAATTTTTTTTTTTATTTAATTTTTTTTTGTTGTTGTTTTTATTTTTTAACTATTCTATTTTTTTTTATTTATTTTGTTTTTTGTAAAATTACATTCACGTATAGTCCTGCCGTTTTTTCCTTTTCTTAAAACATATTATACTTATATATTCGTGAAGTCGTTGGAGTGCCAAAACTCCCTTCCTTCTTACTGACACCTATATTTTTTTTCTTTACAGTTAAATAGGATTTCTAAGAGATTTGACACAATAATAGTAAGTAAGTGTGTATGTACAAATTCAGTAAAAGAAAAAAAAAAAAAAAAAGAAAATTATTTAATGCCTTTTATGAAATTAGGTTCGAACAATGTTTGTACAAAGAGTTGACAATAATAATTTAATATTATGCAATTTGTTTATAAGTTAAATAGTTGCAAAAGTTTCCAGGGAAAATGGTCACTAAGTCACTTGACTATAGGCATTATTTTTTTGAATCGTTAATATAACAAAGCAAAAGTTACTCAGCTGTAGCTATTGTATTATTAATATGATATTATGAACATACAAATTGTTAATTTTGTGCGCCATCTATTATCTAGCACAAGAGTTATATATTTTTATATAATCGCATACTAATACGATATAATTATAAAGTTTTACGATATTTTTTTGTATTAGATATGATCTGACAGGATTTTGAACCCGAAACCTTTCACTTGGAAGATCGTCGTTTTAACTACTACTTACGCCTTGGTAAAATAATATTTCCTTAAAATATTAAAAATAATATTATTATTTTTAGAAGTTGCAAGTAGTTAGCAACTTTTTAAACCAAAGACTGAGCCAAAGCGGAATAGTAAGTCGCAAATCAGTAATTATATTCAACTGTCATATCAAGGGGTTACACGTGAATTAATGGAATGAATCGCTGGAATCGTTTAACTATGAGAACCTAAAATCCAAAAATAAAATCCAAAAATTGTAAAAAACAGAATAAATACCATAAACAATTTATTAACTTCATTCTTTAACACACAAAGAATGATGAAGGATTAAGGATGATGAAGATAAGTGGAAAAAACACAGACAAAATTAATATTAAGAGTTGTTCTTAAATTCTTTTCGCCATTGCTGACTTGTATGTCTTCTTCCAAATTGTTAAAATCTGAAAATATACCATATGTCTTGGTTTTGGTGTTCTCGAGTTTTTAAATCAAAAACCAGGCAAGGTATTTTAAAGTTAAGTAGAAGGTATTAAATTATAAAGGTGTAAAAAAATGTTCGGTGGAAAAGTGATTGGTTTTCATTAACAAACAAGCAATTAAAAATTATCAATTATAATACCTTGTGAAAGCCTAAGTTTTTTCAATTTGTGTAGAGTTCTTCTTCTTCTATGGCGCTCCAGTCCGTTGACGAACCTTGGTCTCCTTGGTCGGGGTTTCCATTTTTATCCGAGGCTTTAAGTTTCGTAACAATAATTTTTACTAAATATGGCTGTTAACCGTATGTCAAACCTCCGTTTTTAGATGGCCGATGGGTTTAAAAAGTTGCTTCAGAATTTTTTATATAAAAGAGTTATAATAGGATATTCAGACAACTTAACTTGCTTAAACCAAAATTAACTTAGATATTTGGCTCAAAAAATAACTATTTATAAGTATGCAATAACGCCATCTAAAATTGGTTTAAGACCAAGACTAGAAGGCCTAACGACTGCTTAAATTTTAATTTTTAAATAACTAGAAGCGTTCCAGATATGTTATTGTAAAATCTAAATAAAAGGGTTAAATATATTTAAAATAATTTAAGTACTTCCCTTTATTGGAAAATAATGAATAAATCAACATTTTAAACTATAGAACCCCAGCTTATTGAAAAATTTTTCATATAATAGTTGGCTAAAGAAAAAGTATTCCATTGAAATCTTTTTAAAAGCAAAGTTTAAATAACTTTTAGTTCTTTTCAATTGTTTGAATGTTCTTTCACTTATTTTCTAATTTTCTAACTTATGTTGTTCTAATTAACTTTAAGAAAATTGTGAAGAGAAATTTTAGCATAAAATAAATGGTGCAAGATAAAAATTCCCTTAGGGACCATAGGCACTATGAACCATGATTTCCTAGGGGATTTATCACCCGTGGAGTTTTGACTCAGTTCTCGTATACATGAATTCGTAAATACTCTGGAAAAGGGCTCAGTTTTGATTTTTTAACCAAGGTAAATATGCTTCCTAATATAAAACCTCGCATAGACAAATACATAAATACATATTTGTTTACATTTAATATTTTACTTATATGTTTTTATATTATTATATTAAAACCATAGAGATAGAAAAGACTTTTGGACATTATTTCAAAATAAATTTCGACTTAAATATAATAGAATACGTTGAGGGTACACAATCACACAATTTAAGTTATATGATGTTATAACTGCCCTTAGTAATTAGTAAAGGAAGTTATAACTCACTTAATGGGTCATAAGTTCCTTTTGGAAGTCAAGAGACTTATGTCCCACTTAATTATTTCCCAAGTTTCGTCAAACGTTCCTTATAGGGACTTATATCCCACTAAATGAGTTATAAGTTTTTAAAGGACTTATGACCCTGGAAATTATGACCCTGCACCAAAATAAACGTACTAATGAACATCAATTAACATATCCCAATTATTGATGAATATATGAAAAGATCTATTGAAAACTTCTTTCTGATAAGACGTTCCATTGATATTTTCTATTCCAAACTTAACGAACTTTTATATTTTTTTAGAAAACTCTTCATTTTTTCAAATTTTTCAAAATAGAAATTGTTTTAACACCATAAATGAAGAATTCAAAAGCTTTACTAAATGACTGAACCATTTAACATTCTTTTAAAAAACATTAATTTATAAAAATTACATTCAAAGTTCATGTTAAAATCATCCGTTTCTTCTCTAAAAGCCTTTCGTTTTTTTTTGCCTTTGTATTAATTTCAAGTTTTTAAAAATGTTTCTATTCATTTTGTTGTTGTTGTTTTTGTTTTTTTTTTTTTCCTGAAATGATTTAAAAATTGCAAAAAAAAAAATAACAGTTAACTAAAATAAAAAATAACATAAAGGACATCGTTAAATACTATATATATATATATCAAAAAATATGTAGATGTTGGTGTGAATCAAACGCGATTCTTTAGAAAAAAAAAAAAAAAATCTTTAAGATGCAAAAATAAAATGGAAATATTTTTTCTTTACCATTACACCAATATTGGGTACTTAAAACTGTAACAGGACTTATTTTATAGGTTATACTTTTATTAAACAAGATTTTCTTACTTTAAGACTCATTTTGTTTTCTTCTTCTTCTAGTTCTTCTTCTTCTTTAATTCTATTACAATTTAGAAAGGCAAATTTTGATAGAATTTAAAAAATTAAAGAAAACTGAAATAAAATTATGAAGTACAGTTTAGGTTTTGTATATATATACATACAGTTAGAATTCATTAGAATTCATTAGAATTTTTTAAATTTCAAAGGATTTGCTCCTTAATATTAAACCAAAACATCAATTGAAACCCAAGTTAGTGCACTTAATGCCGCTGGATAATATTAAACTTCAACTAGCTACAATCGAGCACTTTTAAAACTCCCAAAACCCAACCCAACTTGAGTTGTTCTAAAACCCACATTAGTATGCACTTAATGCCGCTAAATAATGTTGAGTTGTTTAAAAACCCAAGTTAATATATAACTAATACGGCTGGATAATATTGGACTTCAAATAACTACAACCGAGCACATTTAAAACTTTTAAAACCCAACCCAACTTGAGTTGTTTTAAACCTTTAATACAAATGCACAGTTCGATTTTTAGGTTTTGAGGAAAAGAGGTAAATGAAATTTTCCAATCCCGGTTCATTAATGAGGTTTATGATCGAGAATCATGGAATAAGAAATATAAAAGGGAAAATAGGAGATATGATGAAGATAGATGTTCAATTTTTGTTATAAGTAGCAAAGAAATTTTGAAAAATTATTATTATTTTTTCTTCTTCTTGTTCTGCATTCGCAAAAGAACGTTGACTATCAAATTCGGATACTTGAATCTTATATCAACAGCATCTCTAAAAACATTGGAACTTGTTTTATAATTTTTCTGTTATGACATTCCTTTTCTTTTACAATCTCTTTATTTCAGATGCCTTCCAAACTAATATAATATTAAGTAATAATATTTTTATGGGCAAGTACCTTATTCCATTTGCAAAGTAAATTAATTTCCTCTCCTTGCTTAAATTTGAAATCCGCTTCGATATTCTTAGACTCCATAAAACTTTAAATATTATTAGTTATCTTATTAGCCGAAGACATAATTTAAACACTCTTCTGTACATAGCCATATTTTAAAGTTTATCGGCCCATAATTTCAGCTGCTATTGAGAGCATTTTCTTCACTGAACAGTGACAACACGTAACATCAGAGCCCTATTGCATCAACAACTTATCACCAATCAAATAATCGTGTTTTTCGAATAATATTTCTTACTTCTTGTTTCCAAAGGTATACAATTATTTGATAACAAGACAATGAAATTTGATTAAGAAATACAAAAAACTTTCACTTATCAAAAAAACTGATTACTTGATTAGTAATCAATGACTGGCACAAATGAGACCATATTAAATCCATAATTAGAACCTTAACAAATTGCAGATCTCGACCTTTTTGATGCTACATCTCGACCTTTTTAATGCCAGATCTAGACCTTTTCGATGACAGGCCTCTCATCTTTTTAATTCTAACAAAGGATCTAGGCATGTTTAATTTTGATTCTTTTCTCATTTTAAGGTCGTAAGCAGGATGTTTAGTTGTAAAAAAAATCCTATATATCCTATAGTTCTCAAGAACAAATATACAAATATTATTTCTTTTAATTATGGACCCTTTTAAGAAGGCAACTATTAAAAAAATGTAAAAAAAAAATCTGAACAACTTATAAAAAAAAAGACGGAAGCAAAATACAAAATCATTGAGAAAACTTTTTATTTTCCTATTCGTTTCTGTTTTTTTAAATTTAACTTTTTATTTTTTTCCCATTTTTTTTTTCCTACTTTTCAAAAGAAAACTTGAATGGAAATTTAAAAAAAAAAAAAAAAAAAAACACAAAATCTTATTTTTTAATACCACTAATTGCCATTTTCAAGTTTTTTTCCATTTTTTTCTTTTTGAATAATTTTGTTCCATTTTTATTTAACACAAAACGGTAACATGGAAATGTATTTCAAAAAAGAGAGTGAAAGAGACAAATATATATATATAAAAAAAAAATTTTTCAAAAAGAGAAACTTAACACCAAAGACCTAATCATGTAACGCCTGATGGTCTACTTAAGAACTCAAATAAAATACAAAAACAAAATAATAAAAGAAAATTTTTTTTTAAAAGTTAAATAAAAGAAGGGGTTTTTTTTACTCCCCATATCTTTTTAACTCACTATTACGTGAAGATGGAAATTAAAATGAAAAAAAAAAAAAATAATAAAAAAAGAAACAGAAACACAATTACGCGGTTTAAGTGTTTTAATAGACCTCAAGGATGCGACCAAACAATGATGGCAATTTAAAGAGTAAAATAAAAATTAACGAGAATTCTTTTACTCTTTTTGCATTCTTATCGTGTTATTCCGAGGTGGGTTTCGTAAAATGGTGGAACGAGGACGGGATGAATGAAGATTTCTTAATATATAACTTTCTTTGATTTTTTTTTTGTCCATTTAATTTAAAATAAAATAAAAAAAAAAACTTTTTTATTTGTTATTGCATGTCTTTTGTGCGCCGCACATGTTTTTAAAAAAAAAAACTGAAATCAAATTTAGGGCTATTTTAAAATTTCTATTTATTTTGTTAAATTTTCCATAGAGTTTTAAGTTCTAATTGAACATAGACAAATTTTTTCAAGAAGTTTGTTTTTTTTTTTTTTTGTATAAAAGCCCATAAGTTTTATTTTCTTTAACTTTAAGTCCATAGTTAAATGTATTTAATTCCATGTAATTAAAGAAGGAAGTTTAAGACATTTTTTTATGATAAGAAAATTAAAAAAAAAAACCCAAATGAGAGCATCCGTCACCAATTTAAACTTTTTTAATTGTTCGTAAATAATTAGGGACACAGAAAAATACATATAAAAAATGATGGAAATTTAATTTAAAGGTATATGAACTTAATGTAAGTGACAGAAGAAGAGTTTTTTTTAAAGGGTTTTTAAATAGGGCTTCGGATATTTAAAGAGTTCTTTTTTTAAATGGAAAAATAGTAATGGAGTTTTTTAAGAGTTAATAAATGACCCAAAAATAAAATTGAATAATATTTGTCAAATTCTATTTAAGATACAAATCTATATAATAATTAAACAAGAAGCGACTATTAAGACTTTTTAAGGAAATTTTTTAGGAAATTCTATTCTCATCTACTTTTTTTCATTCTTATTTCATAATTCGATTGATATCATCATAATTCGAAATATGAAAATATAGAAAAAAAAAACAAAACGATTATTACAAATTATTATTACAAATTAAAAATAATTTTTTTTTTATTTTTTATCCGAATATAAATGCCTACCTTCTTTGATTGTTTTTCAATATGATTTTTTCAGTTTGTGGGCCTTACCTAATCAAAAGCGGACGACGTATGACGTACAATACGCCATACATTGATCCCGAAATCGATACGCGCGTACCATTTTTAATTTGTCAAAAAATCTATTTTGAATATTGATTTCATATAAAAAATAGCGTTTTTAATTTTTTTTTCTTTAAATTTTGTAAAATGGATTTCGATGATATCGAAGTTTTAGAAGATTTAAATTTAAAAACGTTTTATTTACTAAATATCAACAAAACGTCACCATAATAACATAACAAAAAACAATAACAAAATTGTATACGCTTTGTCAATTTTTAAATTTTAAAAACCCGGTACGTCGCGTATTTCGGGAGCTCCCATATAATTATATGTATTTACAATTATTTTGACAGAAAATATACGCCGTACGTCGTCATTTAGGTAAGGCCCTGTATTTAAAACATTTATTTTGAATGAAAGTTCTAATGTCATCTATATATCAGTTAACAATTTATTGTTATACATAATATTTATTAAATTTATAAAATTTATTTTGTTTAATTTATAAAACACGGTGAAACATTTAAAAATGTATAACTTTTCCTTTCAGAACCTTGCTTTGCTCATGGCCAATTGTATACTGCAATTTCTCGAGCAACTAATTCTGCGGATTTAAAAATTTATATTTTATCAGGACCCAAACAGAAACAAACCTCGGAAGAAACAGTGACTGAAAATTTAATTTATAGGGAAGTTCATCAATTAGACTTTTAAAATAACTTAGAGGAGTAGACTTTCTGAGACAACGTCTATAAAACACGAAATTTATTCTGCCGCTAGGTAGTGAGGAAAGGTAAAAAAAATGCAAAATTAATGTATTTAAAAGAAATTAAACTCAACGACTGTACAATGACTCTTTTTGCAATTGTACAGGGGTTTTCCTAGTACGATATAAATACGATATTAAATAAAACAAATACAGTGATCAGGTTTTTGGAAGTTTGTTAATATAGAACATCAAAAAATTTAAAACTTAAATATTCTAATATATATATTACTTATTATATATATAGTATATATTATAGTACTTTTATTTTTAAAAACAGATTTTTAAAGAAAATCTTACAAGCCAAGATCTCTAAGTTTCCGTAATAGACCCGGTAACAATTATGTTTGTTGCTACGATATGAAAAATGTACGATTTGAGTTCAAACAATGTTTTTATGCATTCAACTAATTGATGTGTGCTCTGGTTCATAACCTAAACTCTATACATATTTCAAAATAAAAAGCACTAAATTACGATAGAACAAATCGTCGACAATGCGTTAAAAGTCTTCTATCAAATATTTCCATCGAATATAATAATGTTACATAATATCGATTTTATAATATCAACTGTTGGTAAAGTTAAAATAATTCACAAAAACCTTAGAAATAGTAATAGAAACCAATTTTTTAAATTTTTTTTTAACATCCCTTAGTATCCCTGTATAATAAACGAATATTTTCCAATATTAGGAAGCGTAATTCGATCTACATCATAAAATGGAGTTAAAAAATATTACGATGCTGTACTTTTTAGAGATAGCCCGAAAATGACAATATTCTTATGTCAAAGAATGACATTGTATCCCAATTGACCTAAAAGTTCCAAACGAACAGTGGAGGACAAAATAATATGAGGAAATTAAACATTTCAGGAACGTTCTTTTGATACATGAAAAAATTACGTATAATAAAGGTGTAATAAAAATTAAAGATTTGAACAGATCTTATCAAAAACCTATATGTGCGAAAAGTTTTTAATATTAAAGATTTCTACTAAAGTTTTTAGAACTAATAAGTACACATACTTAATATATACATATTATATAAATTTTAAATATACAAATCGTTTCTTTAACTATATAATAACACAGAAGCAACCCATCATAAGTTTACGATTCAATAAATATTAAATCACAAATTAAAAATATTTATCAGTACCTAACTATCATAGGAAGTTCATTTTTTAAAAATCTTAAGGGAATGTGTTCTATACAATATAATATATCATCAACAAATATATTGCCTTCAATACTTAAATTACCAATTTTATTTAAGTATTCCGTTTCCCAAAAATTTATCATTGAATTTCAAAAGTCCTTGTTTAAAATAAGGGGAAGTTCCCCCAATATTATAAAATTAATAATTTCCTTTTTTTTTTAATTAATAACGAACTATACTTATTCCATTCCATTTAAATATAAGTTAGTTTGGTAAGTTTAGTGTAAATAACAAAAAATGTGCTTCATATATACATGAGCACACTTTGTAGAACTAATTAATAGAAACTTATTGTTTAAAGTTTATATATGCATAAAAATTTGTACATAAGTATATAAGTTTAACAGATACTAAAGTATTTTAAAATAATCTTTTACTTTATTCTATACTAAGTGATTCTTCTATTGTCTGGGTTTTAAAATTTCATCATATTATACATATATTATTTAGGGCCCTAAAATTTATGAATGAAAAAAATTTTCATTTCATTTGAAATTTTATTATTAAGTATATAAATTTTTTGTATATTGTGCAACACTAATTCATGCAAATATAATTTATAGCCTATCTATAATTCACGCTCTGGTTTCAGCCTCTACACGTAGCTATCTATCAAACTAAGCTAAATGTGTTGCATTATATGAAAGTGTCTGCAATAGACGCAGCCCTGACACAGCCAAATAATATCAAACTATTATTCAAAATAGCTATACAATAAACTTTAAACTATTGAATATTTTTTAATTTATGAAATTTGTAAACAAAACAATGTCAAAAAACGCTGTCATGTACATTTCATTGCGGACAATTTTTTTTTGACTACGTAATGAGAGCGACACTAGAGCGAAATGAGAGCGTCATTCATTGTACATATGGTATTACGGATATCTTCATTTCTGATTTCTGATATAAATATTTGGTGTTCTGTCTCTCGTTCCCAACTTTTTTATCAGTAAATTTTCAGAATCTTCAAAACATTTATTCAACTATTTTTCAATACTTATATATCTTAATCTAAAACCTATAATATTCATTCGTATTGGCATTTAGGTAAAAAACAAATTTTTAAACCCTTTTTTTCTAAAAAAAAAAAAAACAATTCCTTTATCCTACCTTGAAAATGTATTTAAAAATTATTGAAAATATTTAAAAATAAAATATAATTATAGTAATACGCTTTAGGTTTCCAATTCAGTTAACCCCTTTTATTTTTTTCCTTTATCTACAAAATAAAATATTGTTACTTACATTACTTATTTTTTTTTTTTTTTTTATTGTTTCTTTTTTTTTGAATAAAATTTCCATTCCAAAAAATAATTTTATACAAATAACTTTACTTAACTAGAAATAACAACTTCAACTTTCTCCCGCCATCAAAAAAAAAAAAACAAAATTATAATTAAGAACCACTAGACTGAAATAAAACTTTTAAATTCTTTTTAAAAACTTTATTCACTCAGAGTTTTATTCAATTGCAAAAAAAAAAAAAAAAAAAAAAAACCACTCAAAAAATAATTCAATGACATTTAATCACAAAAATAACAATTTGACTATCTCTAATAAAACAGCAGCAACAAATAAAAAAAGGGATAACAAAAAGGACTAAGACTTATAGGACCAAATTTTCATTTGAATTTCAATTCAAAAACTTAAACACGTACACAATCAATTTCTTATACAAAATTTATAAAAAAAAAAAATTTACATAAAAAAAAAAAAATTGAGTGATTTCTTATCAATAATTTTCCATTCATTCTTATCCTTTCATCCTTTCTCATCCTTACATATTTTGTTATGAATGATTAATTCAAAAAAAAAAACTTGTAACAATATTTAATTAGAAATTTAAAAAATTGTAAAATTAAGTAAAAATTTATAATTATTTTAATTTAAAATATTTCGTGCGATTCTAAATTCCAATCGATATTACAAGGAGAACACTTTTAAAACGGCTTAACAACTTTATCTTGGAGCAAAGGTTTTGTACAAATGAAATGCAGGCCTTTATACGATTGTTAATTTGCTGCTCTAACTAATTGAGTAACTCAGTTTTAAGCCATGAAATATAAATTCACTTGAGCTATTTTTGATATAATTAATCAAAACATTTTTGAGTCCGTGCGATCAAGCACTTAAACTAAATAATACTTTATTAAAAATAGTGACCACTTTTGTAAGCAGTTTGTAAAATATTAATATTATATACATAATATTAAATTATTAAAACCTTCTGAACTGAAATTAAACTTTAGAAATGTTAAACTTAGTTTTTTTTACACAGATTTGGGTAAATTACAATTACAAAGATTTCAATTACAATTATTTATAATTTTAGTTCGAGTTTTTTCAGTTAGAATTAAATGTAATTGTAATTTGAAACTTTTTAATTACAATTAAGTACATATAATTGTAATTTGAAAATTTTTAATTACAACTAGGTACATGTAATTTGTAATTGAAGTCTTACCATTACAATTACTTGTAATTTTAATTGTAGTTTTCCAATTTTAATTGCATTTAATGAAAAAAAGTAATAAAAATAATTCACTAGAAAGCTATAAAGAATTATTTTTGGTAATAATGGAAATCAAAAAATATATTAAACTTTCGTTTTGTACTAATTTTTTTTAACTTAAAATAATTTATATTAACTACCTTAAAATTAGTTATACCCATTATACACAAGTGATGATCAAAGAAATAAAACAATTTAATCCTATAAGAAAAAATTAAACCAAGCTCCTAACTAAAAAGCCTAGTAAACTTCCTTTCTAAAACTTTATCAACCATCAGAGTCAAAATCAATTATTGATTGCGACATTGTTACCTTATCATAATTGTTATAATTTTTATAATTTTAAAAAAAACTTGACTTTAAACTAATTTAAATTAAAAAAAATAAATAAAGAGAACTCTATAATTTAGTTTTTTACATTATGTTTTAGTAAACATAAAATTCAGTTGACACGATAATCAGGAAATTTTATACCTAATCTTTACCGACTTTAATATTTCTAACCAAAATTATACGATAATTGAAAATATTAGGTTCCTAATTAAAGCAATCGAAGTCTTTAAAATTATGACCGTTATAAAATCATTCCTGGGAATGGATAAAAAAATTGCTACAGAATATTTTACTATGTTTTTAATATTCAAATAAACAAGTTTTACAATAAGTGGTTTATTTTATTTTTATTTTAAGTGAGAAAATTTCAATAAAGGGTCAAATACTTAAATTAAGTCTACTTACATCCCAAGTTAGATTCTATACATTACCTCCAAACAATTCTACAAAACTTAGAGCTCCACTAGATACATAAGTTAATTATCTCCTAAAGAGAATGTCCAAATTTGGTAAAAGGATATTCATAATGTAAATTTAAAGAACGTCTGACAAAGTTATAAATTTTATTTTACTAATCAACTGAAAAACATTGTAAAAATCAAATTACATACCATACTTGAATTAAAAAAGTACAAAATTTAATCCTAAAAATCCAATCATTAATTTTTAAATTAATAGGTATATATATGTACGTATATATAAATATGTATAAAACGAAATCTATTTTTTTAAAAAAAAGTACTAACTAAATCTATTTTATTAAATATCCAAAAACTAAATTAATAACAATATAAAAAAATAATTTATTTGTAAATAGTTATATAGTAAATTTACTTTTTTTGAATTGAAATTATTCTATTGGTTATACTTTACTCAATAGACAAGATTAACCCAATTTATAATGAAAAATAATCTGAGCTGGCAGCTATTTTACAAAATCCGACATTAAAATAAAATAAAATAGAAAAAAAAAAGCTTCTACTGTATATTTCTTACTATATCTACAGACTTATATACATACATATTTATATATACCTATATCAAAATAAACACATGAATCCCTAAAAATTCAAAGAAAATATAGAGATAAACGTTTACCACAAAAGCTTAAAAATAATAACTTAAGATGACATCACATTACGAATCTTCTTCTTTTTTTTTTACTATTTTACTCCTTCTTCCTAGAATTTTGTTTTTTTTTTTGCATTTGCTTTTCAATTTATTGATGTCTTCGTAGATATTTTCTGAAATGACTTTTCTATAAAATTTCACCCTTAAGGTATGTTTCCAATTTTGTTTTTTTTCCTAGGTTTTTTTTCTTCTAAAAAGCTCTTAAAGGATTCGTCTTCTTTCATTTTCTTAAGTACCACAAAAAAATAAATTTAAACTTAAAAAATCGAAAAAAAATACAAATCTTTTAAAGATTTTTGATTGTACCAAAGTCGATTCCAATAAAAACATCAGAATATTCTAGTATACGTTTCTAGTAAAATAGATTATGTTTGTATGAGAGTTTGTAAGGAGTTGAAATTAGACAATAATGATAATGTATATTGACAAAATTTTCTGTTAAAAAAAAACCTACAAACTATACTTTTATCGGAATAAGCGAGATTGTATAGAAGCTTGTAAACTACTTATATATCCATACAGTAAACATTGTTTAATACACTAGGTAACGTAATTTCAGTTGATTTGGAAATTTTTTTATTACAAAAGACAAACAAAGTAATTCATATCAAAAATAAAGTTTTGACTCAATCAATTTGTTAATGGACTTTTAAGGAAGCAAGTCTGTTATAGCTCATTCCGTTTATTTATGTGTTATCAAGAAGCATTATAGTTAAAGTAAATGAATTAAACATCGGTGTACATTGATTGAGTTATTCAAATGCGTTGGAAGTAGATTCGAAGTTTAATATTTATTGAAATACTATCCAATCCAATTATAGCAACTAAATACTGCTAATTCTTCTGAAAGACTTATATTATTAGGTTGCACATTCACCAAGTTCTTATTTGTAACTTTAAATTCAATCAAAACTTAAAACGTTTTAGATCAGGTATAAATCAAAATTTTTGGAAATCTGTATTTGTAATATCCTGTTATTTGTAAATATGCTGTTATTCGGATTGGACTGGAGCCCTTTAAAATATAGCTGTAATAGCTAAAGTTCAATAATTCCTATAAATTTTAAAGTTCTTTAAATATAATGATATTTTGTTGAAGTAATTAAATTAAGCATTAAGTAAGTATATCTAAAACATCAGACAAATTTTAATTATTCTCCATAGACATGTTCTTATGCAGACAGATATTTTTTTCTACTGTAAAATTCATTTTTCTGACTCATAATTCAACTTAAAAAAAATATGAACTCAATCAAATCAGCAAAAACTAGCTAATAGTTATCAATAATTCAATAGTCATATTTTATTCATGAAGTTTATAAAAAATTTCATCAAAGAAGGCAAAAAAATAAAATATAACTAAAATTTATTTGAATGAACTGAAATTGAAAAAAAACTTTAAACGAATTTATTCTTTATACCTATTACTTTCTAAAAAAAAATAATTATTCGACTACTAGTTTAATGGAACTATTGAACATTTTCAATTCTAATTATTATTAAAAGAGAATCCAAAATCGTAATCCTGTATAACACAATTACTAACTTCACTAAAGAACTTAAAATTTCCTAATTAACCTATCTTACTGAAATTTTTTTACTAAAATCAAATCCACGTAAAGACTAAGGAATTCATTATCTCCCAGTTTTTTACTTTTAATTAAAAATGTTTCTAACAGAAACAGAAAGTAAAAACCTGTTTAAAAATGTTTCTAAGTTTTAAACAGAATAGACCTACATTTATTTTGTTTTCTTATCCCTCAATACATCCGCATAAAATTTGCTTGTAAAATTATGGAACTTATAATTTTATACATTACTTTCATACTCCTACAATGAACAGTTTCAAAACCAAATTTAGTTTTGACCAAGGATCCAGTCCCAATTTTATGCTATGTTACAAATTTCATTTTTACATGTCTACGATAGCTAAATGGACAAACACTTAAATTTAATTCCCATATTAAAATAAATTTTAATCAAAAATATTAAAACTAGGATAGGCATAAAAAAAATTAAAATAAAATTTATTCACAGTTGAAAACCATGATTGATACAACAAAAAATAATTCAATGATTTTTCATTTTCCAATTTCATTTTTTTTTTTTTAAATAGTCGATAAGATTTATTTTTTTTTTTCTTTTTTTTAGTTTCCTTTACATTTTTTTCGTCCTTGAAAAATTATGGATTTGTAAACTGAATATAAATTTCCATTTTAATATATTGGAAAAATTACAAAAAAAAAAACAAAGTTTTCAACAAAATTTTCAATTATAAATTTATGAGAGTTAAATCATTGGGATTTAGAAAAAAAAGGAAATAAAAAAATAAAAAAAAAAATGGAAAATGGAAAATGGAAAATTCAGAAAAAAAATGAATTTATAAATATTTATTAATTTAAAATATTTTTTTTTTATATATTTATAGATTATATATTATGTTTCATTCAGAAAGTATAGACTACAATTTAATATTTTATAGCAGTTAAGTAATTTTATTGAAATAAGGCATATAAATTCACAAGTATATCTTATTGTTAATCACAAGATGAATTGTATATTTATCTATGTAAAAAAGATTGAAAATTTTTCAACACCCTCTATTTCATTTCCTTAATTACTTATATGTTAAGAAAATAAAGAAATCAGCCACTGAATCAAAAAAAGTTAAGACAAAATAAGAGTTACTCCTTGGAACCAAGATAGATTTTTGTATTACAACATGAATTTGATTTTTATTCGAGTTTTAAATATGAGTAATAACTATTTATTCTAAAAAATGTATAGTTTAAAATTTTTAATTTGAAACAATGTTAATGTAATTTCTTAAAAAAAATATCGATAAGTATTTGCAAACATCAGAATATTTTCTTAAAATTCAAAAGCAAATTAAAAACAATTAAAAAAATAACAAATATGGTTTTAAACATGCACGAATTTTATAAAGTGTTATGGTAAAAAAATAAATTAAAAGGGAAGTGATACTTTATTTTATAATAAATCAATTAATTAAATTAATCTTGTTCTATTCATTGACACAGACTATAGTATATAAAGTTACGCATCAAAATTTAATTGGATCCTTTTTAAATAAGCTTTTGTTATATCTATTTCTTTTAACCATTTCCAATAAGAAGCTCTTAATCTAATTAGCTTCAAATAATCAATAATAATTTACGTGCTAACCTAATGAGCATATTCTTTTAACAAAAAGTATTTATTTTATATATAAATTTTGATCACAATTTAAAACATATATTGTGTGTTCTAAATGGATACGTGTGTTCTAATTCTAAATGGATTCTAAAAATAATAAAAATTTAAGGTAGAATAAGATAAAAAAAACGCGGAAATTTATTAATTAAAAATTATATGTTGTTTCTTTTATTTGACTTCTTATCAAAATTGTAAAAACTTTTAGTCCAGCGTTTTCAGTAACATTTGCTAAAATTCAGCTACCAAACTTTCAAAAATAATCCTGATTTATCTTTTAAATTCTAGCACTAAATTATACAAATTATATTTTAAAATACATTTTTCCTGATAAATTTGATGATGACTGATGAAAATAAATTTTTGTAATTGTAATGTTTGGATCTAATGGGATGAATAGTTTGTGATTTGATTATCGTCAAGTAAACCACGTGGTTAAATATAAAAAGTGTAATATGGACAAAATCTAAAACAGAAATAAATGTTCATTTAATTTTGATTTTTATACAAAATTCCTGAAACAGTAACAAAATAAATTAAATTCATTACTAATTACATAAAATAATCTTTTTAAAGGTTGAATTCCCTTTGAAAAAACTTCACAAGCTTAGAATTATAGTAAATTGAAAAAAATTTAGAAATCTCAATTAAAAATAAACAGGCATGTTTTAATATATTATATTTTATTTATATTAGCTAACCCACACAATATCACATGCTGAAATAAGATTAAGCAATGATTTAATTTAACTAAACCGTTATCACGTCTCGACCTGCGAATATTTACAATTTAAAACCATATAAATAACAAACATAAATTTCCATTCTTTAGTCTCTAATGAAAATAAGAAAATCTAAATCTATTCATCCTAAACCATTAAAATATAGAACCCTCACTTGAATTTTAAAAACCATTTAAAAAAAAACAAAAAAAAAAGAAAACTTACCTCATCTAATGCTTTATGTAATTTTAAAGCTAATGCTGCCCAAATACCATTTGCTGTAAATCCTTCTTTATATCCTTGTAATATATCTATCAATTCCATATAAATTTTACGACCATGATTATCCTTTGGTATACCACCATCACGATACAATAATAATGTTGGATTCGTTAATATAACCAAAAGACGTATTAATACATCAAAATATTCTTCATCATCAATATAATGTGGTAACATCGGTACTAAATCGGTTTGTAAAACTTTAGCTCTACCCAAATGACGACGATATTCATGGTTATCTAAATCGCGACGTAAAATCCAAATTAAATGCTAAAAAAAACAAAATTTGATACATAAATTAAAAATGAATTTCTGAAGATTAGTTGTTAGAAAACAACAAATAAATAAATTTAATTTTACTTGCCTTTAAACCTTGAATAGCATCTGGTTCAGCACGATATTCGTTACCATCATTATAGCCCAAAGCTGCACAAGTTGCATCAATATCAGCTAACAATATTGACATTTTGGTTCTCTTTTAAAACAATGTTTTTCAGTAGGTATATATTGAATTTAATTCAAATATTTATTAAAATGTATTTTAATAATACCAAATGTCAAATATTATGTATATTTATTTGGATTCTTTTTTTCAAAACGATTTTAACAATACGAAAAACGATTTAAAAACAACACACACGACACGTTTATTTTGCAAAAAAAGTTCAACTAAACTAAAATTGTTTATATTGATTTTTGAATTTTTTCTTATTTTTTTCACCATCTGTTGATCATCATCAGCTGTTTTATTTCCCGCGATAAAAATTTTAATAGAGCTGCCATTTCAGAATTAACATTCATGACTAAATTGACTCAAAGTGTCATTGCATACTTTTAGGAGAACGCATTTGAAGAATTTTATACAATTCTAACGTTTTCAATTATTTAAATATTAAATATCATTTTAATTTGCTTTTCTTTCATAAATCTTTAATGGACTATAAATTAATTAATTTTTAATATTTGTCTATTAATAAAAAATTAAAAAAAAAAAATAATATTTACGGAATACATAAAAAAGGTTTTTACTTATATTTTGTAAGCTTCCGTCATTTACCACATCAAATAAAAAAGCGCTGCTACCGTATATCGTGAAAATTATGATCGATAAAAAAAGTGATCGTTTTATAGTAAATGTATTAAAATTAAAATTTGCTAATTTGAAAAAGTATTTTAAGCAAAATTAGGTGAACAAAAGAACTATCTAGTATCTAATTATGAACATTATGCCAAATCTGAAACACTATTGTAATGTTTTTACTGTTATTTAATACTTAATGTTTAAAATACTTATTTTGGAAATTATAGCAATAAATCTTATCTAAGAAAATGAGAATTACGTATGTATGTCGTGTGAGCTTATGAGCATAGTTGATTCTAAAATCTCAAGACCTCTCAAGAGTCAACTTCAAATTTCAATGAAATCAATCAATATAATTGGTTGTGAAATTGGATTCATGCAAAGATATTTTTAATAGTAAGTGAAATAGTAAGTAAGTGATAAGTTTTAAAGGTAAGTGAAATTTTAATTTATTTTATGTATTTTTTAAACTTAAACGGTTACCTTTTTAATAAAAAGTTTCATTAAAAATAAAATATAAAAGGATTTCAGTTGGTTTGGTTTAAGGTAAATATACTTATAAAAACAATTTTCAATGGTATAAGATAACGGTGATCTGATTTGAGGATACCTACATACTAATTTTTATTTAAATTAAACCCGTTTCATTTAGAAAGGATGTAAAAATTATAGATTGAAAACTTTCTTTTAGAATTTTTTTGAAAACTAAATGAAGGAAACTTAAATATGACTTCTAGATTTCAAGGAGGTAAATATAAGTTTGTTTTAAATTCTAAATTAAAAGGTATATTTTTGTTTAAATTCAGTAGGTACTTTAGCTTGGAAGATTTTTTTTTTAATTTTAGTTATTTATAAAATATAAAAAAATAATCATAAATCAGAATAACCAAAATACCAACTTAAGTCTATAAAACTTGAAAACAGAAACTATAATTAGGAATTTGAATAACATGGCCAACCATTCTGAAAATAATGTATACAGAACTACTAATAAAGGTATCGATTGATAACGAATCTTGATTTTTAACTGCAGCAACATTAATTAAAAACCAAAAAAAAAAAAAAAAAATTGTATATGGACTGCAATTTCAGAAGCAAAAGGAAATAATTATTTTCCTATACTGAAGTTAATGTTGTAAATGCAATAAATGATAGATGGAAAATTCCTATTTTGCTGTAAAAGAGCTTAATGATACACATAAGGCTAATATAATAAGTAAAATAAGCTTTAATTCTTTTAATAAAGAGCTAATTTATAATTGTATAATATGATTTAACCATATTTGATATGCCTGATATGGTTAAATTAATAACAAATACGCTACCCACTAATGAAGTAATGAACTACAAAAAAAAGTCACATAATAGAATAAACAATTCATAGAAAATCTAAATGAATAATTTAGCTTAAAAAAATAACCCAAAAACAAAAAATGAAGGTAAAATTAGCTACACAAACATTTAACAAAAGTGTAGTACATGCCTCGAATTATTTGTGAGAAATACCAAATAAATCATTTGCTGGACAAATGGGAACTATAAAATGTTGGGTAAGAATATTTTGAAAATTATATAATAAATAATTTGTTAAATATTTTTTTTAAAATGTAATTGTATAAGCAAAAATTTTAAAACAAAAACCTTTGGAGCGATAAGCTCTATTGATAGTACAATTATCATTCAAATTACAAGACGTGGGGTTGTTTTTTACTCTTTTTAGCTTCTTAACGGCGGGTGACGCAAAAAATGCAAGATATAAGAAAGGATTCTATAAGTTTGAAGAATTTGAGTTTTAAGGGAAGGGATTTAAACCTAATGTGCATTACAAATTGTATAAGTTAGAAACTTTAAATCTGTAGAGAAATATTAAAGATTAGGTAAATTTATAAAAATATTTATTTAGTCCGTCGTTTAGGTATACTGAAAATTGATTAAACATTTGTAATTTAATTTGAATACCTGTCTAAATTTTTTTCAAGCTACATAATAAATTAAAGTTTTATATATTAATTATAAAAGGCTTCCTTAAAATTGAAAGAATGATCTCTTGATTTTTTTACAATTTTTGTATATGTACAAAATTTTCTAAAAAACATTTAATTGTGATATGTGCCTTTTTGGAAACTCCTTATTGTTTTCATTATTTGTTTAAAGATAAGAATACAAAAACTCTAATACTTCTGTATTTTAAAAATGTTTTATTAGTACGTTTTTATATGAATCAACATAATCTGACCTTAAAATAATCTTATACTTATATATTGTATAATTACAAATTGCTGATAAAAATTGACTGATAATTTATATACAATAAACAAAATATTTTTAGTATTTTAAATATTCTTTTCTTAATTATTTCAGTATAAGATAAAAACTGATAAATAAAACAAATAGTAAAAATTTAGCATTTAAAATATTTTGAAACTTAATTTATTCTGAAATGGATCGGGAAATTCAACATATTTTGTCGGAAAATTATCCAAATCCTCCACCACCTGGTTTTAGATATCCACCCTTACCTCGTATAATTCAATTAAATGAAGATGAAATAAATATGGAATATAGCTCTGATGAACATCTTGCATCCGAAACGGTAACAAATTTGGAGGACGAAGAAGACGAGTTTCATGATACCTTATCTATTTCGATTTATGAATCAATTGAAGAATCACCAGCTGCCGACGAATATGTACAGATAACCGAAAGTAATAACGTATTAGAAAATATAGTAGAAGAAAGAGTTGAACATGATTATCAAACAGCAGTAGAAGAAACTGTTGAACACAATGTTGAAAATGCAGTACATAATAAAATATTAGAAGATATAATAGAAGAAAGACTTGAACATGATTATCAAAAAGCAGTAGAAGAAACTGTTCAACATAATGTTGAAAAAGCAGAAAGTATTAAAATATTAGAAAATATAATAGAAGAAAGAGTTGAACAAGATCTTCAAAAAGGAAAAAACAATGATTCTATTGAAGCCGAAACAAAAAATGTAAAAGAATTATTAAATATTAATAAAGTTGAAAATTCGTTGCAAATTGTAAATGAAAACACTTTAAATCAAGTTGATCAATTGAGCAAATTGCAATTTTTAAAATATCCTCATTCTCCACCATTTGGACTTTATCATATGTTTATTCCTAAAATAGCAGCATGTTATAGTAATGAAGATGAACATATTGAAAATCATAATGGAGCGCAACAAAATGATGAGGTACTACTATTAACATATATTATTTTTTATTATTTTAAAATTTATTAAATATTTTATTTTTTAAGAAACAAAAAATTACGAGCCAGTTAGAGTTAATCAATTTTGAAGAGACCGATGTAAGTGAAGAACACCTTAAAAAACTACCAATAGAAAATGAAAATCATAGCATAATTGAAAAGAATGTAATTAATTCTCAACCAAAAACTACAGACAAGGATCAGCAAGTAAATAAAATATATAAAACAACTGATGAAGTTGTTGGTAATGATGAACGCATAGAACAACGTATTAAAACAACCATTTGTTGTTGCATGTAAGTATAAAAAAGAATTATAAATTATTATTTTGTAGTTTCTGCATTTTAACAATCTTTAAAAACAAATTTCTTTTAAAACTGGAGGGAAGGTGAAATGAAGAAACGATAAGGATTCGACTTTATTACTAAAAATTCTTTCATAGAGAAAAAAGACTGGAATTAACCATTAAATCTTATTTCCAATAAAAACTGTTAAAAAATAAAGTCGAAAAAATATATATAAAACCGAATGAATATATATGTAACTTTATAAAATAGTTAAAAAATTAATTAAAGAAGAAATAGGTATCCGTTCTAATTCCTTCTATTCCACCTCCTATAAATATTTTGGGAACAAGGGTACATCCGATTTTGAATTTAATTTTTAGATTCTAGCTAGGGTTATATTTTTTCCAGAATATTTCTATATTTGTATATAGAAGAAAGTTAATATAAAAGAATTGAATATAAAATCAGGATTTAAAAAAGTTAATGCGACTTTATTCCGTTCGATTTAATTTAACCTCCCCTTAAAATTAGTATGAAATATTGGAATATAATATAATTAAATTAATTTTTTTGTAGAATAATTCGCATATATTTTTATTTACGAGTAGGTGGTAATTTAGTAAATCTAAATTCCATTATCCATTGTATTATTTAAAAAGAAAAAACGATTGTATTTAGTTCTAATATTATTTTTAATTTTGCTAAAGGCTTCGAAAATACCTAATAATGATTAATTTATTTCACAAATAATCTCTATTTTAATTAGTTTTAAAATATATTTTTTTGTTTTTACCGATTTTGATAAAAAATATTATATAATAAGCTTATTTGTTTTCAGTTATCTAATTTTTTCATAATTTTTTTTTTTTTTTTCAGAAAAATTTAATCTCCGATAAGAAATTAACGATTAAAATTAAATCATATTTCAGTATAGTTCAAAAATATCAAAATAAAATATTACATATATGTATTAGGAATTCATTATAAAAATTTAGTGAATTAGGAAGTAAAACATTAAACATTTAGATAATTTTATATTAAACACTTAGATAATGGTAAAATAACATTTCAAGTTGATAGTATAACAAATACTGAAGGTGGAAGCAGCGAATTACATGTTTAGCGGCAAACATTCGTAGATACGATTCAAATAAATGGAAAACTTTGTTTATTAAGATCAGCTTCTTCTCGTTATCAGCTATAAATAAATTTCAAAAAAATTTTTAATATGTTTTCAAAAAATTAATAAATATTATATTAATAACATATTTTTGTATCAACATTATTTATTATATAACTGTGTAAATTTATATAACTGTGTAATATCCTTACACGAACAAACAAAAACATAATTTAGGCATTTTGCAGTACTTGCAATTTACATATGACCAAATTATTATATCTTGTGGTGAATAGCGGGTGCCTGAATTAAAAAAAAAAATAATATTTTAATTAAAAACGAGGGATTTTGAAATACTGGTTTTTAAAAAGGGATTTTGAAAAAGCAGATTCCTTATTCAATCTAAATTAAAGAGCTAAAATGAATGTTGCTGCAAAATTGTACTAAATGTTTTTCTGTAACATTGATTTTTGAAGGATTTTTTATTTTTTTTATTATACTAATTAAAAAATTTCCAATTAGTATCTAAAGTTCTTTAAAAAAGCAGTTCTTAATTCGAAATTTTTTGAATAAAAAATCTATGGATTTTTGATAACTCTAAATTTGCCGAACGTTTTGAAATGGTAATTTGCTAATACACACTCTAATTTTCAAACAATTTTTATTTATAATTTGATACCAAAGGAAAATTCTATAAAAAAAAAACTTTCAATTTCTCATAATTTAAAATCAATTCTGTAAATTCAAACCAAACCTAACAATTTTGTTTCAGAATAATGTAGATAATTCAAGAGTAAATTCTGAAGAATAATTTTGTATATGAATCATATTTTTAATTAGATACGGTACATGTACAATTTTTGCTTTAAACATAAATTATTTTTTTCATGTTGAATATTATGCAAATTATCTCAATTCTTTATAAAATTATGTCAAAATTCCAAATAAAATAAAATATTTTAATCTTTAGGCATTTTTATCATTATTTTTTTAATCCAAATCCAATATAAAAATTTGCAATATATTTTATATGTATACAACAGGTCATTATAAAATTATCAAATAATCGAAACTAACCAACTACTCTAATGATATTTTAATTTAAAAATAAAAAAAGAATTGTTATTTAGAAAATGGATCATCAGATTTATAAAAAAAAAATTTTAAATTTATATTTAAAGATAAAATTTCATATGAAATAAAACCTAAAAGAGAAATAATAAACACAACTATTTTAATAGAAATATGACCAACCGGCAATTTTAGTACATTATTGAATTTATGCAGTCTGTGAACCAGAGAACTGCATGAATCCATTAAAATTTAGGATATTTTGAAAACATATAACTACGTTTTATATGGTTTTATCTATCATAACAATCATTATTTTACATTTTTACTTAGAAAACGAATGGATAGTATCGTAAAATATTCAATTAATATCTATTATCAAATAAAATTATAATGAACCTCAACAATTCATTTAAAGAATATTTTAAAATGTGTATTAAAAGAAAAAATGATAGGTAGGTTAGATACATTTAAAAGTTTGGCTATAGATTATTTTGGTTATATATATTTCTAGAGTTCAACCAGATAATATTTCTTATGTTTGATGCATGAATTTGATAAATTTTCAGATTTTAAAAAATAATTTAAAAGCCATTAAGTTAAATAATAAGTTCTCAAATAGTCATAAAGGCTATAGATTAATTAAAAAAGAAATCCATAAAATTAAGCTAAAAAGACAAATTTTAGCAATATTTTTCTCAATTTATTTTAGAAATTCTGACCCTGAATGTTTTTTACTACTCTCTGTTTAAATCCTATGACAATTAAAAACCCAAGGTTTAAAATCATAGATAGAGTTTTACATGTTAAGGGATTTGAACCTTGGTTCCTTGATGAATCAAATATTTCATGCTAAATCCCTCGGATAAAAATTAAATCATATTACTGAATGGTTTATAAAAGTAAAAGAATTATTTTAATTAATTCATATAACTCACAGATAATCAAATACATCCCTATTTGAATATCTGTAAGTTATATCTGTTATATGAAACATTTTTCAATTGATTTTATTACTTGTACAAAAAAATGTTATAATATGTATATGGGAAACTAGAATCATTATATAAAGGAACTAGGATGGAGGACTGTACCTGTTAATTTTAAACTTAATATTTCAGTACTGCTATATACAAAAAATTTTTTAATTTTTTTAAAAATAAATGTAATTTGCGATATGTTTTTAAAATTAAAATTTGATAAAGCAATTAAAACTAATTAAATAAGTGAAATGTAATTAAATTTTAATTTAACTAATTTAAATTAAGGACATCATTTAAGAATTAGGATATTCATTTTCATTATAGAAATGGCAATAAAATTTTATCATTTTTGTAATTGAAAAAATCTTTTTATATTTTTATTTTTTATTGTTTTTAATAATTCTTTTATTAGTTTTATATTTTTAGTTTTTTTTTAATTCATTCTGTTCGTCTGTCTGACCGCGTATACAAATTTCAACCGACTTAAAAAAACGCAGTAAAACTTAAACTATTAGTAAAACTTAAACTAGACCTTTTGCAAAAACTTTAACCCAAGCTTTATTCTTTTACAATCCTCTTTAGTTAAAAGGAGCTCTAAATAGACGCCTATAGGTAAAAGTTTTTGTTGTTTTAAATGCTCACTGTTCAATTGTTAGTTAATAAGCCTACACCATAGGAATATGTTAAAACATTTAAAACCAATTCTTAAAATCAAAGAAAGAAACTATGAATTCTTTTCGAATATGTTTACCTTAATATTTTTAAAAAAAAATTAATTACAAGTTTGAATTCAAAAATAGTCTTAATACCAGAATTCTTTGCATCGTGTATCCTTATATAAAAATGTGCTCCTTTGAAAATCTTTAATTCAAAAACCTTTAATTCTTCTATATATAATATAATTGATTTACTTTATGGAATTTGAATATTAATATTTAAAAGTGTAAAATAAAATAATTTCTTTGTAAAGTTTTAAAGATTGAATCTAAAGGACATTTATATACATATTAATGTAATTTAGTTATTCATATAAAATCCTTAGGGTTTTAAAAATAAGTTTACCAAACTATACTACAGTTCTTAAAATCTGATTCATGTGGTTTTCCTATAGAGACTTAATCATATCTTTGCTTGTTTTAAAATTTAATCAAAAAATTTTATATGAATTCGAAGAACACATATATGTAATAATTGATATATAAAAAAAATTGAATTTATACAATTTTAAAAGATACTAGCACTAGACTTTTAAAAAAGAGTTAGTTGTGGCAATTTCAATTTGATTTTAATTAATAGCATAATAATTTGAAAATTAAAACTATGAAGTGAATCTAATATGAAGATGATTGATTCATAACAAACTATGTGGTAGTTAATTTTTAAGTAACTAAGTAGCTTAAAAATTTTTGATTGATTCTTAAAACTCAAAGCAGATTTTTATAAATTTTTTTAGATAAGTTTTAAGATTCAATGAAATTTTATTCTATGTTAGTCAAGGCAATATAATATTAGAAGCCTACTGAAGAGTCTAGTATAGTATTACAGGATGAACCCCTGTAAGAACTTAACTAAATACCTATTTAATATTATACTTTATATATTGTAGAATTTCGGATAAAATATGTTCATAAATTGGATAAATTCCATTATATTACATAATATGATCATGAATGCATGCATATGGAAAGGAAGAAGTTCAGTTATGCTTATCTTATTTTTTAGTGAATTTAAGACTCTGTTGCCTTTTTTTAGAAATCATATTTTTTATTGGGCTAAAAACCAATGTTCTTTCAAACTGTAAAATTAGATTACTTTGAATCTGAGTTGTATTAAGATCAGGACCGTTCAATATACATATTGCCAAAATATGAAATCATAAAAAAATTCAAAGTAATACAAAAGTCCTAAAATCTGTTGCCATTTTTAATCTTTTCAACGCTAAATTTTAGAAAATTTAATTCCTGTTTTCAATAAATGGTAGTTATTTTATTTTAGTCTTTAAAATCTCTTCAAATTAAATGTCTAGAGTAACAATTATCCAGAATTACATTTCAATTATATTTATTATTTTGCTAAACGAATACTTTTGTATCAAGTACAGTACTTGGATTTTAAATTGAATATTTCATACCTTGAATTTTAATTTATTCTAATTATTTTAAATCGAATATTTTCATCATAATCAATATTATCAATATGATTTATGTATTAATATCTATATAAGACCTATAGACGAACATACAATTATATAATTAAAACTTATTTTATAGAAATTAAGAATTCAATGTTGGCAAAATTGATTACTAATATAATAAATGAATTTTAACACTTTGCCTATTTAAAAAAAAGGTCTAAAATTTAATTTATTATATTTAAAATTTTAATCGATAGAAAGAATTTATAATTTAAAGTAATTTAAGTTTTATTTTTTTTTAATCAATTACTAATTTAATAATTAATTCTGTTCAGAAAAGTTTCTCATTGGGAAGAGTTTGAAAAATTTTAAATATACCTTTTGTATGGGAATAAATTGTACATTTTTTTAAAGTTATATTTAAAATGTTAAAGATACAAAGATTGAAACTATGTATTATATAAGAATATTGATTAAACGTAGACTATACATTTTATTCTTTTTCTTTATATTAAAAAAAAATTGTTAGTTATACTTTATTTTAAATAGATCTGGATTGCTTTTAAAATAATGAATAGCGTTAATATAAATGCGAGCAGTGCTTTCCCAATAGCGAATTAACTTCTATGAATATAGTTCTATTTAAACTAGCGGGTTAGATAATCAGAATCACAATTTTTATACCAAACCTATATCAAACAACTTAAAGCTCCAATTTAAAGACTGAATAAAAGCATAAAGATATTCTGGACCACTTACAGATTTTTTAGTTAACTTTAAAATATTTTTAATTAATGCTTTACTTGCAAAAAATTCATAAATCTGTCTATACCATAGGTACATGTTAGAACAGGGGGTCATATTATATTCGTGTAATTAGAAATAACTCCGCCGTAGCCGGTCCCAAGCCCGGTTGAGAAAGGAGGAGGGAAGAAAAGTTGCAACCTGAATGGCCACATACATCGGCGTCTCAGGAAGTAGGAAAACGCTATATAATGCAGTTGAACTCGTAACATAGTTATGAGAACTTCAACGCATTATATGGCAAATTCTGAAGCAACTTTTCAAACCCAACGGCCCTCCAAAGATGGGGGTTTGGCATACGGTTAACAGCCCTATCCAGTAAAAAAATATTGTCACGAAACCTAAATCAAAGCCTCGGATACAAATGGAAACACGGCACTTTTCAGGAGGCCAAGGTTCGACAACGGACTGTAGCGCCATAGAAGAAGAAGAATTAGAATTGGTCTTAATGAATTCCACATACAATTTAAACAAGAGATAGTACTTGGCCTTATAATATGTAGAAACGTCTTAGATTTTCAATAGATACAATTCCATGTAATTATTAATTATTAATTACTAGTTGTTGGCCCGTCACAGAATGACAGAAGATCAATTGAAAGAAGAATTTTTTCTAATTAAGAACTATTTCTAATTTAATTATATACATCTACATATATTGTACATCAATACCTTATTCTTAAATAATATCTCAACCGTTACTTTTTGTATACCGCAGATTATGCTTCGATTCTAGTAATAGATACACAAAAAAAAAACAATTGATTCACATAATTTGTTGTTGTATCCTAAAAACTTGAAGATGAATAAGTTACGTGGTTTACTTTTTGTATGTTTTGAATTTGATAAAATGTTAGGGTTTTTAAGTCAAGTCCCTTCTTGGCCAATTTTTTATTTTTTTGAATTTCAATTAATATTTCTTTTTTATTTAAATGCTAACTTGCTTAAATTAAATAAATTAATAAAAGATTTGAAATTTTTTTTATAGGTCTATTTTTTTTCAATAATGATCTATTTCTCCATCTTTTCATTTTTTGTATACATATTTTTAAAAAATATTGCTATACATAGTTTTCACAACCTCTGTTTAGATTTCAAATCGAAATTTTTGTTTGTTGTTAACATTCTATAATCTACCTACTCAACAGTCAACGTACATTTATATGTACGTAAAATTGTATTAAATGTTGATTTTTGAATTGCGTTTTGCTTTATTTATAAATTTTGAATTATAAACTTTACTTGGATTTTTTTTTAATATACCGAATTAAGTTAAAAACGAGGAAGATTATAGTTGCCCTTGTCAACTTTTAGATACCCGTGCATACCCACTATGGTGTATAAAATAAACCGTAATTTACTTCCCTTATACATTTAACTGATTACCCCATAATTTTGACGTAAAAAAAAAAAAAAAAATCACAAAACAAAAAACAAAATTTTCATTCATTGTCCCATAACTTTAGCTTAAAAAAAAAAAAAAAAAAATAAAAAAACAAAAAAAAAAAAAATTGGCCCATCCTAAAAGTCCGAAGGTCCGAGTGATGTCCAACTTTGCCAAGTAACTTGCCCTATTAATTTATCTGCCCAATTTTAGTGCCGGAGTCATTATAAAACTAACCGTGTGTAATTTTCATTCTCGTAGTATAATTACTTTTGAAGAAATTCATATTGGTGCAAAAAAGTTGTATGGCAGCTCCCCGAAGACTTGGTCCGATTTTAACCAAAAACAATAGGGAACCTAGAAATTGTCTAAAAATCACTTTGTGTGAATTTCAAGACTCCAGCCCTTTTAGTTTTTGAGTTATCGTGCTGACATACGGACGGACGGACGGACGGACAGACACACATAGCTAGATCAACTAATTTTTCGATTCTGAGCCGATACGTACCCTTGACACTATATCTAGCTCGTCTAGATCGATGCGTTACAAACGGAGGAGCAAATCTAATATACCCGATGTCATATATGTATGCACGGGTATAAAAATATATTTGTTTGGTTTCTATGGTGCTGGGTGCATCGAACTCAAGTTAGTGTACACCTTTTTTTCCATTTTTACCTTTTTTGCAAATAGAAAAAATAATTAATGGGAATTATGAGGGAAAGATGCAGGGATGTGAGAGAGATGAGGGAACTTTGAGGGCACCTTGAGGGAACTTTGAAATTACTTTGATTGCATTGCTTGGTTTATTTGCTATTCAAAACAAAGCAAATCAAGCAATGCAACAAAGCGTACATTTATTTCAGATTTTTACTGTAAATATGTAAGACTTACTACACAATGTTCATGTGAGGCATAGTCTACTTAATTTTTATTTACAAACTGTTTTACTATTTATATAAAATTTCCAGAAAATGTTCTGTGAGTTTTAAAAATGTAAATGAACAAATTGATGAACATTTAAAATTTTTTAAATTCATAAAAAATTTTATTTATTTTTTTTTTTGTTTTTGTTTTATTAAAAATAAATAAAATATTTTTTGGCCTTTTCAAAAAAAAAAACACAATTTAAAAACAACCTAAAAACAAATAGTAAAATCGAGTATTGAGAAAAAAATTTTAGCTTTCTCTAAGAATACATTGATAATTTATATAAATACATTTAAAGTTTTCTGGGACAGGAGTGTTGAAAATTATTGTGAGCTTTAGTTTAAAGTTTGAAGTTACCATCTCAATTACGAACTAGAAAAATGTGAAGATATTGGAGAGGAAAGTTTGGAAACATGTAATAGAATTGCATTTTAATGTATTTGTACACTATCTTCTTAGTACTACCTCATTTTTGCTCTATATATATACCCCGGGATAAACTTTTTTATTATCATCCTGAACATTTTGTTTTAATGTATGTAAATAAAGGCAAAATTATAATTAATGATTTAAATCCAAAACAAAAGGTTAATTATACATAATTTATAACCAAATTTCTTATCAAAATTCATGAATTTAAAGTTTTCACTTCATAATGCAATTACGATTAGCATTAGTTTGTTTGATAACGAACGTTTAACAATACAATTGTTTCGAAAAAAAAAAAGCTTTTTTAATTAACAAAATTTTTCCGATGAAAATACTATATTTAAACTTAATTAGGAATGATTGAAACACGTTTTCAAATATCATTCACTGAATATCAATTTAAAAAATTCCTTTCAATTTCTTATATACATTTTTAGCACATTTTCAAAAAATTTTGTAAAAATGTGCCTATATAGCTTCACTCTGTCCGTCCGTCCGTATGTTTACAAAAACTTTTACACCGTTTGAAATAGAGAAAAGAAATTTGAACCATGGGTAGTTTTTGCAAAAAAAATAATTTCGTAGAAGAATTTTTTTCTGTAGCCCCACCTGTTACGGGGCTACAGCCCCCCAAAGTTGGAAAAAGCCTTATATTTAAATTGTTATAACAAGAGTTCTGTTACACATATTTTCAATCTGAAAACGGCAAATGATAGCTGGTTTCATAAACTTTATAAATTTTTAAAAGGCAAATGTTTAGGATTGCCATACGGTACTAAAATTCACCATTATATAAAACTCAATTTTTGCAAAATTTTTGGCCCCACATATCTTCTAAACGGTTCAAGCTAGGATCTTGAAATTTTGGGAGAAGTTAAATCCTAAAAAAATAGTAGGAGTCAGTTAACAAAATTTTTTTGTCAAGCCCCCTGTTTAGGAGCTATAAGGACCCGAAAATTGAAATTATGCTATTTTTAAGCACCTGTAACTTGAATACCTTTTTTATTAATATACAAAATTTAAAGGTCCAACATTATATTTTAACATATGTTAAAGGTTTTTCTTAAATTTAAAAGGGGATCTTTAAATTGAAGAAAGTGTCTCTCAGTTTTACCCATTTTTGCTTACATAATAAAATTCTAAGTAAAATTCCAAATTTTTGTGTAATTCACAATTTAATTCTTAGAACCTAAAAAATTAGAGGATGAGGGGGGGGGGGGGGCGAGTTGAAGTTAGATTCTTGAGAAATTTGGCAACCTTCCCCATTGAAGGGCTATTAGAACTTTAAAATAAAAAATTTACTGTTAGCAGTAAATTTTAAAAGTAAGCAGTAACTTAGTCACCACGGTATATATTTCCAAAGTTAAACTCAGTATGTAATACAATATAATTTTGAAAATGTGCTTTTTTAAAAACCCTCGGTTTTTTTTCATCACTTGTTATTTTTAATTTCACTTAAAATGTCTAGCCAGAAAAACATTTAAAAAGGTTTCATAAAAATATAAAAAAAAAACAGAACGTCATCCATCTTTTCAATTATTTCTATGCCTTCAATTTTTAATTCCTAAACTCTGATGAATTGTTTTTCATCTTTCAATTATGTCATCTCATTCTTTAGTGTATTGTTTTTATTCTATTATTATTTTTTTTTTTTTTTCATATTTCGCTATTCTTCTTCTTTTAATAATTTTAATCCTTTCTTTTGTTTTTTTGTATTTTATATCTAAATTTCCTTATTGTTTAACAAGCAACAAAAAAACAAAATTAAATTAAATTACGTGCCGCAGTTACGTGCTATAAAAAAATTTCCCACCCTTGCTCTCTTAAGAAAAGAAATAAAATTATATTAATAGATTTGTATTTTTCTTTTTTATTGTTGTTTTTGTGTATAGAAACATAAAATAAAATTTCTGATCTCAGATGAGTGGGATTTTAAGACCTCTCTAAGATCTCTCAGGCAGTTATAGACAGTGTGCGAATGATTTTGAACGAACGACGACAATTTTACTCTGACAATTTTTTTGAGAGCGAAAGACCATGTATAAGTGTAGATTTGTTTGTTGCTTTTCTCAAGGGCCACTTGTAAGATAAGATAATCAATATGTTTAAAATTTTCATAAAAAAATCGTTCGCTATCTCTGCTTGCGGGGTCGGGAATATGATCATTGTAACATAAAAAATGGAAACGCCAGAAAATTCTGCAATAAGATGTCAAATTCACTCAATCATATATTTATTAACAACCAGAGGTCTATTTTTTTATAATTACATGTCAAAAATTATAAATATTTTCTAAATTAATTGTAAAATTGTAAAATTATTTCATTTCAAGGAAATTAGATTTACAAAGCAAGCTTAATTCTACAAGAACTGTAAATTGAGAACTTTGATTATTTTTGGCGTCGGCCATTCATGCAAAAGGTCCCGAGTTCGATCCCTGCCTGGGTAAACTATAATATAAGATATAACAATATAAAATTATATTAAAACAATATATAATTAAATATCTATCAGCCAGCCCACATGCCAAAGAGTCCCTAAATTGCGTGCAAATTTTTATAATTGTACGTAATTAATAAATAAATAAATAAAAAAAGTAAATAAGATCTAAACTTTTAACTCAGTTTTTAAACTTTTATTTGTAAAAGTGTACCATTTCATGGTATGTTACAATTCTAAAAACACTTGTAAAATATTTTTTTATTTTACTACATAGTCTAAAAAGTTACGTAGAATCATTTACAAGTTTATTTTTCAATTAAATTAAGTTCTGTCAATTTGACATTTATTTTTATGTCATTTTGTAAATTTGTAAAATTTAAAAGTTTACAATATTTAAGCTTTGAACTTCAATTTAATCAAAGCTTAGAGTAATTTAAGAGAAAGAAAGAGAAAAAACTTTTTTAAACGATTAGGTACTACGATTTTATTAAAATTTTTATGAAAAAGGCCAATAGTTTGTTAAAAAGTCTGGAATATTAGAATTTTTCCACTTGTAATATTTACATATACTTAAACTTCATCGTCAAACATAAAATATTTTTATAATTGTTGTTACAAGTAAACTTGTAGTTGCAACTTGTAAACTTGTAGTTGCAACTTGTAAAAACCATGACATAAGATAAACAAAATTTTAAATTAAATTTTAAAATTTATTCTAATTTTCCAAAAATAACGCAATTAATTGTACGCTGCTTTATTTTAAACTCATTATTTTATAATTTATTAAATTTTATTTCAAATTTCTTCTTCTTTTTTTAAGATTAGCATGTCATCCACTGAGGTGTACGACCTTTTTATTAAAAGTTTCTTAAAAAAAATAAAGTACCGAAGACAATAATAATACAGGAAAATTAATTTTTCTATAATGATAAATTATAATTGGAAAATTAATTTATCCTTTTTTTTCTTAACAGGAAAAACAATAACAAAAACAACAACAACAAAAGTAGAAAGTGTTAAAAGAAATTGAAAGAATAGATAGAACAACGACAACAATTGAATTTGTATACAAAATGATTTAATAATTCACTCAAGTCAAGATAAATCATAAATTTCGCGTTTTTGTTGTTGTTTTTTTTTTTTTTTTGGTGCTGACTGATGATGATTAGATTTTTTTTTATTCTATTTATAAAAGCAACAAAAGCAACAACAACACGATAATAAAAGAATAGAAACATAATAATTTACAAATTAAAAATTCGACTAGAAATTAAGGATGAGTTTTGAAAATTTTTTTTAATGAATTATTGTTAAAAAATCTTTTATTTTTGACAGTACCCGTATAAAAATGGGTTTTCAACAGTAAAGGCTACAATTTTACGAATTTACTTACATATTTTTGGATTCCTAAACTACTACTTTCAGTATCCTATTTCATAAATAAAAATAAAAATAAATAATAATACGACAATTTAAAGATGGACTATTTTATAAGAACTTCAATTTATTCAAAGCTTAGAGTAATAAGTAAACCATATTCCACCAAATGTATTCCACCAAAGTTGAAAATATATATATGTACGATTTAGCTAAATTTAAGACGAACATTAACATCTTTCTTCTAATTTTCTCCATCCCCCATAACCCGAAAATCCTTCACCAAATTGCCAAAATCCTTCCATATAAATCCATCCCTGTAACTAAACTGTTCATTTGTATTACAGAACCCTTGCCAAAGTTTGGTTCAAAAATTATGTTCTTTTGGTGTGCTAAAGTTGCACACCGCACAATTATATTGGGTGGCTTTCGAGCTTTCCATTCCCTCCTAAAAAACAAAAATAAAGATCTAGTAGAAAATAAATTCTTTATACAATTAGGTATTACAATTTTTTTTTAAACTTTTATAAAATTAAGCCAAGGATAAGTTATTAAGTTTAATTACAAATTTCTATTAGTTGGAAGTTTGTTTAAAAAAGTCTATAGAAAATTTCAATTAGCCAGGTTTTAAGCACAAAATAAAAAGTGAAGCCTGCGTCAGGTCCTGCGAAATTAAGCTGCGGGATGTTATTTCTCATTGGTTATTTCATATACAAGAACTTAAGAAATCAGGATGGATGTCAAATAAAACCCCGGGGAGTTATGTCTTTTTTGGTTACACTTTCGATTTAACTCGTGGCATATATTCGTAAAATATGGTATAATTTAACATTTTATATGAAATTACACCCCAGCGTATTGTTTTTTATTTTTTTTTTATATATATGTGCATGTGTGGGTTAAATTACAAAGGATTTTAGAATTATATTTTAAATCAGAGTATTTTCCTTTTCTAAATGTGTAGGTTGGATTCTGAATTAGGAGACATTTTAAAGTTGAATTCATAATTTTGGGAAAGGCGATTATTTACCCTGATTTTGAATCTAACTTTAAAATCTCTCAAGAATATCATTTATATATGAGTATTAACACCCCGGGAGCTTTATTTCGCAGAATCTTATTTCACGGCTTCATAAAAACGTCAATTTTTGAGGGAGAGAATTTTTTTAATTTTCAATTACTCCAACAAGAGCAAAAACGTATTAAATTAGAGCTTTTGTACAAAATAGTCTTGAATTAAATGGATTCCTTAATGACGTTCTTAAATTAAATTAAAGGTAAAATATAAATAATTTAAATACTTAAGTGAAATATTACTTATTCGGAAATTTCCCCGTCATTTTCACGTTAAAAGACGTCAATCATTTTACACATCCTACAAGCCTTCTAAATTTAAGACTTTCCTTTGCTTCCATCACTGTACCAACAAAATAGCATTAAACCATATAATATTGTTAAATGTCAAACCCCAAAAGTCTATTTAATTATTATTTTATAATTTCATTGTTCTGAGTCAAAGAACAGACAAGATTAATTTTTTTCATCCAACTCTTGAAAGGTGTTAAAATTTTATGAAAAGAAATGTTGTTTTTTTTTTCTTAAGATGATGGTGACAGATATGAAAAATCATTTTAACTTTATCATTTCAATCCTTAGAACGAAATTTGATAGGAAATAAAATTCTCCAACTCTTTCTACAAAAAAAAAAAAATGAAAGGATTGAAATGAATACAAATTAATCTTATTCTGTTTTTTTTTATTTTGGATAAGGAAGAAATGAATAATATTCAAAATTTGCCTAAGGACATTTTTGTGTCTCAACAATTCAGATCAATTTTTATTTATAGTTGTGTTGATGTGTCCTTGATTTCATCACATCCATCATAACTTTCGTTCAAATTTTTTTTTTTTTCAATTAATTATAATAATTAATTAATTATAAGAGAAAATAAATTAAATAATATTTGATGAGTTTAAAAAAACAAAATATAAAAAAAATTTTAAAAAATAGTTATTAAATTAATATTGTACGCAATTAATGTTGATTGCTTTACTTTGAATACAGGACAAATAAATGAAAATTGATAAAAGTCAAATTATGATAATGAATGGTAATGGTCTAAAGAAGAAGAAAATTTTTAAATGTTTAATTGATATAATTAGTGTGCACTAATTAATTTCATATATAGTGAAACATCAATTAATCAAGAGGAAATATTTTATTCGGAGAAAATTTTATAAAAGTTAAATACAAATTGATTATGACCGAACTACGTATTGACTGATTTATGACTGATTTTATTAAATATCAATATGTACTAACTTAAATTAAATAACTTTAAGTTTTTCTGGGACATTGTGGGAATCTTTAAAAGATTCTATGACGTTTCTTTTTCAATATATTATAATATATTCTCGAGAAAAGGCGCCTCTATTTACTTAAAATTCACTTGTTTTTAAATTGGTTCAATATTGCGAAATATGTTTTTATATAAACTGGAAAAGAGTAGAGTATAGACTTAGATTACTAACTCTAGGAAGCCCCTTCGAACGTATATTACTATAAAAATTATATGATCCGAACTACTTTTGACGAAATTTCATATAAACAACTAATTATGGCTGGGTGGCGCAGTGGTAAGAGTGCCAACCATTCATGCGAAAGACCCTGGTTTAACGACTCGACTTAGCTACCATTCGCCTTTAGGTTCAAATTAATGGTTTAATCAATAATCAATTATTATATATCTTTAATAAAAAATTCATTAACATAACAATATAAACAAATGATTTAATTGCATAATATAACTCACAGATATAGAATACCATATAACTTAAATACTATAATTATTATAATATAAAAACAAAATAGAATTGTAGTTCTCTCCCGTTTAAATTGTATGTGGAATTCATTAAAATCACTTCTAATAACACGAATATAATATTATGACTTCTTGTTCCATCATGTACCTATGGTATAGACAGGCTTATTAGCCTAACACTTAAAAAAAAATTATCTGATGCGATCCATATACTTGAGTCAAAATCTACTCCCTTTTACAGAACTTGGTTCGTACGGGTTTATATCGCTGCCCTAAAAAGTAATAGCATAGTTTGTAATATTCGACTATCAAATTACAATTAATAAAATTAAACGATTATATATTACTAGCTAATACCCGGTGCGCGTTGCTGCGCCTCTCAATGGAGGTTTAATTGAATTTGATGTTACTGCAAAAAGTTAACACAAAACTTACACACGGTTTACACATGTAAATTTTAAAATGTGTGAAAGCAATCTTTTTAAAACGATTTTTCTAGGATTATTCTAGTAATTTTGGAAACTTTCTGTAATTCAAAGCAGTACGAACTACTTTCCAAATTTTGACGTAATTTACTTCCAAAAAATTTTTTTGAAAAATCGCAGGACCGACTATTAACAGACTCAACTCCATTTTCAAGTTGCTTCACACATATAAAATTTGAAGTAAACCGGTCAAATCGTTTCTAATTTAAGTTAAGTAACGCAAAAATCTATTAAAAGCCACTGAGCCCCACTGGGTTAACGGAACTACACTTTCTCTTTGGGCAAAGCAGTATTGCGCAAAATTGGACGTAATTTGCTACCAAATCACTCAACAAAATTTTTTGAGGCTTTCTTTTTAGCCAAAGCAGTACTTCGCAAATTTTGACAATATTAGCTTCCAAAATTATTTTGACCGACATGGGTTAACAAATTTCAAATCTGTTAATAGTGTCAACTCAATTCTCACAGGGGAGCACGTATATAAAATTTAAAGAAAATCGGTCAAACCGTTTTTAATTTAGAGTTAAGTATTGAAAAAACCTATAAAAAGCTGTTGGTCCCAATGGGTTAATGCAAGTCAATAAAATTTTTTTGTGGGTTTTCTTTTTAGCCAAAGCAGAATTTCATAAAATCGGGCAAAATTCGGACCCAAAATTTTTTTTGACACCCCGTCGGCCCAACATGGGTTAATAAATTCCAAAACTGTTAATAGTGTCAACTCAATTCTCAAGGAGCATCACGTATACAAAATTTGAAGTCAATCGGTCAAACCGTTTCGAATTTAGAGTAAAGTATTTAAAAAACCTATAAAAAGCTGTTGGGCCGCAATGAGTTAATGGAACTCAACAAAAATTTTTTTGGGGCTTTCTTTTAAACCAAAGCAGAATTTCGTAAAATCGGACAAAATTTGGACCCAAAATTTTTTTTGACCACCCGTCGGCCCGACATGGGTTAACAAATTCCAAAACCGTTAATAGTGTCTACTCAATTCTCAAAGAGCATCACGTATACAAAATTTGAAGTCAATCGGTCAAACCGTTTTCATTTTAGAACAAAGAAGTTTAAATACTTGCACCACAGCCCCAACTTGTCGGTCCGTTAGAGAAAAATTTTTGGGCCACGATTTCTTTCCGTACCCAAAAACCCCTATATACAAATTTTCATGAAAATCGGCTGGGCAGTTTAGGAGTCTATTCGCTACATATAAACAAACAAACAAACAAACATACAAACAAACAAACATTCCCTTTTATATATATAGATAAGAAGTTAAAAACTATAAAGTTTTTAAATAAGTTAGGTGTCATCATAGTTGCATTATTTCTTTTAGTCTTAAATCCATGTTGGCTCTACATTTTGTAAAAGTTACACATAAAATTTGATTTCCCCAATTTCAGCTTACGTAATTTGTCTTCCAAGTTTTGTTATGAGGTAATTCTCAATTTCAAACGCTAAAATTTGCAAAAAGAAGATTTATCATTGCATAAAAAAAAACCCACAAATTCGTAATTAAAACCTTAATCAAAAAAGCTTTTTAAAAGTAAAAGATTTGTATAACGGATTGCTAAACGACAGAATGAAAGATCAGGTCAGATGAATCCAATATAGTTACAATTATATAAAATAAAATAAAAACAATAAAATAAACTCCATAAAATAATAATATACTCTTAAATTTTTTGATCTATTTATTACAACTCACAGATGATTTTTATAATTTTTAATATTAATCAGCCAACATTGTAGACCAAAAAAAAAAATTATTATTATTTTCCCTTTTAAATATTTTTTTTATTATTTTTTTTTTTTTTTTGACCTACTGCGAAGTCTCATTAGTGCTGGATGGACTCAAAACCCCAAATTGACTTTTCTTTTTAAGTCAAAAAAAGATTGCTAATGTTGTTGTATATTCAATTATATACTTAACATATAATTATATTATCTAAAATATGTTGGTTTTACACCAGTTAATTTGTAGGACAGAAACTACTTCAATACTCAGAATTTGTATTGGTATTTTTTTCGCATGAATGTATCTGAAAACAAAAATTGAGGCTAAAACTAATAAACTTTATTTTTAAAAAAAAATTTTATCTTAAAAAAATATAAATAAAAGTTCCATTAACCAAAAAAAAGAAAAACAAAATAAGGAAATGTCTTCATTTCTATTTTAACAATTTAATACAGACAATTTATTGACAGTTTTTTGCCCTAAAAGAAAATAACTTTAGCCAAAAAAAAAAATTATTATTATTTTCCCTTTTAAATATTTTTTTTATTATTTTTTTTTTTTTTTTTTGGGTTTTAGTTTTCTTCTTATTTTTTTTTTACTTTACAAAAACTGTTCAAATTAATTTCTTAATATCATAATATTCTATTTAATAAATACATATTTCTTCCTTTTCTTCCTTTTTAGCATATTTTAAAAAAATTTTGAAAAAAATTACCTACATAGTTTCGCTTTGCTTGCCCTTAAGTCAGTCTGTAGCCTTGCAAAACTTTTTTTTTCTAAGCACAGCGCTTCCACAATGCTTTTTAACGTTTCTTGTATTTTTCACAATAGCTTTCGTTAGTGACCATGTCTTGCTCATTTGTATTATTTTTCTCACTCTCACTATTGTTCTGCGCCATGTACTTTTAGCCACCAACATTTATCTTTTTTTGGGGTTTCAATTCCATGCCTTGTCTTATTTTACAGTTTGAAGATCTTCTAAAAATGTGAGCTATCCATATGTACATTCTTTTCTTGATTTCTATTTCTATTGGTACTTGATCAGTGGATTTCCCAAAATCTCACAAAACTTTTACACCATTTTAAGTAAAAAATTAATTTCATGAAGGAACTTTTTTCTGTAGTCACACCTGTTGTGAAGCTACAGCCCCACAAAGTCCAGAGAACTCCATATTTAAATTGTTATAACAAAATATTAGGAATTTTTTCAATCTGGCAAAAAACCAAATGATAACTATTTTTATGAGCTTTTAAAGTGAGATAACTATTTTTATGAGCTACTGGCACTGTTAGTAATGCCAATATTGATTTCAAATAGTAATTAAATTTACAGCTATAATTAACCAAATTTTTGATTAATTCCTAACCCCAAATTTCTTTTAAACGTTTTGAGCTAGGACCTTGACATTTTGAGAGAACTTAGATTTTAAAAATTAAAATAAGTATGAAACTTTTTAGAATGACCCTCCGTTTAAGAACTGTACAGGGTCAAACTTTGAAAATTTGTAATTTTGAAACACCTGTAACTTAAATATTTGTCAAAAAGTTTTTTAAAGTAAAAAACAAAAATTAGAGCTCCAACATTTGATTTTTATATAACTATACTAGTAGTTATTCTTTAATTATGAAGGGTTGCCTTTAAATTGAAGAAAGTGTGTCTTGCGTTTTCTTTTATAATGAATTTTCAATAGAAGGTCTAAAAAATTATTATGAACTGTTTTTCAATATATTTTTAAATGTGCTTTTCTAAAAAACACTTGATTTTCAAAAGACACTAATTTTTCAAAATGATGCCCTTGAAATCATAAGAATTTATATCAAAAAAACTTTCTTATATTTTCTTAGTCCAATCATTTTCTATCTCTTTTTATCTTATTTAATATTATTGGGGTTGTTTTTTTTTGCAATATTTCAATTGTTGTAAATAAAAAGGACCAAAAAATATGTTTTTGAGTATTGCCAATAGCTATTAATAATACACTCATCCGGAACATAAATTGAAAAAATCTTTTTTTTCCTTTTTTGTTGTTGTTGTTTTTGTTCATTGCTCTTGTTGGAAAAAATACGCTCCTATTAAAAAAAAAGAATGCTCTTGTTAAATAAGAAACGACTTTAAAAAAATAAAGATATAAAAAAAAATGAATATCACAAATGCTTTTAAAGTTAGGTAGGCCCTACCCTAACTGAAGTTAAACATATAAAAAATAATATTAAAAATAACAATATTTTAAAAAAAATATTGTTTGAAAAAAATTAAATAATAATAAAATATATTGGTACATAACTACATAATAATTTATATATATTTACAGTTATGATAATAGAAATTATAAAGATTCATTTATTATTTGGATATTAAAGAGAAAAAATGAGGAAGAGCCTAGTTGAGTAAACTGTGTCAACTCTGAGATACCCGTTTGGAATACAAAAAGCAATACAAGTTGAAAGACATTTCTTCGAACCTTTTTCACTACACTAACTTTATTTTATTCAGACGGTTGCCATTAAAGTTAACTAGTATTGACAAAATTTCAGTCATCCACCTTTATTAGGTATAGAGTAATGCACTTATAAAAGATGAAGTTGAAAGGCAACCACTTGAACCTACTGCACAACTAAATTTTGTACAAACTTTGGCCATTAAACGAACGTATTTTTGGAAAAATTTCAGACACTCAGCTTCAATAGGTATAGAGTGTTCATATAAAAAAAGGAGTTGTATGGCAGGTACTCAAACTGTAGAGCAACTATTGCATAAAAATGAACTTGTAAAAATTTCAAAATCCTAATTTTTTTTATAAGTTATCGTGCGGACATAAAGGATATACATAGCTAGATCGATATACTTTTCGATTCTGATACGATCCATACCTTTGACTCTATATATACCCCCCTTCATCTCTGCGTCACAAGCGTAATGACAAATTTAGTATATCCTTTTGGCCAATAGTCATACGGGTATAAAAAAACTAAAACATGATGCTAAAGAAAAACCTCTAAAGAAGACCATCTTCAATTTAAAAATTTTGAATCTAACAAAATAAAAGGAAAACTTGATTTTATAAACGATTTCTTTTAGTCGTTTGTTGTTATTGTAAAAATATTTGTTTTTAATATTTTAATATATATTTATTAAGAATATAGTATGTATTGTATAGTGGTTGTGTGTATGAGTTTTAAAACCAAACAAATAATAGACATTAAAAAAGACTTTTGAAACAGTCTTTTTTCATATTATTAATAAGAATTTTAAATAAATTGATACCTATGTAATAATCTAAAGTTTTTCTAATTCGAGTTTAAGACAAGACTTTCAAATGTCAAAATTTAAGCGTCAAACTTAAACGTCAAAGTAAAAACTGCAACAGTAGGAAATAGTAAATTCAAACTGTCCAAAAAAAATCAAGGCTGATAAATGTATACAATTAAATAACCGACCTCTTGACATATGGACAAGTCGACTGAGACAGCTTTATTAAACAACTTCTTCTATTTCCAACAATGTTTAAAGTCATTGTAATGTTTTAATATTGACATTATCGTGTAACTTTAATTTATAAAATGTTTAATACTAATGTTTTAATTAATTCTGTCGTCAATATTGGTTTAACTTTAATATTTAGGAGGCTGTCAATTGTTCATATGATTTATGATTTTTAGTTATATATGTACGTGTAAAAAACCTTAACTTTATTTTTACTTCACTGTTTGCAAAATGAAAATAAAGAAAATTAAAAAATAAAAGTTAATTCAATCTAACCGTCATTTCAACTGTCAGTATTCATTTTTAATTATTCTGTCAGCTGTCAGCATTCATTTTTGAACAATATTCAACTTTAATTTTAAATAAATAAAAAGAGAAGGACATTAGAGAAGGTATTTCACACTAGTTTTCATATGTTAAAATTAGTTTGATCAAGAAACTACATGCCAATGCCAATACTATAACAAGCCTTAATTAACATTGGTTTTAAGTTGTTAAAGCGAATCTAGTCGTAAACAAGCCTTTCGCTTAACATAATTGTGTACTAAAGTATATAATTGAAAATTTAATTAACATCACAACAAAAAAAAGTTATAAAATTAAAGAACCATACTTTATTCTATAACATAGTAAAACTTATATAACTAACTGTAAAATCCCACCACTATAAAAGAAGTAACAATATTATCATATATTAAAACCTAATAAAACCACCAAATTCCACTGTACAATACTTTGTACAACATGTGCTGGTTTATTATAAAATAAAAAAAAAAAAAAAATAAAATAAAAATAAAAAATAAATGTCAATCAAAATAAAATATATTTTGTAATAGTACTGTTATTGCCTCCCGGTAATTTTTGTTAAATAACAATAAAAAAACAAAACTAAAAAAAGGAAAATAACATTTTTTTTAGCCTATATATATGCAATATACTACCGAAAACTTCCAGAGTAATATCGATTAACCACTATTTTATCATAAACATGTTTTTCTTATAAAAAATATATATATATATATATATATATTATATAATATTTTATATGCCTGAGGATGTGGAAATTTATATAACAATAACAACTAACTATTATATAAAAAAAAAAATAAAAACAAAAACAAAACAAAAAATAAATAATAACAATATATTAACAATATTATAGAAGGATGTCACAAATTTTGAAATAATAAGTCCTGGGTATTGAAGATTGATGTATGTATTGTATGTCTAGAAAGGCAATTATCCGGGTTTTCTTTTTTCTCATAACTGTATATATATATATATATATATATATATATATATATAGTTATATTATAATTACATTTTGTTACGATGAATGTGAAAAAAAATAACATAATATTTATATAAAAGTATATATATACATATATAACGAATTGTGTATAAAATATTTGATGAGATTTTATTAATATTTCTATTTTGTCTTCTGTAGACCTTTAAAAGTGGGGTTTACATTATAAAGCTTAGATCATATGATGTATATATATACAAGTTAACTTAAAGAAAAAACCGTTTTAATATATTATATAGATATAGGTTTTAAATTAAATATTGCATATATGGAATAATACAAAGAGACCAGGGCCCCTACCATGTAAAAAATGCGCATCGCAAAAATGTGCGCATTTGATTTGCGATGCGTAAATTAATTGGTACCATGTAACAAAAACGCATCGAAAAACTGTGCTGCCATTGAAAATATTTAAAATTGCCACTTTGACATTTGTTTTTCCTTCTAAAATTTTTAAAATTGACATTTAGACATTTGTTTTTGCTTGTAAAATCGTAAATTTGTTAACAAGTGAAATAAAATTTTTTTTAAATATAAAATAAAACATAATTTTAAATAAAAAGTAAAGTTAAATAAAAAAAAATGGATTCCATAGAAAAATCGAAATTGCGATGGCTTGGTTGTTTGCTTAGACCTACAAAATAAATGTAAATAGTAATATGTTACTGCACAAAAAAAATTAAAGATTGTTGTTTATATCACAATGAACAAAAAAATTTTTGCCTTAAAATATTTTTGTTAGTTTGAAACAAAGTATAGTTAAAGTAATTTGTGCTTAAACATAGAACTTTAATTATCATAAATTCTATAAATGACATATATTATATGAATATACTTATATGTTTATTAAAAACTACTAACTAATTGTTAAAAACTAAAAAATTACACCTCCTTCGCATACAAATTATCAAGCGAATGAAAAAAGTAAAATAAACGTCAAAAATGTTCGCAAGTAGCACACCATGGTACCAAAGTTGCTACTTACGAATGCGCAAATTTCCTATATGCGCTCTACATGGTGTCATTTTTTCTCATGCTACTTACGTTTAGCGTAAGTAGCAATACATGGTAGCCTACCAGTATAATGTGAATAGAATCGAAAATTTGATATTAATCGATTTTTCATCGATATTTCCCTTAAAATAAAACATATGCGTTCATTCTATTTATATTAAATGAATTGGAGACAGACAGAGTTGTTTAGATTATACTGATGATTATGTTAATTAGATTTTGTATAAACTATTTATAGAAGAAAGTCTGTATTTATTTTTAGATCTATTTAAATATTGAAAACTTATACTTTAATAATTTCCACAGTAAAATAATAATAAATTTCCACAGTGAAATAATAATAAATCTTCCACTTTAAATAAGTTCTTCAACAAAACTTATTTAAAGTGGAAGATGTGATTAATAACTTTTGTAAATCATTTACTTTAATATGAAAATCTAAACAAAGTTTTAAAGTAATTTTTTAACAATAAATTGTATATTTTAAATAATAATTAAACTTCTTAATTACTTTTTAGTTAACTTTTCCTATAGAATATTGATATTAACTAAGTAAACTTAGATTTTTTTAAAATAATTTGTTTATTTATTTAATAGTAATTCTGATTATTTTACATAGTATAACAAATAATTAGATTTTATTTTACTTATTTTATTTTTGATAACTTATATTTAAACTAGATTTTTAAAGTTCCTTCATAATCTTTTAATTATTTAAAAAAAGTTAAAAATGGAAAAAAATTATGTTGTTGGGAAGGATTCGGGTATACAATATCTGGGTTCAATGCACCATAGAAACCAAACAAAATAAATTTTATTTAAACTTAGTTAGGTTAGTTATATTAAAAAAATTTCAAATAAAATTTATAATTTGCATTTGATAATGCAAAACTCAATTCAAAAATCAACATTTATTTAATACAATTTTACGTACATATAAATAGATACATTATTTAGGATGTTGAGTTGGTACATTATAGAATGTTAGCCTTCAAACAAGTATTTTGATTTGAATCTAAACAAAAGAAACAAAATAGAATGAATAACAACATTTTTTAAAAATATATATAGAAAACATTAATAGATGGAGAAATAGATCATTATTGAAACAAAATAAACCTTTAAAAAAAATTAAAATCTTTTATTAATTTATTTAATTTAAGTAAGTGCGCACTTAAATAAAAAAAAAAAATATTAATTGAAATTAAAAAGGGATTTGAACTAACGACCCCAACATTTTATAAAATACGAAACATACAAAAACTAGACTACCTAACTTATTCGTCATCAAGTTTTTAAGATACAACAAGAAATTATATGAGTTTTATTTATTTTTTGTGTATCTATTACTAGAATCGAAGCATAATATGCGTTATACAAAATGTAACGGTTGCAATTTTATTTAACTTACTTTTAACATAATGTACATAATGAAATAGTTCTTAATTAGAAAAAGTTCTTCTTTCAATTGACCTTCCGTCATTCTGTGACGGGCCAACAGCTAGTTTTGATATATTTTAATATTTTTTTATTTATTTATTAACAGTCCTCATACAATGTGATAAGTGATGATTCAGCCTTTCTCTTTGAGGTGTGGCGGGTATTTTATTTTTATATTATGATATAAATTATAAATTATAGTTTTTTATTTGATATGAGCCGACCAGGGTTGGAACCACTTCAATTGAAAGGATGACGTCCTAACCACTACGCCAGTGATCAGATTCGTTAATATTTTTCATTTTATGTAAATTTAAGTTGAGATATTAAAGAACAAAATATCAATTTGCTTCAATTTTAAATTCTAGTAAAATTTTAAGATAAAAAATATACTTGATTTTTTTTTTTTTTTTTTTTTTTTTTTATTTATTTCTTGTTCCAGACTTACATTCTTAAATTATGACTTAATTATTAAATATTAAATAGTGATCGGTTTCTACCTTACAGCTAAAATATAAAGTTTATTATTGTTTATTTGATACATTATTATTTTTAATTCAAATTTATTAAGAGGAAAGGAACAGAAAACCTCTTTTGACCTATATTAACTTATAATTAAAATTTAAAAAACTTAAATACTATGACTTATATCTAAAGAATAACAAATAACAAAAGGGAACGGGAGAGGGATAATTATCCCAAAATTTTGAGTATATCAAAATGACTAATTATACAAATTTTTTATTAACGGATTTTCAGAATCGTTGCTCCTAATAATGAATGAGTTCTTTCTAACATTGATTATATCTTCTATTGTTTTGACATTTCCAATATCATGAAGTCTTGCAGTAGAAAAAAAGAATGGTTTGTCTAACAATAATTTTAAAATTTTATTTTGTTTAATTTGAAGTTGTTCTAAATGTGTTTTAGCACATGAGCCCCAAATTTCGGAGCCATAAAGTAGCAAACTTTGGAAAACTGATTTGAATAGCAGTATTTTGTTGTCTTTCAACAGTAGTGCTTTTCGGTTTATTAAGGGATATAAAGTTTTTATGACGATGTTGCATTTTTTAATTACGAAATCTATGTGAGTTTTAAATAATAATTTTTTATCCAATATTAGGCCCAAGTACTTTAAGGATTCTTCCCAGGAAATTTCAACGTTATCCAGTATTAAATTTTGAGTTGGTAGTAAATCAGGCCTGCGTTTTTTACTGAAATAACATGCTTGTGTTTTCAGTACGTTAATTTTTATTTTCCATCTATTAAAATAAGTTTTAATTTCATTATACCCTTTTTCGAGGTTGTTAGAAATTGTGGTGGGCTTCCTATGGGAACTAAATAACGCTGTATCGTCGGCAAATATTCCTAGCTCACAATTTGCTGGCTTCGGGATGTCAGAAGTGAAGATGTTAAATAAAATTGGACTTATCACTGAGCCCTGAGGGACTCCAGCATTTAGTGGTTTTTTAGCAGACTTACCTTCATTTATTTTTACAAAAATTGAGCGTTTGCTAAGGAAGCTTTGTATAATGTTTATGAGGTATGGTGGAAATTTTAGATTTATCATTTTGAAAATAAGACCGTCATGCCCAATATACTTGATGGAAAAATGAAGTTCATAATGATGATTCCTAGTAGATTACTTGAAGTTTAAAGTTGTAGAGTTCCTTATTTTCGCTTGATATTTTAACTGTTATTAAACCTAATTATGTATAATTTTCAATTTCTATAATCTTTTTCTATAATTATATTGGCATCAGTGGAATTTGGATTTTCTACAACTTAGAGCATTCGTAACCTTTTTATACCCATGCATACATATATGGCATAGGGTATATTAAAGTTGCTCCCCCGTTGGTAACGCATCGATCTAGACGAGCTAGATATAGTGTCAAGGGTACGTATTGGATCAGCATCGAAAAGTAAATCGATCTAGAGTGTGCTTGTCCAACTATGTGTGCTTGTCCATCCGTCCGCGTGTCAGCACGATAATTAAAAAACTAAAAGGGCTAGAGTTTTGAAATTCACACAAAGTCATTTTTAGACAATTTCTAAGTTCCCAATTGTTTTTGGTTAAAATCGGACCAAGGCTTCGGGGAGCTGCCATACAACTTTTTTGCACCAATATGATTTTTTTCAAAAAATACACACGGTTAGTTTTATAATGAATCGAGCACTTATATGAAGATTCAAAATGTTACGGTCTTATTTTCGGGGGGCTGTGATACAACTTCTTTGCACCAATATGAATTTCTTCAAACCTAATTATAATACGAGGATGAAAATTACACATGGTTAGTTATATAATGAATCGAGCACTTATATGAGGTTTAAAAATGTTACGGCCCAATTTTCGGGAGGATGCCATACAAAGTTTTCAATTCAATAACTGTGAATCTAATGAAGCTACGTGGTTAAAATTAAAATTGGGCAGGTAAAGTAATAGGGCAAGTTACTTAGCAAAGTTGGACATCACTTGGAACAATTTTTAGGGTGGGCAAATTTTTCAAATTTCAAAAAGTAATATTAACACAAAACGTAATTTAAAATAATCAGAGTATTAACCAATTGTTTGAAGTAACTCGATATTGCAAAGTATTTAAAAATGCCAGTATAAATGTTTAGGAGAGATAAAATACTCGTACTTTAAAAAAAAAATTACTAAAACTAACTGTGCAATCGCACAGGAATCTTATTAGTATTACACAACAATATATACACAACAATATTTCGAATTTCAAACACTAGGGGATATTAGTTATATATAATCAATTGAGAAATACGTAGACATCGTATTCGTAAGCAAGCTAAAATAAATAACACTTAAGTTTCATGTTTTATTTGTCTTTATGTAACATATACCAATACAATTTTAGAGAACTTACAGTATATAAACTTAAGTTGCCAAATATAAATTTATGTAAAATTAATTATAAACACTATAAATTCATATCTTTAGAATTTAACTCCAATAAACGTACAATCATATTGTTACCTTTTTCGACTGCAATACGTAACGGTGTGTAACCTTTATTATCTTCACAATTAATATCTATTTGTTTGTGTTTTAATAAAATTTCTATAATTTCGTTAAACTCATAGTAAACAGCTAAGTGTAATGGTGTCCAGCCACCATCTGATTTACAATTAACCTCAATTGTTGTTATTTTCAATAAACGTTCAACAAGATTTTTGTTACCTTTTACGACTGCCAAATGCAATGATGTTTTACCTTTACTAGTTTTACAATTAATATTTATATTACTATTTTTTAATAAATTTTCTACAATTTCATTAAACTCACAGTCAACAGCTAAGTGTAATGGTGTGTAGCCACCACTGTTCTTACAATTAACCTCAACTGTTGTCATTTTCAATAAACGTTCAACAAGATGATTGTTACCTTTTTCGACTGCAACATGTAGCGGTGTGTAATCTTCACTATCTTCACAATTAATATCTATTGTATCTTGTTTTAGTAACATTTCAACAATTTCTTTATACTCATCTAGAACAGCTAAGTGTAATGGTGTCCAGCCTTCACTATCCTTACAATTAACCTCAATTGTTTCCATTTTCAATAAACGTTCAACAAGATTTTTGTTACCTTTTTCTACTGCAAAATGCAATGGTGTTTTTTTGCCTTTACTAGTTTCACAATTAATATTTATATTATTATTTTTTAATAAAATTTCTGCAATTTCCTTAAATTCATGGTAAACAGCTAAGTGTAATGGTGTACTGCCTTCGTAATTTATACAATTAATATCCATTTTATTGTGTTTTAATAAATTTTCTACAATTTCTTGAAACTCATAGTGAACAGCTAAGTGTAATGGTGTCCAGCCATCACTGTCCTTACAATTAACCTCAATTGTTGCCATTTTCAATAAATGTTCAACAATATTTTTGTTACCTTTTACGACTGCCAAATGTAATGGTGTGCAACCTTTACAATCTTCACAATTAATATCCGTTTTATCGTGCTTTAATAAATTTTCTACAATTTCTTTGTAATTATAGAAAACAGCTAAGTGTAATGGTGTTCTGCCATTACGGTTCTTACTATTAACCTCAAATTTTGTGGTTTTCAGTAAATATTCAACAATATTATTGTTACCATTAAATACTGCAAAATGTAAAAGTGTCCAATTTTTGTCGTTTACACAATTTATTTCTGTTTCTTTAAAGTCCAATAACATTTCAACAATTTTTATTTGTCCAAAGTAGACTGCTACCATTAACGGTGTTCTTCCTCTTGAATCTTTGCAGCACACATTTATTTCATCTTTATAGCTTAACAAAATTTTTACAATATTTTCAGCACCAGTTGATGCAGCAAAATGTAATGGAGTTCGATTAGAGTTCGTTGTACAATTAAGCTCAACTCCTTTAACTTTAAGCAAACATTGAACCGCTTCTTTGAAAGAATGGAAGCATGCACAATGCAATGGAGTAAAACCTTCGTTATCTTTAATATTAACATTAATATCTTTCAAGTTTAATAGAAATTTAATAGTATTCATGTCATTTCTTATAACTGATAGTTGAAGCGGAGTATAGCCATCTTCATTTTGCTGATTTATATTAGCACCATTACGAATTAAGTGTTCAATCAGTTCTAAATTTTCCAAATCAACCGCTACATGCAACCAAGAAATTTGATTTTTGGTTCCTTTCAAAACATATTTATTCTTATTTATGCCAATGCCAAAATTGTTCTCAAAGTCATTCATAAACAATGAAAAATCCATATTATTTTGCAAGTTTGTACCGTTTTCTATGTAATCGTAAATATTTGTACCGTTATTCCAAAATTTAAACAATAATTCAAAAACATGTTTTTGGTTATAAACTACTGCATGAAATAGAAGTGTATAACCATATTTATCAGTATAATTCTTAACATCGATCATATTATTTTCCAGACAATAATTTAATATTTTGAGACCATCATTTTGAGCTGATATATGTAATGGTTTTAATCCTTCCATATTTTCAGCATTAATTAGATTAGCATTTTCTGAAAAAAACCTAAAGGTATCAAAACTATTATTTTTCGAGGCATAATGCAGTACGTTCCAATTATAAATATTTCTACCATTACTATCAGCTCCTAGATTTAAAAAATAATGGACTGCCTTTATATCATCTGATTCTATTGCAGTAAACATATTTTGTTGATTCTGTATTATTTGTAAATTATCTTCCAAACACTTTTTAAGGTATTCAATTTTCAATGCAGGTTGATCAATTATAAAAGGTGATTTGCTTTCAATCATATCTTTATGCTTTTCTATTATTTGACTTGCATTGCTCAAGATAACTCCCTTTATGTTAGTGGGCAATATATTGATCAAAGCAGTTCCATGAGCTAAATGATTGCGTAACGCTTTCCCAATAGGTGTTGGAATACATTTATCTAAAAAAAAATGTGTTCCATGTTCATATGACTTCAAACATTCTAATTGTTCTTCAAAATAGGCAAAAATATCTAAAAGTAATGTTTCATAAATCGGGTCTAATTTATCAAAATGAGTTTTATATTTTTCTTTTGTTTCAGGTGCAAGCGCATACTCTAATAGGTTTATTGTTTTTTTAAAATGTTCTTCTAATTTCTTTTCTTCTTCCACTGAAATTTCATTTAAAACTCTTTTAAGGTTCTGTTGAACTGAATGATCTAAATTTGAACAAAGTTTTTCAATTGACTCTTTTAAATTTTCAAATTTATTGTCTTTAAAAAATTTTTTTAAACATTTAACGAACTCCTTATATGGTTTTATAGTTTCTGTTAATTCTTTAACAAGTTTTCGCCATTGAGACTTTTGAAAAGAATCCACAAATTTTTTGTGACCTTCAGTATTTTCTTTAATACTTAGTTTTTGTAAATGGTATTGAAATTTGTCAACATCGTATAAAGGTCCTGATTTGCTTATAGACTCTAGTTCTTTAAATGATTCAAAAATTTCTTGAACTGGAATACAATAGATATCGCCTAATTTTTTATGCAAATCAATTAAAAACTCATTTATTTTGTCTTGAACTTCGTCTTCTTTAACTTTTCTTTCAAATTCGTCTTTACATTTTTTTATGTTTGAGATCTGACCAATTTTATGTTCACAAATTGCCTGAATTTCGTCGAAATACTGATTACATTTAGATAAATTAGTTTTATTCATTCTTAATTCAATACTCTCGTATATTTTGGAAGCTAAATATAAAATATGTTTAGCAGTTTCATTACAAAAATCCCTTTCAGGTGGAGTGTCATTCAGCCAAATTAAAGCATAGAGTCGGAATAGACTCGGAAAAGATTCGGAATCATTTTTTGAATAACCGTAAGCGCGTATTAAATTTTTAAATTCAGAAATAAAAGACTCAAAACGGCGATTAGTATTTGTTATTTCCTTTTCATGTTGTAGCATTTCTCCAATCTTATCAAATTTGATTTGTTCTTCTTCGGTTAAATTTTCTATTTCTGTTTTATAACTTTCAACTAGGTCTTTAATCTCATCAAACTCTTCAGGAATTTGCAACGTCAATACAGCATTAGAAAAATCAAGATTATTTAATAATCTTTTCAAATTTTCAACATCTTCTTTAGTTTCACTTTGTGAAATTTTTTTCATAATTTTTCGCAACATTTTTTTTTTCATTTCATATAAAATGTTTGCAATGGTAGATTTTATTTTAATTAAATCATTTTCAAAATCTATTGGATATTCTCTTGCGTTCTTCTTTTTTAAAATTAAACATTCTTCAGATAAATACATATGTGATAAATTATCACGTAACTTTGTTATAATGCTTTTGATGTTCCAATTAAACTTTGAAATTATTATTTTACTTATATCTGGAGAAAGATTCGGGGACTCCAAGGTATATTTTAGATACTCTCCTATTACTTGTAATGCACGTTCTTGGGCTAAACTTTCTAATTTTTTATCGTGAGTTTTGTGTAATGCCATTTCTATATAATGATTAATTTTATTTAAAGAATAAACATTTTTAAGTTCTTTAAAATCATCGTATAAAGTGGTGAAATTTTCATTATTTTCAATTATTTTCTTTTTAAGTTGATCGCGTTTCAATTCTTCTTTATTTATTTTTTTTTTTTCATTTTTAATACTATCATCAATTATAAATTGGTTCAAAATATCTACGAAATTCTTTAAATAAATATGTAAATTATTTTTATTTAAAATTGCCCTATAAAACCAATTTATCTCTTCAAATTTGGTATAAGAAGACACAAAACAAACTAAATAAAATTCCATCTCTTCCCAAGGTAACCTATCATATGCTATTCTTAATTGTTTTTTCAGAATGTGAAGATCTCGGGCTATTGTTGTACACAAATATAAGAATTTTAGATCTACTTCTTTATTATTAGTTTTATCAAAATATTCTGTAAAATGTAATTCGGTAATTTTAAGAATCATTTCTATTCGCTTTTTAACTTCATCTGCAACATCTGTTGTTTTTGAATAATCGCGATTAGTGTCCAAATAAGATTCCTTGTATTCGAATCTAAAATTAATTAAATATTTTTCAACTAATTGTTTCATTCCATCTGACAACGGTATATTTTTAAATAACAGTTCTTCATAAGCATTGGCAATGCCGTCAGTTATTTCTTGTATACTTTTATTACTTTTTCTAATGTAATTGAAAAGTTTGTCGAACTCGTTTTCACAATTTGAACTTATTGAGTTATAAAATAGTTTCTTCAAAACTGATAAACTTTCCGGCTCAGCATTATTTTGAAACATTTCGTACTTTTCAGCTGCACAGGTGGTTGACCCAAAACCCGTAAATGGTAAAGATGATTCTTTCTTATTTGTGCTAGGATCATTTTTTTTAATTTTAGCCAAAGGTAAAATATCAGATAAAGTATTCTCCGGGCTTGATCTCTTCAACTGAAAATGAAAAAAGATTTTTTATTATTCACAAATTGCAATCTCAGCTATAGATTATGATAATTAAAATATGTATTGAAACTTTCTTTAAAACTGAAGAGAAGAAGGTGTAGAATCAAACCACAATTAGAATCCTAGGAATGTTCATCTTCAAAAAATTAAGGTGAGCCAAATAAAATAATAATATAGTTCAATAATCTACGTAAATATAGTGAATTTATGTAATCTATAAAGGAAAGAAGTTGTCAATGCAAGATCTTAATGGAAATAAAACTGATAAAATTAAATAAATTTTTATGGCATAATTTAGTATCTTGCACAAGAAAGCCAGGGATCTAATGGGTTAAAAATGGCAGTTTATTTATCCGACAAACCTCAAATAGTAAAGTAATAAGAATTCTACACGAATTCAGCTAAATGTTAAATAATTCTTATGAACTGCCACTTAATATGAATATCTAGCTCGCCGCCTTGAGCTCAATTAAGAAAATAAATATCGAAGAGCGGTGTTGGGTACTCTAGCAAATATGTGTGGATTATATTCAAGTCTCGGTGGTTTTATAAATTTGAAGTAGATTTGGAGATGTATATAAAGTATTTCCTACTTCTGCTTAAGAATCCCAGGCCTTTCGCGGTATCTTTTGCGACCGTAATGAAGTAATAAAAAACCAACAATTTTAAAAAAAGGTTAATTTTCAATATTAAATAACAATGTATTAAGAAAATTGTATTTAATGATTAATTTTGACAACCCTTGCTAGAAATTGATTTTAAAAAATATATAATTGTAAAAAGTCAAAAGACTATTTTTGGCACATTTTCAAAAATTTTTGTATAAATGTGCTTATATAGCTTCACTCTTTCCGTCCGTCTGTCCGTCACTCTTTTCGTCCGTCGCTTTTTAGCTACGGCTGACTAAAAGATATCAGAAATGGGTAGGTATTGCAATAAAAATAATTTAATGTTAAAACTTTTTTTCAATGGTATGGTATAAACTCCTTATACTTAAGAACAAAACGCACGACGAGCCGCATACTTTTTTCATAAGATTTAACTCCTCTCAAAATTTCAAGTTTTTAACTCAAACTGTTTGGAAAATATAAGGTGACAAGAATTTTGCAAAAATTGAATTTTGCTTAACATAAATTTGAGTACCTTATCGCAAGTATCTTACCTATACATTTATGCTATTTTTTAAATATGAAGTTTCTTCGAACTTTGGGGCCTGTAGCTCTGTAACGGGTGGGGTTACAAAAAAAAATTCTTTAATCAAATTAATGATTATTTTGCAATATCTACCAGACCAGTATAAGAGTATTTGAAACGGTGTAAAAGAGTTTTAAACACGCGGAAGTACAGACAAAGTGAAAGTACATATATATAAGTACGTTTTTTTTAAATTATTTTGAAAAAGTAATAAAAACGAAAAAGATTATAAAGTTTACGTAAAAATTTCTTATCTATTATTTTCATTAATATAATAATTTCTGATTAAGTGACTAATACTAATTATTTATTTGTATTTGAAAAAAAAGGGTGATTAGAAACTATAAAAAAAATAAATTAATTCAAAATAAATTTTAAATGTAAATTTAACCTTAACTTTAAATACAAACTGTATAAACTTTTTCTGTAAAAAAAAACATACCTTACGCAACATCGAAATAAAAGCTCCAATTTAAATTTTATTTAAAAAGTTTTTTAAATTAAATAAAAAAATTTACTCACATTATTTTCAGAAGTTCTTCCATCAGAATTCATATTAATCGTATATTTAAATAATTTATGACCTTTAATATTTTTACTTAAAAATAATATTTAAATTTTCAAAATAATTCCACTAAATTACCAAAAAAAAAGCGAAGAGCAATTATATAGAATAAGGTTTCTTTAATAAATGCAAAAGGCAACTAGTTAAAAGTCAATTAAAGTTGTTATTTATAATATATTATATTGTCGAAGTAATGTATTACGGTGCAGGGTCAGAACTCCCAGGATCATAAGTCCCTTAGGGATTTATGACTCACTTAGTGGGACGTAAATCCCTAAGGGACTTATGACCCACTTTAAAATATTTACGTGGGACATAAGTCCCTTTACAGGTAGGTCATAAGTCCCTTTAGGAAATCTAAAAGTCTTCTCTGATGTTTATAAATTAAAGTATGATAATACAAAAATATTAGATGTACAACAATATGTATTTATATGTATATTTATGCGAGATACTATATTAGGAAGCATATTTAGGTTTGTTAAAAATCAAAGTTGAGCTTTTTCCAGAGTATTTATTTGCAAAATAGGCTTTCAAAATGTAGTTTAAATGTAAAATTTTGGTTGTTTTCTTAATTTTGGAAAAAGGGAATACTCTGATTTCGAATCCAACCCCATAATGTTTTTAATATTACTAATAATTTTTAATCTGAAAACTGTATAAGGGAGTTTTGACCACGCTGAATCAAAACTCCCTAAAGTCCCTTAGGGAGTTAAGACTCACTGCTATAAGTCATAAGTCCTTTAGGGACCTATGCCCCACTAAGTGGGTCATAAATCCCTAAGAGACTTATGACCCTGGGAGTTCTGACCCTGCACCATGTATTACACTAATCAACAATTTTGATTATTAAAAAATAGATAATTTATTTTTTATTTTTATTTATTTATTTCATTATCTCTAAAAGAGCTAAAGCTCGTACAGAGTTTATAAATAACAAAGTAAAAAGTTATAAAGGTTCAAAAATTAAAGTTATAAAAACAACAAAAATAAAGATTAATTCAATTTAAACAAGAAAAATATAATATACACAATATAAAAATATAGGTACCTAATAATATTAAAGTTTTCAATAATTTACTAAAAATAAATATGTATGTAATATTGTAATGTGTTTATGTTTATATAATGCTTAAATTAAAATTTTTTTTTTGTTCTTATTGTTTTACGTACTTATATTTAAATTTCATTTATGTTTATTTTTAATTATTATTTTTTTGTTTTTGTACTCTCATTTTTATTTTATCAATTCTTTCTTCTTTTTAGTAATGCATTCTCGTTCTTTAGCTCTATATTTTCCTCTAATAAGGAGTCCATTTTGTCCTTTAACTCCTTAACTTCACTACTTAAATTTGTTAGTTGGTTTTCTTGTGAATTCATTTTCCAGAGTATTTCATATAATTTATCCATAACTGCTTCGTTACCGGCACTATTAGTTTTGTTTCTTGTGGTCGAAAAGTTCCTTGTTGAATTATTTATGGTAGCATTGTTTATTGTTGTTGATCGCCTGATTTTGTGGGTTGTACAAGTTGGCCAGATCCATAATTTTGTTTTATCCTCTTGTATTCATTGAATTCTTCATCCGCTATACCAGAACACTGTTTATGGAACCATTTAGTACATTCACAATTGCACTGAATATTTTGGGTTTTTTTATTTAATTTTGTTTTGCACTTGAAACAATTTGATACTTTATTACTTGACATTTTGACGTTTCTAACTTATAATCATAATCTTACTTATAATATTATACATAAATATCGTAATATAAGATAAGATTTAATATAAATAAGGGTGCGTTTATGTTGGAGCTGCGATAAATGATAAGAGCGTCGATGAGAGCATCGATAAGAGCATAGGAAAATCTATGTTCTTATAGAGTGTTTATATTCGAGCTTAAAAAAAAATATTATTTATGAATGTTTTAGATTTATCTGGTAAAATTTTTTAAAAAAAAACGAAAAATAAAAAAAAATTAAAAAAACTTTTAAGAATTAAATATAATAATAAAGCATAATTAAAATTGAATATTTATTGGAAGGTGTAAGTAATAATTAAAAAAAAAAATTAAAATGACAAAAATGTTTTTATATACCTGTACTCGTTTCGTGAAATGTCTACGGTTATAATTTCAAGTAGTAATTTATTTTAATTTATAAAATTTTTATTTTGTTTATAATTTTAAATATTAAATTGTTATTTTATTATAAGTTTTTTAATTTTAAATCATTAAAAAAAGTAAGTTTGCAAAACTGTGATATTTGTTAAAAAGACAATATAAGGCAAATTAGCAATCAAGTTCTTATAATTTTACTTTATGAAAAACAAATGAAATATGAATATAATATTATAAAACCTTTGCAAATAAGTATCTACAAAATTTTTTTTAAACCATATTACATACTATTTTAAAAAATATTTTAAAACTTATTAAAACTAAAATCTTTTTATAATGATTACTTCTAAAATTTTGATCCTAAATTGTTTTTAATACCTAATTGAATTTGTTTATTTTTTTTTATAAATTTCCAAAAAAAAAAAATTATTTCTAAAGAATTACAATTAGTATTTAAATGTTGTATTTAGCTTCAAGGACACTTCAGTTCATAACTTGTCCAAAATGAATCTGTTTTGGTATGGTTTTTATCCCTCTGGTCCCAAATCGATGGTCTGATATATATTTCACTAATAAAAAGTTCAACGTCCATCACTATTTAAATTATTATTTAAATTCATTTTATTTAATGAATATCTAATTTTATTTAATGAATAATATAATTTTTTTATTTTATTATATTGTAAAATGTATAATTGCACCTGCTTGAGGTTTTGCATTAAAAAAAAAGTTTATAAACAAAAATAACAAAACATTTATTTAAAAAATTAAAATAACAAGCGAGAGCAAAACTTTTATTTAAAAATTTTGGTCATCGATAAGAGCGTAGAAAACTGAATAAAGAGTTTTCTATGCTCTTATCGTTTATCGATGCTCCAACATAAACACCTCTATTTAAATTATGTATTTAGTTTTCTACGCTATGCTCTTATCGATGCTCTAATCACTTATCGTAGCTCCAACATAAACACACCCTAACTTTTGTGTAGGATAATAGATGGCGCACAAAATTAACATTTGTGTATCTGTAATCTTATACAATAGCTACAGTCCAGTAATCAACGGTTTAGGGAATATAACGATTAAAGAAACTGAAACCTAGTCTAAATAGATTTCTTGAATGCCCTATACTTCTTAAAAAAGTGGAAAAGGAATAATAAATAAGTAATGAAAAAAACCAAGGGTTATTGCCATACAACTTCGGTGCACCAATATGAATTTCTTCAAAACTAATTATACTACAAGGATGAAAATTACACATGGTTAGTTATATAATGAATCGAGCACTTATATGAAGTTTCAAAATGTTGCGGCCCTATTTTTGGGCAGCTGCCATACAAAGTTGTCAATTCGATAACTGTGAATCAAATGAAGCTACGAGTTTAAAATTAAAACTGAGCAAGTAAAGTAATTTAGAAAATTAGAAAATTATATACTTGATTTTAATAGAGCTGTTTATATTGGAGCATCGCTTTGATCAACTATAAAAAATAAATAATTTTCTACATTATGCTCTTATAAACGCTATTATCACTTATCGCAGCTCCACTACAAACGCATCCTTACGTATTAAGATTTAAACTATTGAGATATATACTACTAATATTGGATATTATTTAACTGGGTATCGAATTTAAAATTTTAAAACATAATTTTGTACTTTTTCAAATAAACTAAAACAAGGAAACAAGAAATTAAGGACCTTTATTAAGCTAATATTGAATTATTGATAATTTATTTAGTCTTTCTTGACATTTTACAATTCTGCAGGTTGATATAATGATTCAAGAAGATTCAATCATAGTTTTAAATCAAAAACCAATTTAATTAGATACAGATCTGAAAGATCAATAGAATTCAGATACAGATTCTCTTATTGAATTCAGTTTATACTAAACTTTGGATAATATCTTTGGCTGAATTAATTTCCAAAGAAGTGAGCTAATGGGTCTAGGCTCGATCTTTCTAACGAGCTTATTATATTATTCAATTTAAGTTTTGATTTAATAGATTTCAATTGGTGAAGTTTTGTTTGGCGTTATAAATTGTATTCCAAAAACTTTTACCATTCTAAAGCATCTTCATTTTAAGGACACTCACTCTTTGCATATAATTCATATAATATCTTAGGAAATTTATTTATTAAAAAACAAAAAAAAAATTGATTTCAATATTTTTCGTGCGAAACATTTTAAAATAATTTTTAAAAGTTATAAAATTAAAATGGCAAAGTGTTTTATACTTCTTTCTGTGATTGTTATTATTATTATTATTTTATTGTTAAATTTATTATTATCAAAATTAATTATGTAACATAAATCCTATATAAGAACATACACGTACAAACTTAGCTTTGCTGGAAAAAAAAATCAATAAAAAAACGAAATAAAAATAAAATAAAATATTTTTAAAACATTCTGAATTCGTCTGTAATATTGCAAACAATAGAAAAAAAAATAAATATTTTATTTGTTGTATATATTTTTTTTTTTGTTTTTTCGCGATTGTCTCTGGTGTTGATCCCTTCCAGGCTTTCCATTTTAAAATTTTGGTAATGTAATTTTAAGCTAATCGATATTTCAAAGTCTTACTTTCCGTTTGAGTCTGTCTGTTATTTTTCTTTATTTAAAGAAAAATCTTTATCCGAGACTTTAACTATGAAGGACAAATGCATTATATAAGAATTTATGGCCTAAATTAGAAAACTGGATGCTGATTTATAGCGTTGGAGGATATCTATGAGTATTAAGGATACGATTATAGACTAACCAATTGAAGATGTGAAAAACTTCAGTTATCTGGGGAGCAAAATAGCGAAAAGGCATAACAAATAGACCAAACCTAATGGACTAAAGAAAACATAGATCTACACAATTGGCCAGGATAAATAAAAAATCAAAATATTCGACTCCAGAGTAAATTAAATTCTCCTAAATGGAAACCTGGCTGATAAACGAGCGTCATATAAACAGAGTTGCGATTTCGATCAACAATAGTCTTCGTATATATGAAAAATTTTCTGGCCACAGAGAATAACTAATGACTCCAATGCTAAGCACGTACTAGATTGGAACTTCTAGGGAAAAAAAGAAGTATGGGCAGACTGAAAAATACATGGAGTAAAACGTCAGAATAAAAAATACCAAGAAAAGGTTAGGTAAAACATGAACAGAAGTCAAATCAATAGACCACAATATAGTCAGATGGTGGATTTGTGGAAGCCCTATAAACAATACAATTGTTGCTTTTATATATACAATATATGTTTTTGAAATCATGGCACTGTGGATTATCAATACATATTAGTTTAATTACACCTGAACCAAAGCGATTTTACCAATTGTAATTCTAATTTGTTACACAGATTTTGCAATATTACTAATACAATCTGACACGTTATCGGTTAATAAGTCTATTAAAGGTTTAAACTGTAATTTAAACATATTTAAGATTATAAACCAACAGAATTTTTGTAAATTTCTAACACATAGTTACTAAGACTATTATTGATCCCATTGTAAATTTCTAACACAAATTTCTAAGACTATTGTTGATCCCATATTATTATTTAAATGTTAGTAACATTTATTTTATTTGTATTTGGTCGGATGGGGGAACTGTCAAGAAAAAACACTTACGACATGTACATTATGCAGACTGCGAATTTACACTCCCCGGGCTAATAAGTGATGTGTTTAACTACTACACCACCAAGGCCCCACACTTCCATTTCACATCTCAATTAAAATCACATAAATTAAATTGCATTGCATACCTTTAGGATCAAATTATCCTGATATCAAAATTACGATAACAATACTGTTGTTTTTTATATTTTCAAATTTGTTTTTTTTTTATTTTTTTTTTGTTATTTTTTTTTTTATTTTTCGCTCTATCGAATATTTTTATCTCTCTATAAAAGATAAATACTAAACATTTAAAATTTTTAACAAATTTTTTTTATTTTTTTTTTATCTGACAGTGCCAAAAAAACAAAATAAAAAAATTTATTTAGCATCACAGGCATTGGTTCGTTAGTTGGTCGTTGTTGTTTTAGTTTCAAAAAAAAAAAAAAAAAATTCAAAACAAAACAAAAAACTTGAAGGTAACCGGAACCAAAAAGTTAAAAAAAAAAACAAAAACAACGGCATTATAACTGAAATATCGTTGACTAAATAAAAAACAAAAATATAAAAATTAAAACAATAACAAATAAAATAAAAAATATAAATTATGCAAACCAGGTGCTTTAAACGATGATGATACTATATATCGTATTGTTATCCAACATTCATACACCGTAAAGAAAAATAAAATTTCATAAAATAAAAATGGTGGAGGTGAAATAAAGTCCAACGGAACAAACTCAAATTGACTTAATTGCCAGAAACACCAGAAATAAAGTCAATTCGGTTTAATTATCAAAAGAAGTCGAATTAAATCTAAAAAATCGAATTTAAAAAGAATCAACCTCTTTTCGATACAAAATCCCAAATCTTGCATTTGAAAATATGGGAATATTCCAAAAAAAGGTAACACCTTCATACATATATTCGCAAGAAAGCATTTAAAATAATGGGGGCTGCGGTCCTAAAACTCTCGTATAGAACACGGCTTATAGAAATTCGTTGGTTTTGGTGCGTTAAAGTCGCACATCACCCAAAGAAACACCACACAGTTTTAATGGGGGTTTTATGAGCGTTCCATTCGATCTCAAAAAAAAAAACAATCATAAATTCGTTCTACAGATTCTTTTGAGACACATATTTAAATTACAAAGAATTTAAAATAACAGGACTGGCGTCCCAAAGCATGCCAAGCAAGTTATTAAACTCCTGATTTTGTATTTAATTCTTATATATATTAACAATCTTGCATATACAAATGTGTAAATATTTCGGAAAAGGGGGTAACTCAAATTTAAAAATCAAATTCCAAAATCTATCCTAGTTGATACCAAATTATTGTATTCCAGAATTATTATTATTATTATTTTATTATTATTATTATTATTATTAATATATTTGTCTAGAATGAGGTGTAACAAACGCATTCAATTAAATGTGTTTTATTGGATGTGTTCAATTATAAAAAAATAAAATATTAATGTTTTGTTGAATGTGTTTTATTTTAGAAAATAAAATATCCAAAATTATCATAAGCAGGCCAAAAATATTTTATTAATTTTTAATAAAAACAAAAAAAAAAAAAAATAATAAATAATAATCATAATTATCCAGTAAGTTAAAAATAGAAAAAAAATTGTGTAGAAGTTTTCAAAGTGGCTTCGGTGTACAATACCTGAGCTCGATGCACCCATAATATAAGCCAAACAATATAAATATTTTTTAACTTAATTAGGTTTTTTTAAAAAAATTCCGAATAAAATTTGTAATTTGCATTTGACAATGCAAAACTCAAAAATTTAAAATCTTTTATTAATTTATTTATTTTAAGCAAGTACGCATTTAAATATTAAAAATTAAAAAATTGAATTGAAATTAAAAAAAATTTTATCAAGAAGGGATTTGAACTAACAACCCCAAAATTTTATCAAATCCAAAACAAACAAAATGTAGATTACATAACTTATTCATCTTCAAGTGTTTAAGATGCAACAAGAAATGATGTGAGTCATTTGTTTTTTTTTTTTGTGTATCTTTTACTAGAATCGAAGCATAATCTACGTTATACAAAAAGTAACGGTTGCGATTTTATCTAAGAATATGGTATTAATACACAATATATGTATATGTATACAATGAAATTAGAAATAGTTTTTAATTAGAAAAAATTCTTCTTTCAATTGACCTTCTGTCATTCTGTGACGGGCCAACAGCTAGTATTTAAATAGCTATGAATGTTTTTTTGTGTAGTTTTAAATTAGCATGAATTTTAAAGTTGAAATCAAAATCGGGGAGTTCCCTTTTTTTCAGAGCATTTATGCGAGATTTGTAATTAGAGAATATTTATTCGAGTTTATAGGAATTCGACTTTATTTTTGTATGACTTTATTTCATTACGACTTTATTTCACCTCCCCAAAAAATCATTACATAAAAGTGAGAAAGAGAAAAAAAATATAACATAAAATATAAATAAAAAAAAATAAATCGAAGTGAATTGCGCTATCTGAAATTGAGCAATACGTTTTTCAATTCGTTTCATTTCGTTGAATGCGTTTTCTCTGATTCTTTTCTGAATTTTTTTTTTAATTTTTTATTTTAAGCTTAACTCATATCCTTTTTGAAAGGATAATAGAGAAAAAACAAAACAAATTATTAAGAGTAAAAGAGAAAAGAAATCTTTTATATAATGTATAAGTATCTAAAGTCAAGACCAAAAAATATAAATAAATTTTATTTTATATAATTTTTCATTTATTTTTCAAAATTTTTTTTCTTATATTTTTTTTTGGTTTTTTTTTTTCATTTTGTTTTTTGTTGTTTTTGTTTTTTATTTATTTTTTCTTTTGTCAGAACTTTTCAGTTAAATTTTATAAAGATTTTTATTTATTTTTATAGACACATGCAAAAGAAAAGTCTGTGGGTCAAATACAGTTGAAATCTAAAAAAAAACTTTTCGATTTCTAAGAATAAAGAAAATCAAATTGAAATTTTTCTTGGAAAATTTTTGTATCTGTATAAGAGCGTTTACACATAAAATTTTCAAAATTAAATTAAAGGAAATTGAATCTGTGTCATTTGCAGAAAAACAATCCTTTTTAAATTAATGTCGAATTTAAAAACTTTTCAAATTTCTTACTGATCTCAACTTTTCAAACTCAAATTAAATCAAATTAAAATGGAATGGGTGAAAAAAATTCTTGGAAACTATGGCTTAAGTAGAAACAAGAAAAATACAAAAAGGAAGTGATATAGGATAAAATCACATTAAACTAAACTTCATAGTTAAATGAACCATTATTTAAACTAAGTCCTTTCTGATTCCACCACTGAATCCTTCGCTGAAGCTATAACATTATGTATCGCCCACTTTACAACTTATAATCTAAAAAGAGTTTATACCCAAAACCTTTCGATTGAAACAGTGACGAATTCACATGAGAAACCATGACATACGCCAATCTCAATACACTGTTAATTTAGAACTTTATTAATCCTATACTTTAAGACAGTTATAGGCAACCTTTTTCAAGAGTGGGTAAATTACAATATTCCCGAATCTCTACTGAGTAAATGAATATAAAATTAACTAATCCTCTTTATTGATGAGTGAATATTTTTCACTTTTAATTCCATTGAATTATTAATTTATCTGACCAATGGTGTAGGGATAAATTAGCCGCTTTCATGTGGAAAGTTTTCGGCCCAAACGCCTGTCAGATATCAGAATATACATTTGTATATTCATAATCTGATACAATAGCTACAGCCGAGTAATCAACGTCTTATTGAATATAACGATTAAATAAGCTGAAGCCAATTCTAAATAGATTTGGTGAATGCCCTATTCTCCCTATATTATTTAAAATGTAATAATCATTTAATAATATCCTTGATGCTGAATTTCCTTGCATAAATTTTCTAAATTGGGTTAGTATGTTGTTGATTTCAACTTGTAAAGACAACTGAATTTTCCAGCGTCAGTCTATCTTTAATTGAATTTAAAATGAATTACATATTGTAAAATATTTGATCAGGAATGAACTGAAACAAATAGCCGTTAGCAAGTAAATCCGACTTTTTTTATGAACGAAAATCTTGAAGGGAAGACCAACAATTTGCTAGAAAATTGTAACCTTAATTCCTTTAATTTTGTTCAAATGTTCGCCCTAGTTCTTGCATCTTTCTTGCCAGTTACTTAATCTTTTAAAACCCATACGTTAAGTATCTATTTTAATCTATTTTAAATAATTCAGAGATCTTTTGTTTTTCTACTAAAACAAAAAATACAAAGAAAGTCTTGGCAGGATTTGGTAATTGAAAATTTGGAAGTGTGTAACTGCATTACCTGTGGGTAGGAGGTTGTTTATCACTGCTTTAGAACTTATTGCATATAGCCATAGCGATCTGACAAAAGTTATTGGAATTTACGTCATATTAACTTGCAGGAGCTGGATTATAAAGTGTAGTTGGGGTTGCTACGTTTAGTACAGAATATAAAACTAAAATCATTTATTAAATTTATTAATTGATATTAAAACTAATGTATCTTAAGTGTGAATAGTTTAGTATTATACCTTTTTACATTGTTAGCTTTTATTTGGTCATCTTTAGTATGTGGCACTGCATCTTCGCTACAACTAACATTTGTTTGTACGTAATATCTTTAAATAATTTGCATTTCCATCAAGTCCTTTTTATGATTTCTAAGAGTCCTGCAAATATATAACATGTCTTGTATATTAAATGATATATGCCTTTAAGGATTCGGAAATTTGTTTTGTACTTTAATAAAAGTGATTTGCTTTTTTATTTCACCAATAGTCAATCGAATTTAATAAAAAATTTGCATTGTTATGCTCCCCACTGTTATTTAGAAGTTAACAAAATTTTGAACATAAACCAAAAAAAAATATAAATATCGACATTCATTCGAATTTAAACAAAAAAATCAGCAAAATGAAAAATCAAATAAAAATTTTTTATTTTATATATTTATAGGTTTTGTATTTATTTTCAGGATATTTATTAAAGTTGAATGCTCGAAAGGGCATTCATTTATGACTTTACTGTTTTTTATTTTTTTTTTGTTTGTTTCCTTGTTATTTTACACTCTGGTACAAAATGTTCAATTGCTCCTGCAAAAATATGGCATAACCTTTGCTTATTTTTTTTTTTTTGCTTATTCTGAATTTTGCAGTAAAATTTTTTAAAAATGCTAAAAAAATAAATATAGAAAAAAAATACAGCAAATAAATATAAATAAATGTTTATAGGTGGTTTTTATTTTTAATATTCCAGAACACAGGAATTAAATCTAAATTCAAGATAAAAAATGAATAAAAACTGTTTACAATTGAGGTGGATAAAAATTAAAAGTTAAATTGAGTTAATTTTTAAAATAAAATATTAAGATGTTTGAGTGTGAACCTTTCGTACATGTCATCTTAAGATCATGAAACTTTTTTTATTTGTTTTGTGCTGTTGGTAATACTGGATAGGAGTTTAAATCAAAAATCAGATGTTGATCCATCATATCATACATAAGATTTAAAAAGAAACCATTGAATGCTTGGGGTTTCTGAAGCGAATGAGGTACCCATAAGCATAAGACCAAATACTATAGCGCAATGACACTTGGTGTTGCCAGTTTTCCAAAATAAAAAACCTTTAATTTCCCTATTTGCTTTAATAGAGCCAATATTTTTATAATAAGATCACTCCAAAATGCATTGAGCAAGGCAAATGCTTAAGTTTTTCATTTACCTAAATTGTCATTTGATTGTATTTTTGCGTGTTTCATTCCGTTGGATCAGAATTTTTCCAGAATGAAATTCAAAGCCAGCGAATTTTCATTTTCTGAAATATATATATACGTGTATTCCCAGTAAATGTTAAGTATTAGATGAAATACAGTTTACAAACTGAAATACAGTTTGGTGATAGTAACCTATTTTGCAGCCCTTCAAATTAGATATTAGATTCATTTGTTATAAGTTATAACCCTTATTTAAAACAAAGAACAATGCAATCTGAGGGACTAGAGACAGAAAGAAGAAATTAATTATATAAAGTTTTTTAATTTCTAAATAATTTAAATAATCATGCTTTAATCTATCGACACTGTCATATCACAGTTTAATTATAAAGTTTCACATGTACTAATTCTAACGGTATATCCTGTAAAAGAATTATGTTGTAAAAGAAATATCAAATTCATAACCTACTTAATCGTATAAGAATATATTTAAAATAATTTTCTTTTTTCATTTTTTGTAAACTTCTGGTTATCAAAAATATAATGTTTAAACGAAACATTTAAGCTCTTGCATACATCATCAATTCCTTAAACAAAACAAAACAACTAAACAATATTATTATATTTTATTTATGTTTTCGAAGGATTTTTTCACCAAATCCTGAATAATTGAATGGGATATAAAACACGCATAATAATAATCAATAAAAAAAAAGTATTCACAAAAAAATAAATTCAATTTAAATAAAAGTAAAAAATAAGAAAATTTAAATTCGGTTTTTTCTTAAACCAGAACCGGAAGAAATACCAGAACAATTTTTTTTTTATTTAAGCATCTGGTGAATTTAAGAAGTAATAAAAAATATTCGGGAAATTACTTCACGATATTAAATAAGAAAAATTTAACTTAAAACTCTTTTATTCAGATTTTTTGCATACATATTTTTATTTTATATTTTTAAATTGATTTTAAAGTATTTATTAAACATTTAAATTATTCAATCTGTTAAAGAGATCTAGAGACACAGTTTTTAGTTTACATTTTCTGGTAAAAATACTAAGTAATATGGAGTATATTTTTATAATTTAAAAAGCATGTATCGAAGGTTAGAACCATTGCCAGAAAATCCGAATTTCGAACGAATTTTACAAATTAAGATGGGTTAGGTACGTTATTCCAAATCACAAAATGCTAATCACAAAATCCCAAACACAAAATCCGAAATCCGAAATTGCGAAATTTTATAAACTGGGTACGAAATACCAAAAAAGCACTTCTTTTCCAAAAAAAAATTCCACAATCTTCAAAAAATCGATCCTAACTCATGTGCATATATTATGAACTAACCAAATTTTGCACAAACTTTGACCATAAAACTAAAATACTTACTATACATATGGACACACGTTGATACGGGAATAAAAATAGTCACTTTTTTATGAAGTCTCGGTGCCTTTATGTTGGAAAAATTAATATGTTCATATTGTTTCAATCTAAAATTCGAAATATTTGAAAGCAATTACAACTTTTGATATAAAGGTGGTCCCAATCCTATAGAGTGTTTCTTGATATTTTTTTTAAACGTGAGTCTTTGAGTATTTTAGGTTTCTTATTCCTTCTTTATACCCGGCATAAAAATAAGCCCACGGGTATATTAAAATTATTCCTCCGCTTGTAACACATCGATCTAGACGAGTTAAACATAGTGTCAAAGGTTCGTATCAGATCATCATCCAAAAGTAAATTCATCTATCTATGTGTGTGTGTTAGCACGAAAACTCAAAAACTAAAGGAGGTAAAATATCGAAACTTACACAAAGTAATTTTAAGACAATTTGTAGGTTCCCTATTGTTTTTGGTTAAAATCGGACAAAACTTCGGGTAGCTGCCATGCAAAATTTTTGAACTGATATGAACATCTTCAAAACTAATAACTGAATAGAAAAAAATATAAAAAAAAATAAAAAAATTGTAGATCAATTATTCATCTCGTAATGGTGTAGTGGTGAGGACGTCGAACTTTCATTCAAAACGTCTCGATTCAAATGCAAGTAGGTCATCTTTTTATACCCGTATGACTATATAGTCAAAGGGTATAATAAATTTGCCATTACGTTTGTGACGCAGAGAAGGAGGGGTGGTAGATATAGACTCAAGTGTATGGATCGGATCAGAATCGAAAAATAAATCAATTTAGCTATGTATGTCCATCCGTCCGTCTGTCCGTCCGCACGATAACTCAAAAACTAAAGGAGCTAGAACCTTGAAATTTTCGCAAATTCATTTTTTTGCAATAGCCGTCATTGCTATTTAAATCCAGCCATTTTGGTCCATGGGTTCGGGTAGCTGCCATACAACTTCTTTTTTTATATGAGTATTTTTCTGCACCTATTACAGCTGCGTGTCTGAAATTTTGCCAAAAGTAGTTTAGTTTTATGGCCAAAGTTTCTGCAAAATTTGGTTGGTCTCCTGCAATGGGTTCGTGTAGCTGCCATACAACTTCCTACTTCAAATAAGCATTACTCTCCACCTAATGAAGCTGAGTGTCTAAAATTTTTCCAAAAATAGTTTAGTGTATTGGCCAAGGTTACAGCAAAATTTGGTTGGTCTATTGCAGAGGGTTCGAGTAGCTGCCATACAACTGCTTCTTTTATATGAGTATTCCACTAAACTTAATAAAGCATGTTTGAAATTTTGCCAAAAGTAATTAACCGGATGATATAATGTATATGTTACGGTCATACGGGTATCCCAGAGTTGACACAGTCTACTCTACTACACTCTTCCTCGTTATATGTGAATTCTTATTTATTTTATTATAGTGGGTATGCAAGGGTATCTAAAAGTTGACAAAGGAAACTATAATGTTCCTCGTTTTTTATTAATCTCCTATAATTATTTCAACCTTTGACATTTCAATTATTTAGTTAGTTTTGACATTTGCTTTTAAGTTGCTTATCCATAAGTATAAAACAGAGATGGTTTTTATAATTTAAGATAAATTAATTAAATTTTTTAAAATTAAATTTAAGCTAATCCTTTTGTTCCTTTATACCTAAAATCAAAAAAGAATTCATGAAAAAATTTTAAATTTAGTTTTGATTTTAAAAAAAAACCTTAACCTAAAAAATTTGAAATTAAACAATGGAATTTACTGCAATTAAATAATTGAATATTTTTTTTTTCCAATATTTCTAGTAAAAACCAAAAATAAATAAACAAAAAGTCAAAAATATGTTTAAAATAATTTAATAATTTAATCTAATATGATTAATTTTTTACAAAAAAATAAAAATTGATTTAATTTTAAATTAACCACAGAGATACTTTGTTTGTGTATTTTAATTTTAATTATTTTGTTGTTTAATTCTTTAATATAATCAATTTAATTTTTTTTTTTTATTTAAATTAAATTTGATTATATATTTTACACATCAATGAACAATTTTTTTACATGTATGCACATACAAGTGTTTATATACAATTATCAATATAAGCTTCTTTGATTATAATTTTCAAAAAAACATTTTGTTATTTTATAAAATTAAATTATATTTTATTTAATTTAAACTTCTTTTTATCAAAAGTTTGCAATTTAAATACGATTAGAAGAAAACTAATGACTTTTTAGTAATATTATTTTTAAATTTTTATTATTAACCCACTTGCTGTTTGATGGGTTACTATACTATCACAAACATTTATTTCATATGACTATACATTATTATTTACAATACCAAAATAAAAGTTATTTCGTCCTTTATTCAATCTGTAAGACCAGACTGAATATTTAATCCAGGCAACTTCTAAAAATTTTTAACTCATAAAAACCTTTATATAAAAAACGTAGAAATAAATCTAAGATAGGTTGTATAAGTTTTTGTTATTGCATCATGTGTTTTGTATTATAAAGTCTCATTATTTTATATGTAAGCCTAATCTCGTCCTGGTCCAATTTGGCCCATCTGCAAAGTCGTCCTATATTTCGGCAAAAAAGCATTCACATCAAATTTTAATAAAAATGTAGAAATTTTGATGAATTATTAGAACTTGACATTCCCTAAACTCCTCTAAGCTCTACATCCCATGATACTAGAATTAATTTATGAAAACTACTCTTCATAAATACCCAAATATATGTACCAATATATGTACCAAATTTGACACTAGATTTTTCTAAAAAATTCTGGTGTTTAGGTTGTACTTACGTTATTTTGGACCAATAAAGCATTAATGCCTAATTTCGTCAAAATCGATTGAAATTTACGCCACTTATCGTTTTTACAGAAACACATACATACACACACGGCCCTAGACAATAGGTATTTTATCAAATTATGTAGCTCACAAACTTGCTAATGTGTTGAAGTTTGTAGCAAAATATAGTGAACAAACTGGTTCGTATAAATTGTTTTTTATAGACAAGCTTTGGGGGTTTACTCTTCCCAATTATATTTGTAAAATTCCCTAAAGTTAGTGCTATTGCTTGTACATAAAACTACGAAAACTAAATGAAAGATCTCTTTATATTATTTTAGCCCAGTCTCACTCTTCAACTAACAAGTTCAGCATTTTCTTAAATACATGCCTGGCTTTTTAAAGATATCAAGCTTTCTCTAATCACCGTAGTATGTTAAAGCTATAAAGTAAAATAAAGATACAATAAATATGAAACCAATTAAAAACTTAATCAAAACACTTATAATTTGTTTATTCTCTATATTACTTCAGCCATAAGTTATGCAAATTTGCGAAATTTAATTAATAAAGCATTTAATAAAGCAAATTTAAGTTTTAAGCTAAAATTTCACACTTTATTCTTTATCTCTCAGAAAATTAAACTATAAATTTTTCCTTTATAACTTATAGTAAAAAATTTAATTTTCTTTCAGTGGAATCAATTAATTTTTCATCTTATAGATATTGCTTGACATAATCGCAAAAGTTTTCACTTTAAGTTTATTTTGTCTTTTTTTATTCCTTATTTTGTTCATTTCCTCCTTTGTGTATATAGCCAATAAATTTTAAAAATTAATCCTGTCATATTCAATAAATTTTTCTTCGAAGACAATTTTATTTATAAAGAAAATTAAAAAAAGTCATCCAGGTTGACTTGCCAGCTCTTCTTCCAGCACATTTTTGTTAATAAATATGTCAAAAGTCTACGTTATTTATTTCCATTAAGATTCCAAGAGTGTCTTCAAAATAAATATAATTCTTAATACTCGTATTTCAAGGGTTTTTATTTATAGCATTATTAAACTTCGACCAAACCAAAGCAGCTTTTCAATTTGAAGACTTTTCTTTGGTTTTGTAAGTTAGAGTTTGTATTTAGCTTACCATTACTAATCGACATCCGCTAGAGTTTAATTCTATAAATTAAGAGCTTCAATATATACATGAATTATAATTATACATGATGGTATTGGGCGAACAAAACCAAAAAAGCATCGATGTGCTGACAAAGTTAATTGTAATAATGCCACTGAAAATTATCCTGAAAACCGTTATTCAAATAAAACGAAAGAAAGGAACTGGAAATGCACCGAAATTGTCAAATTAAATCCTTTACCAATGATAATTATACAAATCACCGATAGCCAATCACGGCCGGCGGAGCATTGCCAAAACTAAGCAAAGATTATTATTTCATCAAAAATAGTTTATCCGCAACTCTAGTAATAACTCATGTTTAAATTGTAGGTGGAATTGATTAAGATCAAATCTAATAAGACTTGAAACGTTAGGACTTAAAAAAAAAAACCAAATCTGGTGTTAAGGTATTTCAGAATAGCTTGATCCCCACGATTTTCACAATTAAAGTGGCGATAAAATCGATTTTTAAATTTTCAGTTCTTTTATCCAATACATTTTTTAATTCTTATCTTGTAGTTATACATTGGAGTTTTATGTAACATATTATATAGCAATATATTTTACCGGATATATATTTCAATATCCTTATGGTATCCTGTAGCTCTTTGCACACTATAATATAATATATCATTCATTTACCGAGGCAATATAGTGGTGAAGTAAGTATTTATAATAATATAAAGATTAAAGGACAATAATCGGTTTTTTTCTTTATTAATTTTATTATATTTATGGGCGGGCTAAAGAAGTTTCCAATAATAATAACAATAACAAAAACAACAATAACAACATAAAAAGCACTAAAAGGATAATAAAAGTTAAAAGTAAAAAAAAAAACCGTTTAAAAATGTCACCTAAAGGAAATAAATGAAATTTCATTAAATATATTATATTCTGAATACAATATACGTACACATACATACACATATACTTACCTTAAAAAGTTTTCAGAATTTAATGTGAGTACATAAAAACCCCATACAAAATAAAACAAAATACAGTTTTATTATTTTTTATTAATTTTTCCCATTTTTATTTCAAAAATTCTTCAAACCCACCACACTTTCCTAAATTCACCATTGTCACTGTATTCTTAGATATTTAACAAAAACAAGTGAAGAAAAAAACCAAGGGTTTTTAAAAAAGCACATTTTCAAAATAATATAGTGTTTCATAGTGACTATTTTATCGGAATATAATGTTGAAGCTTCAATGTTAACGTTTACTTTACGAAATATATACGTTGGTGACTAAGTTACTACTTACTTATAGAAACAGTAAATTTTTATTTTAAGTCCTGATAGCCCCTTAATAGGGAAAGGTTGCCCAATTTCTCAAAGATACTACTCCCCTTCCCCCAACTTGTTTAGGTTCAAGGAATTAAATTATGAATTCTACCAAAATTTGGAATTTTACTTAGAATTTTACTATTTAAGCAAAAATGGTTAAAACTGAGAGACACTTTCTTCAATTTAAAGAACCGCTTTTAAATTTAAGAAAATCTTTTAACATATCTTAAAGTATAATGTTCGACCTTCAAATTTAGTATACTAACAAAAAAAAATTTGAACAGGTATTCAAGTTACAGGTGTTTAAAAATAGCAAAATTTCAATTTTCGAGCCCTTATAGCTGCCAAACAGGGGACGTGACAAAAAAATTTTGTTAACCGACTCCTACTAATTTCTAAGGATCTAACTTCTCCTAAAATTTCAAGACCCTAGCTTAAACCGTTTGATATGTGGGGCCAAAAATGTTGCAAAAATTGAGTTTTGCATAATGGTAAATTTTAGTACCGTATGGCAACTCTATACATTTTAGTGATGTATTTTTGTAAATCCTAAGAAAGAAGCTTTCTTTTACCGTTTTTATATTGAAAATAAACCTAACAGAACTCTTATTATACCAACTTAAATATAGGGCTTTTTTGGAATTTGCGGGAGCTGTAGCTTTGTCACCCTTCAAAATTAAGAAAAACCTTTGACACGTGTTGAAATATAATTAAAGAGCTTTCAATTTTTTAAATCACAAAAAAAAATTTGAACAGGTATTCAAGTTACAGGTGTTTAAAAATAGCAAAATTTCAATTTTCGGGCCCTAATAGCTGGAAAACAGGGGACGTGAGAAAAAAATTTGTTAACCGACTTCTACTTATTTCTGAGGATCTAACTACTCCCAAAATTTCAAGACCCTTCCTTAGCCCGTTTAAAAGATATGTGTAGCCAAAAATTTTGCAAAAATTGAGTTTTGCATAATTGTAAATTTTAGTACCGTATGGCAACCCTAAACATTTATCTTTTTTAAAAATTTATAAAGTTTATAAAACCAGCTATCTTTTTCCGTTTTCAGATTGAAAATTCACCTAACAGAACTCTTGTAATAACAATTTGAATATAGGGCTTTTCCCAACTTTGGTGGGCTGCAGCTCCGTAACGGGTGGGGCTACAGAAAAAAATTGTTCTTCGAAATTATTTTTTTTGTAATACCTAATCTTGGTTAAAATTTCTTTTTTCTATTTCAAACGGTGTAAAAGTTTTTGTAAACATACGGACAGACGGACAGACGGACGGACAGAGTGAAGCTATATAGGCACATTTTTACAAAATTTTTTGAAAATGTGCTAAAAAAATAGATCAAAACCAAAACTAAATAAAATAAAATATATATATAAAACCATTATAATGGATAATGACATTTACTTATAAAGAGCAGAGCTTTAAGGTGTTTTAGATTATAAAACAACGGAAGGGATTATTATTTTTGTTTTTCTTAAATGGCGTCATCAAACCTTTCCGTTTTTTTTTCAAGAATCAAAAGTACCCAATGCTTCTAAAATTTTTTAACACACCACAAAAATACCTGAATAAATAAATTTTATTAGCTTTATAATAACCTGGTAGGTAAAATACAATTACATCGAGAGCAAAATCATCATTATATAGATTATTGATATTATGATTATGATATTGATTATAATGGAAAAAAATGGCGACAAAACGGTAAATATATATGAGTAATGTATGCATCACCAAATACTTTTTTTTTTTTTTTAGAAAAGTAAACAAGGAAATTATCTAATAAAAACAAAAGGGTTAGGTACCATAAGCTCGAATATTAAAATCTCGAAATATCAAAATCTCGAAATATTAAAATTTCGAAATATCAAAATCATAAAATTTAAAAAAAAAATTTAGGAACGGAATATAATCCCGCTTTTTTAAAAATGCCGCTTTTTTAAAGTCCCGTTTTTTCTGCTTTTGATAAATATTCCGTTATTTTTATTTAATTCATAATTTCTATTTAAATCTAGTTCTAAGCGCTTGGACACAAAAAATGTAATATCTCCCTTTTCCAGAATATTTAATTTGAATATATTTAATTTGAATGTATAACTAATTGTTGAAAATCGGGCTTTTGGAAAAGGGGAATTAATAACGAGTGAATTTTAAAAAGCCGGATCTCGTAACAGACCCAAAATTTTAAGTTTTCTTTTCTATAAATTAATAGACTTTTTTTTGATATTTCAACATTGTTAGAACAAACACGGCTTATGGAAATTCGTTTTGTCATGCGCCGCATAATCATAATCACATATATGGAATCATATTCCACCAAATGTGTTCCCCAAAGTTGATAATGTATTTATGTACGATTAAGTCAAATCTAAGAAGAACATTTACATATTTCTTCTAAATATCCCATCCAATTTTCCCCATCCCCCCATAATCCAAAAATCCCAAATAAATTCCACCATAATGCCAAATCCTTCCATATCCCCATAACTGTAACCAAACTGAATATAATTGTATCACAGGTTCCCTCCTAAGGCTTGGTTCAAAAAGAGTGTGATTTTGATGTGTTAAAGTCGCACCCTACCTAAAAAAGCACCATACTCAATAGGTGGCTTTCGAGCTTTCCATTCCATCTTTTGTTTTTTAATTTTTAATTGGAAAAAAACTACATTCAAAACAGATAATTATTATTTTATGTATATTTGATATTTTTGAAATTTCAAGATGTTAAATTTCGAGATTTTGATTTTCGAGATTTTGATATTTCGAGATTTTGATATTTCAATATTTTAATTTTGATTTTCGAGATTTTGATGTTCAAACTTTTGATACCGACCTAAACGAAAGAAACTTTAAAATTGAAGAGTTAAAAGTTGAGATGAAAGAATGGGAGATTTATATAGGAAAGGAATATATAAATTAAAGGTGAGGGTATAAGAGAAGGACAAACTAAATATGACAGTAAATTTATTGGAATCCTTAAAGTATTTCCCGTTGTTTTTTTAGATTTTTTTTTGGTTTTTTTTTTTTTTTATTTTTTTGTAAATTTTAATTCGCCATCCAGACGACATAACTCATAACTTTTTCGTGTTATATTTTTTTTACTTTCATTCTTAACTGTAAAGGATATGAGAAAAGACAGGATATGCAGGTGCTTTTTAATATAATTATTATAAAAACAAAATTAAAAAAAAAAAACAAAGTAAAAATCAACACAAAAACATTATAATGAAAAGACAGTAAATTATTTTTTTATTTGTTTTCCTCTTATATAAAAAATACATAAATGCATTACATATAAAAATATTTTTAATGGTGGTAGTGTAATGGTATTGACTTCAATAACAAAAAAAACCCAAGCAAGATTTTATGAGATAAAAAGATATTTTTTTTTATAATAAAATTTTTTTTTTTCAATATTACCGCTAAAATTGAAAAAGAATAAGTTAAAATTTGCGCAAAATTAAACAAAAAGGAATGAAACAACAATAAGCCGATGCAACCGATTTAGTAATACCCTACACCTGAAAAATTCAATTGATAACCCCTACAACGGTTCATTTCAGATTTCAGTAATATTAAACAAACAGGACAGACCAACCTTCTATTAAATTTAAATTTTCTAACTTTTTTAATTCCGAAGATTTTAGAAGCTCAGTAGATCAAAGAAGGCGTCGAAAGCTATCCGAACCATTACTATAATTACCAAGTTTAAAGCTTATTTCTCCATCAAATAAGAAGACATATTTTTTCGGTCTAGGGAAACGAGTGATAGGTACCCAAAACACTATTTTACCTAATATTAAAATTTAGTGGAATTAGGAAGAAACTACCAAGTACCAAATTTCAAGCTGTAACTTAACAATATGTGTTTGTTAAATCTTGGGAGGTACGTGGAAGATACCTGAACCACCACTCTTATTCATCTAAAATCTTAAAAAAATAATGCAAGCAGAATAGAACACTTATGTACCAAATGTCAAGCTAATATCTTTTTAAATTCGAAGATATGCTTTTATGTTTTGGGAAGTGTGTGTGGGAGGTACTCAAATCTTCACTCAAATTAATAGCAAACTTAGAAGATGCAAGGACAATACGGGGAAACACCTTTGTACCATTTAAGTTTCTATCTTTATTAGTCTCGGAAATATGTTCGTTTGTCCTTTGCTCGATCGGAAGCTTCCAGAATTGGAATCTATTGTTCGATCTTGCCAATTTTTAATTCCCGCCTTACTACTGCCATTTGTAACCCAAATTATAAGTTTGACAAAGTTTCATTCAGTTTTGGAATATCTTGCATGGATGGATGGATGGATGGGCATCACTAAATCGACTCCGGAGATGATGCTGAGAGAACATGTATGGCTACAAACATCGTTAAAAGTAAATATATCTCTATACCTATTTTATGTGTAGGGTATAAAAAAATTAATTATGATCTGGACATTGTTTTATTGACAGGAAAATTTTAATGTGGAAAATATTTATATAAATTTATTTTTATACCCTACACCTATAGAATAGGTAAAGGGGTATATTAACTTTGGTATGGTGTTTGTAACCACCTAAAGGAAGCGAGCTAGATATGGAAAAGTATATATATTTGTGATCAGCGTGACCGCCTTAGTCGATATAGCCATGTCCGTCCGTCCGTCCGTCCGTCCGTAGGCACGATAACTCAAAAAATAATGGAGCTATCTTGATGAAATTTTAACTGTAGGTTAATAGGACTGAAAGTACGGCGGGGATTGCATATGGGCGAAATCGGCCCATTGGTTCGGATTCTGGACCTTTTAATCGGTTTCAGGGCTAACGAACAAATATAAAAAATCACGATAACTCAACAACTAATGACGCTATCTTCATCAAATTTGTGCTGTAGGTTACTAGTAATGAAACTACTTCGGGAATTGCGTAAGGTCGGGATTGGACCATGGGTTCGGAACCTAGAACTTTTTGATCGAATTTAGGCCAAACGAGCATAATTCCGAAACCAATGAAGATAGAACCTCCAAATTTAGTATCAGGGTGTCCCTTCCTATTTCCTAAGTGTCTTGTGAATTTGGGTCCCATTGGAGTCGTGGGTCGGGGACCAGCCACACATTTCCGAAGACCTTAAAACATATATTTAAAATTAATAAAGATAACAACTTGAAAAAATGTAGAAGCTTCCAATTTGCCACAAGGGTGTTCTTTACTATCTCTTGCGTGTTCCCCTAATTTGGGATCAATTGGAGTGGTGGTTCTGTACCCCTCTCAGACCTCCCAAGTTTTAAAGGCTTATAATCGAAATTACTAAAAATAGTTACTTAAAATTAGGATAGACCGTTCAAATTGTGTACAAGGGTTAACTAGTACTATAAGTACAGCGCGGACTATATAAGGGCGAAATCAGCCCAACGGTTCGGATTCCGGACCTTTTAATCGATGTCAGGGCTAAGGAACATATATAAAAAATCACGATAACTCAACAACTAATGAGGCTATCTTCATGAAATTTGTGCTGTAGGTTATTGGCAGCAAAACTACGGCGGTGATTACGTACGGTGAGGATTGGACAATGGGTTCGGAACTTAGAACTTTTTGATCGAATTTAGGCCAAACGAGCATAATTCCGAAACCAATGAAGATAGAACCTCCAAATTTGGTATCAGGGTGTCCCTTCCTATTTCGCCCCATTGGAGTAGTGGATCGGGGACCAGCCACTCAGTTCTTAGGCCCTTAAAGCATATTTTCGAAATTAATAAAGATAGTAACTTGAAACAAATGTAGAAGCTTCCAATTTGCCACAAGGGTGTTCTTTACTATTTCTTCCGTGCCCCCCTAATTTGGGATCAATTGGAGTGGTGGTTCAGAACCTCTCTTAGACCCCCCAATGTGTAAAAGCTTATCATCGAAATTAATAAAACTAGTAACTTAAAATTAAGATTAAAATTAAGCGTTCCAATTGTGTACAAGGGTTAACTAGTATTGAAAGTATGACGGGACTGCATATGGGCGAAATCGTACCATAATTTCGGGTCCTGGAACCCTTGAAAAGTTCAAGGACTAACAAACATATATCTTACAAACACCATAACTCAAAAAATAATGCCGGTATTTTGATGAAATTTAACAGTAGGTTACTAGTAATGAAAGTACCATGGGAATTGGTTGTGGTCGAGTTTAATTTCGAAGCCAAAGAATATATTTCCTATGTCCTATGTGTCTCCGAAAGCTAGACTTAATTGTAGTGGTTCAGCTATGTTCAAAGGTACTTGCTGCATTTATGTAAAATTTATTTTTATATTTAAATGAATTATATGAAAAGGTGTAAATTTTTAATTGTATTTTAGAAATACATTTATTGCATATTTTGCGTTTATAAGCTTTTCTATTAGGTATATAAACTAACCATTATAAAATAATTGCAATTTTTAAAAATTTGGATTATTAAATATATTATGCTTTGATTATCTTTTTATCACAAAATTTAATAATTAGAATTTTTTCATTTTGTAATTGAATTGGAATAAATATATTTTCATTTATTTCAAGTTTGTTTGTTTTTTAATATTTTTAAATAGATAAATTAGTAAGAATTTGTAGTATTTTTTAATAGATAGGGTAATTAGAAAATGTTTTTAGTATTATACAGTTAATTTAGTTAGCTATGTCTTACGATCAAATTAATAACAGCTTCTATGGTGTTAAAATGACTTATGGATATGTCCTTAAATTTGAACCAAATAGGTGTAGGGTATTTCTAAGTCGGTTGCACCGACTGACTGTTTCTTTACTTGTTTTTATATATACGAGTATATAATGCAAGAATCGAAGGAAATTAAAATTGACAGTCTAGGTTTTTTTTTTTTGGCAATAATGACTGGAAGATAAAGTTTTTAGACATAATGAATTGGTTAAATTGGTTGAAAAAAAACAGAACCAAAAAAATTAAAAATTGACAACACAAAGACTGAGAAAATATTTTCCCGTGTTTTATTGATTTGTATATCGATACTGATATACAAATCAATGGTAATGCGTATATCGATACGCATAGGTAATGCGTGAAGTATTTAAATGGTATATGGGTATCATCATTGTCGAATATATTGGAGGAATAGCTGAGGAATACTTAAGATATTAAAACTGGAAACCATTTCATTAAAGGAGCTATAAAAAAAAGTGAGGAACTGTGCAGAATTAATTATAACATTAAAGTTAATTATATTGAAATAAAAGAATAAAGATCTTTGCAGTATTTCGTCGTTTAACAGTTTCGACTTTATAGTTTGAGTTTCAACTTTTAAGAAATTTTTTAATAATATTTTAATGAGTTAAACTGAAATCACTGATAACTCCTGAGTGAAACCTCAATTTCCTCTCCTCGATTTGTAAAACCCTATCATTCTTGTAAACTACTAAAATATTGATAATGGTACAGGTACTAATGTGGTACCCTTGTGTTTTCCAAAAATTAATAACATAGTTTTATTTCACTTTTTTATTTATTTAAAGAAAGGCCCCTACCACATAAAATTTTATATAGAATAACTATTTCATCTTTAGAAGTAGTATTTCTTTTTCTTTTATATATATATTTTATACTTAGGGGTGGTGTAGTGGGTAAGCATTTGACTTATTAACCGACGGGGTTGCGGGCTCGATTCTCGTACGGGTCATGAAATTTTTAGTGAAAAAAAAAATTATTGAAAAATAATTTTTCTTTACACATCCCCATGGTGAGAAAATATAAATAGTAAAATACAAAATATGTGATATATCGTACATAAACAAAATAAATAATATTACTTATAACATAATATTGTTGGTTTACATCTAAAAGGAAAAGGGCTGGTCAATTTGCAAAAACATTATATGAACTTGTAAATATTTAATAAATAAATATTATATACTTAAAATATATATTTTTCGAAAATAAATTGCTACTCTATCAGTTAATAAAGACTAAGCTTAGGTCCCCACTTTATCTCCGAGGTCCCATCGCTTTATAATTTGAATTCAAAAATTTCCTGAAATTTTTAATTTTACCAGATTTGAATAGAGATCTCTTCAACAAAAGTTCAACTCTTGATAAAAGGAATGTCATCGGTTCATGAAGTAACATCAATATCGGTTTTGACCTTGAGGTAGCATTAACCGAAATTTTTATTCCACAAAAAAAAAAAAATTAATTGAATGTCATTGATTTAAATCCCTAAATGGAAGTGGGATGTTTAAAGATGAGATTTATCTTTCATTTGTCCAACATTTTTGATAATTTTATAGAAATCAACATGAAGAAGGTTTTCAAAGGAATTTAACAGAGGACCGAGATAATGAAACCATACTTGTTCATATATTCAAAATACCATTCTTCTTCTTCTATGGCACTACAGTTCGTAGTCGAACCTTGGCCTCCTTAATGAATATCTAAACTAAACAAAAATTCTTTACCAAATTTCCCTTTCATGAAAATCTAATACGTTACTATGGAAACTCATATATGTGAATTTAACCTATCACATGTGAAATGTTGATACAAAAAAAAATATTTAAAATATTCATGAATAAAAACATAATATGTATCTGATGTTTTTTATTGCATTTTCTGTAAATAAATTAATTTAATGTTTACATAAGGAATCGGCTTTAATACATTTTAATACCATACAACTAAGTATTAGAAGCTTATATTTATTTATATAAATAAACTTAATAATGTTTACACTCGAACCCATCATCTTTCTACCTACAATTATAAAAAAAATTTGTAATTTAACTAAATGTTGAAGGCTTTCAATTTCCTGTTTGAAATAAATAAATAATATGCAAATTCAATATATTGTGTATACATATATTTGGTACATTTAAATAATAATATATATAGCGTGTATATTTACCTTTTAAATACATTGCTAACATTCTCAATTTTAACATTGGCAGAGGATTAAAAAATCCTTTGAATTTATAAATACTTATTATCAAACAGATAAAAATCGAAAAAAAAAATCAAAAAAAAAATAAATTAAAAATATGTCACCGTTGTATATAATGTTATAATAGAATTTATAACCGTAGAGTATATTTATATATTAAATTATAATTGATAGAAATGCTAACCTCTACGAAATTTATAAAATGGGAAAGTAAGTGGTGATTAACTTTTAAATTAAGTAGATACATGGAAATAATTTGGGACTTCCATAGTACATGTTGGTGGAATATATTAAAAGAACAGATCGTAAGAATTTAAAATTCAATTACAGGCGTCGTCAATAAACTCCTGCAGAATAAACCGCCGGGGGCATCATTCCTCTTTAAACTTAACCCTCGACTTTTTTGAACATAAAGCCTCGGAGTGTTTTATATTTTTGAATCTATTCTTCGATCTCTCGAGCAATAAAGCCCCGGAGTGTTTCATATCTTTGAATCTAATCTTCGATCTCTCGAGAAATAAAGTTCCGGTTAAAATTATATTCTGGAAGGATTTTGGAGTTACATTTAAAACAACTTTGAAATCTCCACTAATTTAGAATCTCACCTACACATACATAAATAATCCGGAAAATATCCTGATTTCTAATATAATTTTAAAATTATTCCTTATTTGAAGCCTTTGAAGTACAAATGTATAGGAAATAAGAATTGGGTGTGTTATTTCTCATTAAAGTTGAAATTACAATAATTTTTGAGTATTAAAGCCACGGAAGGTTACTTCTACTTCAATGTAAAATAACGCCCTGCAGTTTTATTTTTATTTACCAATGAGAAATAATACCCCAGGGGCTTTATTTAAAAGAGGCTTATTTCACAACACCTGAATTACCCTATTTGTTGTCAAGCCATGTTCTCTTCCTAAAATTAAAAAAATGCTTTTATGAAAAAATTTATAACAATCTATTCTAGTATAACATACTATAATTATTTTAATGAACTTTTTAATTATTCAGAGCGATGCATAACTTTTTAGGAAAACTATTCCTAGATCTTTGCTGAATCACACCCCTATTAGTCATAATTTATCTAAAGAGATATTTGTAATCTTAAATTTGTAATATTCAATAAAACACAATAAAATTATTTCACTTTAGATATTTACAATTTTTATTAAATTAACAAAAGACGTTATCATTTACATCGACTCCATCAAACTGACCTCTCCTCTTTTTTTTCCTATTTATTCATTAATTCTATTCACAATAGTCATAATTAAACTGGTATAATTATAATATTGTTACAATATTTTATGCCATATTACATAAAATAACTTACATATTCTAAGTTTGTTTAACCTAATTAGGTAAATCTCAATTATTTACTTAATTGCAAAAGGCTCATTTAACGTTACATGTGCTTTTTCCCATCTACTGAAGCGTTTTATTTATCCGGTGGAGAGCTTTTAGTCTTTCTGACACCTTCTTTAGTTCAAAATTTTTCAATACACATTCCAAACCTTATTTAAATATTTTTAATAAAATAATATAAATTTTTTTTGGCAACTCTCTATATTTTATAATCAAATAAAACTTGCAAATATAGTTGAACATAAATTTTACATAAATGCTTTTACGTGATCAGAAAACTTTATTTTATTTATCAACTTGTTTTATATTTTATCTAAAAAAAACTAAAACCAAACAACAACAAAATCTCTTGATCCAGATTTATATTTTATTTATTTTGGTAATTTTTTTTTGCCTTTTAGAATTTTTTTTTTATGTTACTTGAAAGCATACTCAAATCCCGATAACATTTCATATTTAATGCAATATTAATCGATACTCGATACAAACTATACATTCGCAAGTTCAATATACTCAATAATTTTCTGACACGTGGATTTGAATTAAAAAAAATTTAGTGGTAAACGACCATTTTTAAAGAATAGTGGTAAATGACCATTTTTGAAAAAGAAAATAATAATATGTATAATAATTTGTTTATTAGTTTTATAATATATGCATTTAAAGGATATTTTGAATACATGTATGTGTATAAATACGTAAGTCTGTAAAAAAGGGCAAACAGTTAACAGTAACACATGGGTAAATATATATTTTACAATTTTAAAATAAAAGGCTACTTTTCAATCGAAAAAAAAAATATAGTGTATATTATCATAGTTTAATAAGAACTCCAAATGCCAGATAGGCAAAAAACTATTATAATATCAGGTAATATTTACTGGAACGTGTAAAAAGAATTTGAGTAATTGAGTATTGAGTATCTAGCATTCATCAATGGAGTCAAGTTATTGGCTACTAATAAATTAGTAAATAGATAGATTGAGTTAAAACTGAGATTGAGATTAAAACTGTTTTAATATATTAACAATGATAGAACTTGGGAGCAACACCAATGGATTCATAAAACGTTCCAGCAATAGATCTCTGTGAAAACTGTTTTTCATTTGCTTGTATATTATATATATATATCTACATCTTTTAAAAATGTTACGTCATAAAAGAATAAAATATAAGTTTCAAAGTTAGGGCATGGAAAAATTACAGTTAAGTACTACTTTTTTGTGATATTATTTTTAAATGTAATTAAATGCGAGTTAGCAATTGCATCATATTGATAAGTTTCTTTCCAAATGTTGCTAAATGCTAATATAGTGCTTAATCTTTCACATGATTTGAAGAGTAAAGTTAAATTTAATTACTTTTTTCAAAATGAGTGAAATTTTGCATATGATTTTACAATCCCATCCAATTTTAATGACTGCTTTTGCTAACAGTTTTTACATTTCCTAATGCCTAGTTTATATTACATTTGGTCAGATAGGTAATTTTGTAATTTGAGCTTCTTGAATTATGTTTAAAACTGCTAGTATGACTGCTCATTAGTTAATTTATTTTCAAAATTATTATTATATAGTGAACAACCAAATGGCTGCACTGGACCTTAAAAAAATAAACGACAAAAAAAATATTATTTCATAATAAAATACTGAATAACTGTCACTTTTATGTACAATATTTTACATTAAATAAAATAAAGAACGATATCTATACTTCAGTTCATAAAACAGTTACAAATACTTGTATCTACTGTGTGTTAAAAAGTCAATAGGATATTAAGATTTGTGTAATGAAAAAATGATTTCATCTAGAAGCAAAATAAAAAGAAAAACAAAGAGAAAAAAACAGCACAATTTCCTATAAAAGTCAATTATTTGGTTTTTGGGTACGTTTTTATATTTTTTTTTTTTAATTTTTGCCTCTCACCGAACTGAATTTCCTTTAAAAACTTTTTTATTATTTAATTATTATAGGAAAGAACAATATTTAAAAAAAAAAAATTAAAAATGGTTATTTCGGTTGGTTGATTGTTGTTTTCTTTGGTTTATTTATAAGTAATTATGGTGATTATTGTTTGTTTGATAATATTATGGATGCCAAAATGATGATTTAAGGGTAAAATTAAAAAAGCATAGCATATAATATAATCCTTTATAGACCTTCATATAAAACTAATGCAATTATAAATTGTTTATAAAATTGGTGATTAAGAAAATAATTGAGGATAAATTGTTTTTATATTTAGTATAAACTTATTAAGAAGCAATAACAAACCCAATTAAAGAAAATTACGAATGAAGTATGCTTTATGTGATAATTACTTCCTCTAGTTATGGCCTTGGGTTGTCTCTTTCTATCTAAGAGACCTTTCTCTAAGAATGAATTAGTTAATTAGCCATCTGCCATCGCATGGATGGCACAGTGGTTAGAGTGCCGACCCCGGGTTCGAATCCCAGTGAAAGTGAAAAAAACTTTTCTGGTTTCCGACTCGACTCAGCTACCATTCGCCATTGTTTTCAAATTAATGACTTAATAAATAATTAATAATTATAAATACAAAATGTAAACCAATAATTTAATTGAATAATATAACTCACAGATATAGAATACCATATAATTTAAATACAAAATATTACAATATAAACAAAAATAGAATTGCATCTATTGAAAAACTAAGACGTTTCTACATGTTATAAGGCCTAGTACTATCTCATGTTTAAATTGTATGTGGAATTGATTAAGGTAAATTCTAATAACACAAATATAATACGACCCCTTGTTCCTACACGTACCTATGGTATAGACAGGCTTTTTAGCCTAACAATTGAATAGTTAGCACTTAAAAAAAAAAACAAATCTAGTTCTTCGCATTTTAAACTGAGACTGTATATGATTACATTTTTTAGGTCTTGGAAGAAGATATCTGCGTAGAACAAAGGTAATGTATGCTAAAGATATTTTGTGACGTCACCTTTTCAAAAAATTTTTGTTATTTTTCCTTTTTATAGGAGGGTTATTTGAAAGCATCGAAAGCCTGCCAGGATCACTGTACGTCGGCCATCTGGGTTGTGTTGAACTTTAACCAACCAAAACCACCCTCCTTTTTTAAAACCAAACTTCGAATGGACCTTAAATACATATGTATTTGTTATGTTTTAAGGATCGGGATTGGAATGTTAATGTTTTTTTAAGATTGTACACATAAAGCCGTATATAACCATCTTACCAACTCTACGGCGTTATAAAATATGTACCATCATTGTTGCGCCCTTTAAGGAAGAAATGACATTTAAAAACATCTTTTGCATATAAATCGTTCTGTCTCCAATTCTGCTGCATATATATTTAGTCGGCGTTTTAGTTAAAATTGTTATGAACTTGTAATTATTATAATGTTTGTTTGGTAAAGATAGGTGTTGCCATTGTGGGAATATAAAAGTTCAAAATTCTTTTTTGTTATTTGATTTTCATTATTTTCACTTAGTCATTGATTATTCTACTGTTGATTACTTCTTAAAGTTTAGTAATTCAAAACTAATTTGAACTTGTTCGTAAATTATGTATTAAATTACACAAGAATTATTATTCAATTTTGATTTAATTCAATTTAAATACATATATTTATAATTTATACATGTAGTTGATTATTGAACATAAAATATGTGTTTTTAAAAATTTAACAAAAATGCACTATTCAATGGCAGAATAGGAACCATGACATTTTGATTATAAATTTAAAAAAAAGTATAGTTTTTTAATAAAATTTAACTAAATTTTTTTAAAGCAGACAGAAATATTTAATTTCAAAAACTAATTATAAAATAAAAAAAAAAATTAAAACCTTCAAGCTTCATTAGAGCTGTCAAATCAAAAGCAAAAAAAAAAAAATATTATAATATTTTACTAATTAAACGCAACCGCTTTAAGAGCCACAATGTTATCAAATTTCATGTCAATTTTTTTGAATACATAAATATAGTATAGTTTATGTTTTTAAAATAAACCCAATTCTAATTAAAGTATATCAGTTACTATATTTATACTAGCTGTTTGCCCGCCATAGAATGACGGAATTCATTAATATATTAAATTAGATTTTATTTTGAAAAACATTAGTTCTTGAAATTTCTGAATAATGAATATTTTGTACTTTTTAAAATAATGGAGTAAAGAAAAAGGGAATTTTTTGTATATAATTTTGTCTGATATTTTTTAAAACTTTGTTTTTATGGTGTTTGGGCTTCTTACATTTTAAACTTAAAGGCGTAGATTGTGTTCAACCAACTAAATCCAAAGCAGCATTTTTTTTAAATTTTTTTTTTAAATGCAATTAAATTCATTTTTATAAAATAAATTCGTATTTTCATATACAAATATCATGAAATCTATTTCATCAAAGTAAAATTTAATATAAATTTTTAACAGAAAACAATTTTGCCCTTGTCGTACGACAGTTTTCTTCTCCATAATTATAATTATTAAAACATGCGAGTCGTTTTCACAAATCACAATCCGAGTTTCTATAATTTGTTTAGCGGGGAGTTTGGGAAAGCACTACTGCAGTTCCACTATTTTAAATTATTTTTTGTTTAAAAAAAAATATATATATATATATATATATTCTTATACAGCAAAAATAATTTAAAGGGATATTATAATTGATTTCAAAACCTTAAAACAAAAATATAAAAAATATTTTTATTTAATTCTAAAATTGAAATAAAGCTAAAAAAGTAAATTTGTAGAGTACGTTTCAAGGAACATTTGAAATTGCTTTTATTACCAAAGCGTACATTGTGCCATTACCTTCAATTCAGATTTCCACTGAAAGTAATGAAGACTTACTACACAACTTATCCTGTGAAGCATAGTCTCGATTTTTAATACCTAAATGTTTTACTATTTATTTAAAATTTCCCGAAAATCTTCTGTGATTTTTAAAACTGAAATGAACTAATTCATAGACATTTAAATTAATTTACAATCAAAAAAAACTTTTTTTTTTATTTTATATTTTTTGTTTTTTTTTTTTTTTATAAAAATTAAATAAAATATTTTTTGGCCTGCTTATGATAATTTATGATATTTTATTTTCTAAAATAAAACACATCCAACAAAACACATTTAATTGAATGCGTTTGTTACACCTCATTGAAGACAAATATATTAATAATAAAATATATTAATAATATATTAATAATTAGATTTTATTTTGAAAAACATTAGTTCTTGAAATTTCTGAATAATGAATATTTTGTACTTTTTAAAATAATGGAGTAAAGAAAAAGGGAATTTTTTGTATATAATTTTGTCTGATATTTTTTAAAACTTTGTTTTTATGGTGTTTGGGCTTCTTACATTTTAAACTTAAAGGCGTAGATTGTGTTCAACCAACTAAATCCAAAGCAGCATTTTTTTTAAATTTTTTTTTTAAATGCAATTAAATTCATTTTTATAAAATAAATTCGTATTTTCATATACAAATATCATGAAATCTATTTCATCAAAGTAAAATTTAATATAAATTTTTAACAGAAAACAATTTTGCCCTTGTCGTACGACAGTTTTCTTCTCCATAATTATAATTATTAAAACATGCGAGTCGTTTTCACAAATCACAATCCGAGTTTCTATAATTTGTTTAGCGGGGAGTTTGGGAAAGCACTACTGCAGTTCCACTATTTTAAATTATTTTTTGTTTAAAAAAAAATATATATATATATATATATATTCTTATACAGCAAAAATAATTTAAAGGGATATTATAATTGATTTCAAAACCTTAAAACAAAAATATAAAAAATATTTTTATTTAATTCTAAAATTGAAATAAAGCTAAAAAAGTAAATTTGTAGAGTACGTTTCAAGGAACATTTGAAATTGCTTTTATTACCAAAGCGTACATTGTGCCATTCTGCCGTCGTTATTCTAAAAGGCGTATCTAGCATTTTAGTAGTTTTGAGTTTTAGGCGTTTTTCTATTTTTGTTTATGCCATCAAACGTATTAAAGTAATCAAATTTATTTTTTTATCAAGTACTATTGTGGGTTATTAAAAATTTATCGAATAGACATATTGGTTACTAAGTTATGAAAAAGGTGATTTTTGGCAGTTTGGACTTTTTGTATTAAATCTCAAACAGAATAAGTCAACTTGTTTCATTAAAAAAGGGCGTAAGTGTAAATTGATTAAAATACTTAGTTTTTTTATAACAAAAATTCATTTAATTATTTCACATTTATATTAAAAACAAAAAAAAAAACAATAATATAAAAATAAGATTTAATTATTACTTCAATTAAAAACAAAAAAAAAACAATAATATAAAAATAAGATTTAATTATTATTTCAATTAAAAACAAAAAACAAGTAAAGAAACAGTCAGTCGGTGCAACCGACTTAGAAATACCCTACACCTATTTGGTTCAAATTTAAGGACATATCCATAAGTCATTTTAACACCATAGAAGCTGCTATTAATTTGATCGTAAGACATAGCTAACCAAATTAACTGTATAATACTAAAAACATTTTCTAATTACCCTATCTATTAAAAAATACTACAAATTCTTACTAATTTATCTATTTAAAAATATTAAAAAACAAACAAACTTGAAATAAATGAAAATATATTTATTCCAATTCAATTACAAAATGAAAAAATTCTAATTATTAAATTTTGTGATAAAAAGATAATCAAAGCATAATATATTTAATAATCCAAATTTTTAAAAATTGCAATTATTTTAAATGGTTAGTTTATATACCTAATAGAAAAGCTTATAAACGCGAAATATGCAATAAATGTATTTCTAAAATACAATTAAAAATTTACACCTTTTCATATAATTCATTTAAATATAAAAATAAATTTTACATAAATGCAGCAAGTACCTTTGAACATAGATGAACCACTACAATTAAGTCTAGATTTCGGAGACACATAGGACATAGGAAATATATTCTTTGGCTTCGAAATTAAACTCGACCACAACCAATTCCCATGGTACTTTCATTACTAGTAACCTACTGTTAAATTTCATCAAAATACCGGCATTATTTTTTGAGTTATGGTGTTTGTAAGATATATGTTTGTTAGTCCTTGAACTTTTCAAGGGTTCCAGGACCCGAAATTATGGTACGATTTTGCCCATATGCAGTCCCGTCATACTTTCAATACTAGTTAACCCTTGTACACAATTGGAACGCTCTATCTTAATTTTAAGTTACTAGTTTTATTAATTTCGATGATAAGCTTTTACACATTGGGGGGTCTAAGAGAGGTTCTGGACCACCACTCCAATTGATCCCAAATTAGGGGGGCACGCAAGAAATAGTAAAGAACACCCTTGTGGCAAATTGGAAGCTTCTACATTTGTTTCAAGTTACTATCTGTATTAATTTCGAAAATATGCTTTAAGGGCCTAAGAACTGAGTGGCTGGTCCCCGATCCACTACTCCAATGGGGCCCAAATTTCAAAGACACTTACGAAATAGGAAGGGACACCCTGATACCAAATTTGGAGGTTCTATCTTCATTGGTTTCGGAATTATGCTCGTTTGGCCTAAATTCGATCAAAAAGTTCTAAGTTTCGAACCCATTGTCCAATCCTCACCGTACGTAATCACCGCCGTAGTTTCGCTGCCAATAACCTACAGCACAAATTTCATGAAGATAGCCTCATTAGTTGTTGAGTTATCGTGATTTTTTATATATGTTTTTTTTCTTAATATTAGATATTTTCTCTGCTAACGCTTTATTCAACGCTAAATTAGCAAGCATTTTCCCTCTACTATGCATAATGATAATCTTTATAAAAATACAAACTGTAATTTTTCTATAATATTTTATATATGTATATATGTTTCCTTAATACTCACTTTTTTTGTCAAACTTTTTTTGTAAATATATTAAAAATTTTTAATTTTTAAAATATGAACTTTTAAAAATATGAACTCTTCACTATAAAGTTTAAATAACTACTAGTTACTACTACGTTTTTGTATTTGATCAAATACAAAACATTTAAAAATTATTTATTTATTTACAGCTAACTTGTACAAAATTTCATCATGTTTTGTTTTGTTTTTAGCAAACAAAATAGTCGTTATTTCCCTCGCTTTAATTTGAAATAATATAATTTTCAAATTAATTTCTTATTTAAATGGCAGTATCTACATACGAAATTGTAGTTACGACTTTTAGCAGTACAATCATATAATTTTAAAATTAATTTGTTATTAAAATGGCAGTATCTGCATATAAAATTGTAGTTACGACTTTTGGCAGTACAATCAGTCACTTACGTCCATTTTTCTAACAGAAGCAAGGTGTTTTTGCAGATACGACTATTATTTTAAGCAATTTTAGGGTTGATATATATAAAATATCGATTTGATATTCTCCCAAAAGATGTGAATTAATAAAGCAAAAAGAATGACGTCTTTATCACAAAATTTTAGTTTTTGCAGATACGCCTTTTAGAATAACGACGGCAGCATTACCTTCAATTCAGATTTCCACTGAAAGTAATGAAGACTTACTACACAACTTATCCTGTGAAGCATAGTCTCGATTTTTAATACCTAAATGTTTTACTATTTATTTAAAATTTCCCGAAAATCTTCTGTGATTTTTAAAACTGAAATGAACTAATTCATAGACATTTAAATTAATTTACAATCAAAAAAAACTTTTTTTTTTATTTTATATTTTTTGTTTTTTTTTTTTTTTTATAAAAATTAAATAAAATATTTTTTGGCCTGCTTATGATAATTTATGATATTTTATTTTCTAAAATAAAACACATCCAACAAAACACATTTAATTGAATGCGTTTGTTACACCTCATTGAAGACAAATATATTAATAATAATAATAATAATATTGTATTTATGAATAATTATATATATATATATAATTATTATATATACCTATATTGTGCGTATAAAATATTACATAAACACAATCATTAGTAGTATTAATTTTGGTTTTAGGTACGAAATCGCAAATCAAGGGTTGGGTACGAAATACCAAAAAAGCAATTTCTTTTCCAAAATACCATTTCCTACTTCCATAATTCCAAAAAAAAAAAAACAGTTTTCTGTGTATAAGCAAACAATCCAACCTAACTCATGTGCTTATATTCTGGAAAAAGCGTCTAATCCTAATTTTGTAACCAACTATAAACTCCCTCTTAATAATTTTTTACATGCATATTTCAACAAATAAAAATTTGAAAAACCCCCGCTAAACCAATTATTGAAACCCTGATTTTGAATCCAACTCTAAAATCCCTCCTAACTCGGAATCTAACGTATACATACGTATAAATATTCTGGAAAAGACGTATAATACAAATTTTGTACCAAACTCTAAAATTCCTCTTAGTTTATGCTATCGAAATTATTTTGTGGGTTTTATTTTGTGAAATTTTGTTTTTGGAATTCGAATAAAATATAAATTATTTTTTATTTTAGAATTTGGTTGTTGTTGGAATTACCAATTTAAACTTTTCGGTTTAAAATTTCTAATTTTGGGATTTTGTGATTTGGCATTTTGAAATTTAAGATTTTGTAATTTAGGATTTTGTGATTTGGCATTTTGAAATTTAAGATTTTGTAATTTTGAATTTTGTGATTTGGGATTTTGAGATTTTCCCATTTATTTTATATCGAAAATTTTAAAAAAAGTTATGCAATTAAATAATTTTTTTCTCTTATCAAATTCCTAATACTGTTATTGATATTATATCGCCCCCTATTTTTGTTTAATTTCCGATATGAATTACCAATTTAATTATATGCAACCAAATCTAATCATTATCTATAAAAAAAAAATAAATAAAAAACATTATCTGAAAATGTAACTTATCGTAGAACCGCAAAAAATAAAGCCTATAGTATCTAAAAAACTATTATATACTTTAGAATATACATATTTACCTCTAATTTACTTTGCATATCTATATTTTATATTTTTAAATAATTTTAAAAATTAAAATAGTTTAAATAATATGATTTTTCCTATACGTGTTATTATATATATAATATGTATAATATATATACATGAATATATAGGTATATGAAAAAACATAAATACCTAATTAATAGAATTTTGTGGTTTTGATTTTCAAAAATCCTCCAAAAAGTACACAAATTGGTACATCATCTATTAGTTTATTATGTAGATTTTTTTTTAGGAAAATAGATAAAATGAGGGTTCATTTAGATTCATTTCAAATTTATAAAATTATTGTTTTTTTATAGTTTTTATTTTATTAAATTTAAATTTGATGTTCAACATTTTGTTTAATTTTTATTTTGCAATTTACTTATTTTGGTATGATTAGGTACTTAAGCTGTAGTAAAATGGAGACTTCAAAACAGCTACAGGATTTTATTGAGATATCTTAATTATCCAAAATTATTATTTTATATCAGTTCCATTGTGTATATAGCTAAATTAATTTAAAACTCTTCTACGGTTGTTTTTGTATTTGAAATAAGTTATTTAATAATACATTTCAATTTTATATTATAAATTTTTATGTATGTGAGTTATAAAAATTAATTCAAATGTTCAGTTTATTTTTGGATATAATTCTGAGAAACAGAATTGAAACTAGTTTAGATAAATTAATATTCAAAAATGTGTTTTCAATCGTTAACTTGTAAGGCTAACAAGCCTGTCTATACCATAAAGTTACATAATAAAGGAAATGTCATTGGACAATTATAACATTCTTATAATTAGGATTGATCCTTATTAATTTAATTTGAATGAATAATTGAACATAAAATATTACGCTTTGTAAAATACTGAAACCTCTTACATTTCAATTCAATAAACAAAAGTCTTTTTAATATATATTGCAATTATTTTTTATGCTATTTATAAGGTACTTCTGTCTCTGTGAGTTATATTATTCAATTAAATTATTTGTTTATATTAATCTTTTATTATTACTTTAAAATTGTTAAATATTGAATATTTGTTATTCCATTAATACGAACCTAATGTTGAAGAATATTGATTGAATCGAGTCCAAAACTAGATAATTTTTATATTTTTATTAAAATTTGACTGCGGTTCTCTTGAATGAAATGTTGACAATCTATCGAATGTGTCTCAGTTCCTTAGAATGATTTCTATAATAAAATTCTAAAAAAATATTTTATTATAACAATTATTATGCTTATTGAAATTGCGTCTCCATTTTTAGCACATTATCAAAAAATTTTGTAAAAAGTAGCCCCCCACCGTTACGGAGACCCAGCCCCACAAAGTCGGAAAAAGCCCTATATTTGAACAGTAATAATTAGAGTTCTATAAGGTATATTTCCAACCTGAAAACGGTAACAGACGGCTGTTCTTATAAGCTTTACAAATTTTTAAAAACCAATTGTATAGGGTTAGCATACGGTACTAAAATTTACCGTTATTCAAAACTAAGTTTTGCAAAATTTTTGGTCCCACATAACTTCGGAATGGCTCAAAAACTTGAAATTTTGAGAGAAGTTAGATCCTTAGAAATATTTAGGAGCTGTAAGGGGTCAAAATTGAAATTTTGCTTTTAAACACCTATAACTTGAATACCTGTCAAAATTTTTTTTTATTTATATACAAAATTGAAAGCTCCAAAACGAAAGTTTCAATAAGTGTCAAAGGTTTTTCTTAATTTTGACTTTGTCCGTCCGTATGTTTACAAAAACTTTTACACCGTTTGAAATAGAGTAACGAAATTTTAACCACGGATAGATATTACAAAAAAATTAATTTCGTAGAAGAATTTTTTTCTGTAGCTTCACCCGTTACGGACTACAGCCCCCCAAAGTTGAAAAAAGCCCTATATTCAAATTGTTATAATAAGAGTTCTATTAGGTTTATTTTGAATCTGAAAACGGCAAAAGATATCTGGTTTTATAGGCTTTACAAAAATTTAAAGTTAAAATGTATAGGGTTGCCATACGGTACTAAAATTTACCATTAAGCTAAACTCAACTTTTGCAAAATTTTTGGCCCCATATATCTCCTAAACAGTTCAAGCTAGGGTCTTGAAATTTTGGGAGAAGTTAGGTCCTCTGAAATTAGTAGGAGTCGGTTAACAAAAATTTTTTGTCGCGCCCCCTGTTTAGGAGCTATAAGGGCTCGAAAATTGAAATTTTGCTATTTTCAACCACCTGTAACTTTAACACCTTTTCAAATTTTTTTTTACAAATATGCAAAATTTACAGCTGCAGCATTATATTTCAACATACGTGAAAGGTTTTTCTTAAATTTGAAAAGGTCTCTTTAAATTGAAGAAATTGTTTCTTAGTCTTAACCATTTTTGGTTAGATAATAATATTCTAGATAAAATTCCAAATTTTGTTGGAGTTCAAAATTGATTTCCTAGAACCGGAAAAAAATGGGAGGGGGGGACAGGAGGGGGTTGGCAGATTCATCATAATTCTGGTAAGCTAAAATTTGGGAACCTTCCATATTGAAGGGCTACTAGGTCTTAAATTAAAACTTTTATGTTTTTATAAAACAGTAACTTATTCACCAGTGTAAGTTCTTCCAAAATTAAACGTTAACATTGAAGCTCCAACATTATATTTTGCACTTATTAACAGGTCTTCTTGAGTGCATTGGGGTTATATTCTAAGTATTTCAATATTAGTCATATAACTAATAAATTAATGAAATAACTAAATTATAATATTATAATAATATATATTTTTATAAAAATAAATAATAAAATACTCAGTAAGAAACTGTATATAATTTTGAAAATGTGCTTTTTAAAAACCCTTGGTTTTTTTCCCTCATTTGTTTAAGTATCTTATCGTTCCAAGATAATTCGGTTATAATTTCCAGCTCCTGAGTATAAGGTAAATGAGATTTACTTATAAAACGTGTTTTAAAAATATTTGGTACAATTTACACACATGCTATACAAACTATACAGATCCATTTCAAATTATAAAAAATTAAAAGGTCGTCCTTCATTTTTATTAAAAAAAAGTGATTAAATTAATATCAGATAAATTATTATTAATTAATAGATTAAAAGTGTAGTATTCAAATTATTTTAATTCCAATTAATTAATTTTATAGAATAAATAATAGTAGCATCTGATTCCTAATCATTCTATTCTTTTGATACAGTGATCCATTCCGATTAATTGCCACAAGTTTGAACATTAAATAATTTAAATAAAATTTCAAAAATTAATTCAATATGCATTAGTTAAAATTAAATTTTTTTTTGAATTTAAATTTTTAAGTTTTTTTAAAAAAAATTCAATGCAACTTAAATTACTTAACTATTTAATATATTCAACTAAAATTCTAAATAATAATTAGATTAAAAACTGACATTTTTTTAAAATTTAAATATTCATCAATTTTTCAATTTCATTTAAATACAAAAAGTTTTTTTTTAAATTTTTATTCGTTATTTCGGTATTTTAAAAATAAAGATCATTTTGTACATTCATTATACCTAAAGTATTTATTTTAAATTTATGCTAGTTTATTTACTTTGATACATTATATAATATTAATTATATACGATTTGTACAATATTTGTTTATTAAAGGGGATTCAACAAAAGATACTCTAGTATTGAATTTTTCCTGGTTTTTTTTATTTTTAATTCAAAAAAATTTTTGTATTACAGTTCAATCTAATTCGATTATTACCTATATTGTAAAATACTCTAGGGCAATTAAATAATAATAAAGATAAAGGTAGTTTAATACTTACATATATATACATATACATTTATTGGTATATAATATGAATTCATGTATAATATTTACATTAAATACAAATACAAATACGAAAATTTAATAATGAACTCATCGATAAACAAAAAAAATGTTTTTAATGAATATAAATTTACTATGTTTGCTATTTAAAATGTATTTTGAATGTATAATGGTTTACAAAGTGTTTCAGAAGTTGAAAAGTATTATTTTGAAATATATTTATGAAAAATAAATATTTTTTTTTCGGAGAATTTCTGAAATTTGATTAACATTTTATTTATTAAAAACTGCCCATTGAACAGAGATTGTACTAAAAAACATTGAATATTACAGAAAGAAAATCCGTTATTCATCAAATCAGTTACGTCATTCACAATGAATTTCTGAATAGAATTAATTAAATATTAAAAATTTAAAAATAATTTCTACCAACTAAACAATTACCTTTAAACTTCAAATTAATTTGAAAGATATAATCAGAAGTCTGATTAATAAAACTTTTAATTCGGTTGCTTAGGTTACGATAAATTTGTTCAGTCGATTGATGCCAAATCTATTTCGATTTACAGTGTTAATAGAATTTATTATATCAAAACTAATGTTATATTATGTACTCATTTTTAGCACATTTTCAAAAAATTTTGTAAAAATGTGCCTATATAGCTTCACTCTGTCCGTCCGTCCATCCGTATGTTTACAAAAACTTTTACACCGTTTGAAATAGAGAAAAGAAATTTTAACCATGGGTAGTTTTTGCAAAAAAAAATTATTTCGTAGAAGAATTTTTTTCTGTAGCCCCACCTGTTACGGGGCTACATATTTTCTGTAGCCCCACCTGTTACGGGGCTACGGGGCCCTATATTTAAATTGTTATAACAAGAGTTCTGTTACATATATTTTCAATCGAAAAACGTTATTAGAGAGCTGCTTTTATAAGCATTACAAAAATATATTGCTTAAATGTATAGGGTTGCCATACGGTACTAAAATTTACCATTATATAAAACTCAATTTTTGCAAAATTTTTGGTCCCACATATCTTCTAAACGGTTCAAGCTAGGATCTTGAAATTTCGGGAGAAGTTAGAACCTAAAAAAATAGTAGGAGTCAGTTAACAAAATTTTTTTGTCAAGCCCCCTGTTTAGAAGCTATAAGGGTTTGAAAATTAAAATTATGCTATTTTTAAGCACCTGTAACTTGAATACCTGTCCTATTTTTTTTTTATTAATATACAAAATTTAAAGGTCCAACATTATATTTTAACATATGTTCAAGGTTTTTCTTAAATTTAAAAGGGGTTCGTTAAATTGAAGAAAGTGTCTCTCAGTTTTACCCATTTTTGCTTAGATAATAAAATTGTAAGTAAAATTTGAAAATTTTGTGTTTGTGTTTTGTGTGATGGAGGAGGGGGGGGGAGGTGGTTGAAGTTAGATTCTTGAGAAATTTGGCAACCTTCCCCATTGAAGGGCTATAACAACTTTTAAATAAAAATTTTACTGTTAGCAGTAAATTTTATAAGTCAGTAGTAACTATTTCCAAGTAAATATTTCCAAAGTTAAACTCAGTATGTAATACAATATAATTTTGAAAATGTGCTTTTTTAAAAACCCTTGGTTTTTTTTCATCACTTGTTGGTTATGTATTTATACTAGGAAGAAGTATTTTGTAAGACAAGTTCAAGTGTTACAATAAAATTTTTTTTTCTGTTAAAATGTTATAATTTATTTTAATACTTTCATGAAATAGATTTCATATATTAATCCTATCAGTGGCGTAATGGTTAGTGGATGTCGGACTTTCAATCAAAGGGTTTCGGATTCAAACCCATATCGGATCATATCTAATAAAACAAAATATAAGTTATAATTAATAATAGTAGTAGTTTATATCATAATATAAAATATATACCCTCCACACCTAAAGAGGGACAGACTGAATCACTCACTTATTACTTCTGTGTGTGGTAGGGCACTGTTCATATGTAAATAAATAAAAATTTCATATATATGATTTCATGGTATTTGTATATACGTATTTCTTCTTTAAAATTGGAATCCGAGGTACGTATATATACAATATATTATATAAGTAACAAAACCATGTACCTAAATTAAAAATAAATTTAAGTACCTATACCTATTGTTAAATTAAATAATTGTTATAATAAAATTCTCTGGATAAATAAAAATTACACAAAAAAATAAAAATAAAAATTAATTAGAATCTAAAGTGAAAAAAAATAATATTTTACGAATTTATTTGATTTTAAAAAAGAACCTATTTATAACAAGTGATGAAAAAAAACCGAGGGTTTTTAAAAAAGCACATTTTCAAAATTATATTGTATTACATACTGAGTTTAACTTTGGAAATTTATACCGTGGTGACTAAGTTACTGCTTACTTTTAAAATTTACTGCTAACAGTAAATTTTTTATTTTAAAGTTCTAATAGCCCTTCAATGGGGAAGATTGCCAAATTTCTCAAGAATCTAACTTCACCTCCCCCCCTCCCCCTCATCCTCTAATTTTTTAGGTTCTAAGAATTAAATTGTGAATTACACAAAAATTTGGAATTTTACTTAGAATTTTATTATCTAAGCAAAAATGGGTAAAACTGAAAGACACTTTCTTCAATTTAAGGAACCCCTTTTAAATTTAAGAAAAACCTTTAACATATGTTAAAATATAATGTTGGACCTTTAAATTTTGTATATTAATAAAAAAAAAAAGTGGACAGGTATTCAAGTTACAGGTGCTTAAAAATAGCATAATTTCAATTTTCGGGTCCTTATAGCTCCTAAACAGGGGGCTTGACAAAAAAATTTTGTTAACTGACTCCCACTATTTTTTTAGGATCTAACTTCTCCCAAAATTTCAAGATCCTAGCTTGAACCGTTTAGAAGATATGTGGGGCCAAAAATTTTGCAAAAATTGAGTTTTATATAAGGGTAAATTTTAGTACCGTATAGTAACCCTATACATTTAGGCAACATATTTTTGTAAAGTCTATAAAAGCAGCTCTCTAATACCGTTTTTCGATTGAAAATAAACCTAACAGAACCCTTGTTATATCAATTTAAATATAGAGCTTTTTTGGAAATTTCAGGGGCTGTAACTTCGTCACCCTTCAAAATTAAGAAAAACCTTTGACACATGTTGAAATATAGTTATAGGGCTTTGAATTTTGTCTATCACTAAAAAAAAATTTGGACAGGTATTCAAGTTACAGGTGTTTAAAAATAGCAAAATTTCAATTTTCGAGCCCTTATAGCTCCTAAATAGGGGGCTTGACAAAAAAATTTTGTTAACCGACTCCTACTAATTTCTGAATATCTAACTTCTCCCAAAATTTCAAGACCCTAGCTTGAACCGTTCAGAAGATATGTGTGGCCAAAAATTTTGCGAAAATTGAGTTTTGCGTAATGTTAAATTTTAGTACCGTATGGCAACCCTAAACATTTGCCTTTTAAAAATTTATAAAGTTTATGAAACCAGCTATCATTTGCCGTTTTCAGATTGAAAATATGTGTAATAAAACTCTTATTATAACAATTTAAATATAGGGCTTTTTCCAACTTTGGGGGGCTGTAGCTCCGTAACAGGTAGGGCTACAGAAAAAAATTCTTCTACGAAATAATTTTTTTTGTAATACCTACTCGTGGTTAAAATTTCTTTTCTCTATTTCAAACGGTGTAAAAGTTTTTGTAAACATACGGACGGACGGACAGAGTGAAGCTATATAGGCACATTTTTACAAAATTTTTTGAAAATGTGCTAAAAAAAGAGCCGTCCTGAATAGGAATTCAATTCACAAACTTTAAATTAATATATACCGTAAACCAATGCCATATTAAGACATAGCTACTTCAGTTTACAAATACACCACTTAAATTTAATTTAATTTGATGTAGTACCCTAAAACTTAACAAATAGTCACTTTAAAAAATCCCCATTACCATTTACTAAATACAATTTGATAAATTAGTAGCAGATAGATTTTCAAATCTGACCAATTGTGTAGTGGTAAAGACGCCGCCTTCCATGCGGAAAGTCTCGGGTTTAAACCCCGGTCAGATCAGATCATATCTAATAAAAAAATATCGTAAAATTGTATAATTATATCATAATAATTCATATCGTAATATAAAAAAAGATTTAATTAAAATATATAAATAGCTCTTGTTTAAGATAATAGATGGCGCACAAAATTTTTATTTTTGTATCTTATATAAACATTATCTTATACAATAGCCACAGCTGAGTAATCAATAGCTTAGTGAATATAACGATTAAAGGAACTGAAGCCTAGTCTAAATAGACTTGATGAGTGCCCTATACTCCTTAAAGTAGTGGAAAACGAATAAAAAGATAAATTTTCAAAATTATTATACATTACTGTTTTAAATGAAATTTGATATATAATGGATTATAAAAAATCTGTAATAAAAATTTTAAAAATCCCCGTTTGTTCTAATATAGCTTAAAAAAAAAATCTTTGTTTATAAGAGGGATTAATTAATTTAAAAATTCACTTTTACAATCAAACTTAAAATAAACTTTCCATTAAAAATTTTTACTATAATCCAAAATATCTATTTTAATAAATTAAAAACTTTTACTATAAAATTAAAAGTTAAAAGCAGAAAAAGTATTCCACCCTGTAACCAAAGATGATATATAATTTTAAAAATAGTATTTTATTTTCTTTCCTGTTAAATTTTCGCACCAATTTACATTTAATTTACCCCAAACAAATCATTTTGCAAATAAAAAAAAAAATTGAGCAAAAAAGTAAAAATATCCTGTCATACATTTTTTTTTGTTTTTTTTTTTTTTTTTATTTTTTTCAACCATACCAATTTTCCATTCAAATGCAAACCAAAAATTATAAATTTTTACACTTAATAATATGTATATATATACATAAGTATGTAAGTATATTCAAAAATATATTTAATATTAATAAACCTATTTTTGAATCAAATATGTACATTGTACAAATATATATATATTATATTTATATATATATAAATATTGATATATATCTATCTCAAATAGTTAAAAAATTTATTTACAGATTCTATGGAATAGTAGATGAGTCCCTTTTTTTCATTCAATTTAATTTTACACACACACACATACACATTTCGAAATATTCGAATACTAGTATAGGTAAAAGATTGGAAAAATTTTATGAAAATTGTAAAAAAAAAAAAAATCATCATGACATCCTTCGAACATTTTTTTTTTGTATTGAACTTTTAACCGGAAATTGTTCTCTGGAGCGTAAAACAACAACAATGACAAAAAGTTTTTTTTTTTTTTTGAGAAAAAAAAGCGAAAAACTTAAAAATTACATTACAAGAACTGAAAATCTGCAATGTTAAAAAATAGAGTCAGAGTCAAAACCTTAGTATACACGAACTGTGTAGTACTATTTATAGAAATTGTTAAAGTTATTAAATTTATTTTATATTTGTTTTTATTTTTTTTTTATATACAATTTACAGGATATTCGAAAAATTTTATCAATTGATTGAGGGTGAAATAACATTTTCTGATAGGGATAAATAATTTAAAATATATATATATATTTATATATATATATAGCCAAAAAATGTAATACATAAAGACAGAAGAGTATATTTTAAAGTAAAATTTCAAAATTATTAATTTAATGTTGGAATTCCTATGTAATAGAGTTCAAATTAAAGATTACTTGGCTGTATTTTAAAATATAAATGAGTTGCAGCTGAATTTCAAAATGTTTTTGAGTCTATGTGAAGGTCAATTAATTTCCATTTTATGGAATTCTATATTTTTCTATAATAAATAGCTGTCTTATAATAAATCATTATAGTTCTAAAAGACGACGTTTCAATTTATTGTCACTGAGATGAGTACAAAAAATCTAAAAAAAAGTATACTAAAAAGATACCTTTTAAAAGCTAAGTTAAGCACCTTTTACGTAATAATCTTTTAAAGACTTAAAAAATAACAACGGCAATTTAATAATTCCAACAATTTGAAATATTTACCGTTTATTAAGAATGTACTTCATTTTTTAACTGGTCACTTTATTCCCTAATTCTAAATACGGTACTAGTAACCTCTTTACAGACGTATGCAATTTAATTAAACTTTAACTCATAAAATCGGGTACGTACTTTGTTCCAAAATTACCACCGATTTCTTTAATTAATGAAAATCGTCTGAAAGGCGTTTGTGTGATAAATTGTAAACTACCTGTCATTACTAATTTATTATTAAATAACTTGCAATATTTTGTGATATCTATTAATTAATTAAAATAAAACCCATCCATCGGCATTCCGTCCATAAGGTTAAGGTTTCCGTTCATAAGGATAAGGTTTCCAAACTGAATTATATTATAATAGATAGTAAACAACTAGCAAGTTATAAGTAAAATTTCATTTAAACCCATCCGAAAGAATGTCTTTGATCTCGACATTCTAATACCACTCAAAGAATTCAGAGTATAAATGGCTAAATATTATCTGGTTATTTTTGAAGAATCACAAATCAAAGGGAACAAGATCTTGAAAATATTATCTTCTATACCAACTAAATTTTTATTATAACTGTAAATTAAAATTTTATTTTGATGAAAATAAAAAATATTTTTAACTCACTCACTCATTTCATAAAGTGAATTCTACTGTAAATTAATAAAATATGAATATACATAACTATCACTATACTGTAATCTTCTTCTTGTCATCTATAATATTTATATTAAAAAAATAGGGTAGTAGTACTAGTAGTAGTGTTCGTAACTAATTTACAGAAAATTGGCAATATTAAATGTCATAAGGATAATTGAGGGGTTGTTGTTTTTTAAATTTCTTATTATTTTATTTTTTATTATTATTATTATTTTTTTTTGTTTTACAGTTAAATTTAACTGACCGTTGAAATATTTTTTAACCCCAAATAAAACACAAAAAAAAAAAAAAATTGAAATACAAGAAATAAAAAGTTGTAAAATTGTTTTGGAAAAACAAAAAAAAAAAAAAACAAAAATTTAAAACAGTTTTTTTAGCACTGATGATGACGATAACTACTTTCTAGATTTTGGGGCAACAAAAAAAATTGAAAGAAAAAATCAAACTTTTAGGAATAATTCAATTTTCTTCAATTTGTGTTTTTTTTTGTTTTTTTGATTTTTTGTCTCTTTCTCTAATATCAATTTATTGCCCTCGGTTTTTTTGTCTCTGTTAATTTGTTTATAACAAAATAAAAAGCAAAAAGCAGAAAAATGAATTTTTCAGGGTATAAAAGAATATATAAGAGAAAAAATTAAAAGTGTTAATTTGTTATTATATGCTTTGTTTGATTTTGTTTTATTTGTGTATTTGTTGTCCTTTGGGTGTTAAAGCACAAAATATACAAGAATAAAATAATTTTGTTAAATGAATATGATAATTTATAAAGGATATTTTGTGAAAGGATAATAAATTTATGCATATATATCATCAATAATTATTAATAGAAAATAAATAATTCAAGTGACTGTATGTTTACATTGGTCGTAAATTAATTCAGTTTAACTCTAGGATATAGTGTATAGCCTATAATTGTGTAGTATTGCAAAGCTTTATTAAATAATAGCTATACTGCAAATTAATATTGATTTTAAAATACATATATGTATATATTTTCTAAAAATGCTTTATTAATATACATTTTATAGGGTATTTTACACAATAATTGGGTTTCCTATACAATTGGTAAAACTAAAAATACAATACAAATTAAACATCATATAATAAAGGAAAACTTTTGATTAATGTCTCAAATCAACGAAAGGTGAATTCTTTTCTCGGTTTGTATCAGTTATAAAATATTTAGGCAACAACCTAATTAAAAAGTACGACGTACAACGTTCAATACGCCGTAAATCGATAAGTTGACGTATCCCGAAGTCAATACGCTTGCACAAATCTTAATTTGTCAAAAAATCTATATTTTTATACAAAAAACATTTTTCATTTTCATATTATTTTGAATTTTTTGAATATTTGGTAATAATTTAAAAAAATAATTACAAAAATATTTTATTTTAAAAATATAACAGAAAAAAAAAAACAAAATTTTTATACGCTTTGTCAAATTTTAGGCCTTAATTAAAAAAAAAATTGCAGTTTACTTTGAACAAAAGACGGATGTCCATTTTGGTAGACGCCAATGTATTTTTACGTCGTACGTCGTACATTCTTATTAAGATTAAGGAGTTGAATATGAAATGTATTGGAATGCTTTGCTATCACTCATATGTCTGAAAAATATTTGATTGTATTTATTTTTGTTTATTTTCTAAATAATAATTAAATTTCGTCCAACTTCCAAATTTATAATTTCATAGGGCCTCGGTTGGTGAGTGGATAACCATTTGGCTTGCTTACCTAGAGGCTACGAGTCATGAATTTTTAATTGAAAAAAATTATTGAAAAATCATTTTTCTTTGCACAACTCCATGGTATCCAAATATATATAGTAAAATGTAATATATATGATATGAACAACATAAATAATATTACTAATAAAATTAATAAATAGTATAAATCTGCTACACTTGAAAATGAACGGCATACTTCAATCGTTTATCACATTGTGTGAGGTAATGGAAAATTTATTTTTTAAAAAATAAATTCAAAATATTTTAAATATATCACCTTAGCAACATAAGAAAAATCAATAACAAAATTTTATACGCTTTGTAAATTTTTAAATTTTAAAAACCCGACGTATCATGTATTCTTCGTCGCGTAAGGCTCTTTATAAAAGAAATTAGATTATTGTAATAAAATTTATCAATCACTATAGTATTAATAATCAAATATAAATATTATAACACCTGGTGAATTCCAAAAAAACAAAAAAAATAAACAAAACAAAACAGAAAAATATTTTGTTTTCCTTCTTATTGTTTTTTTTTTTTTTTTTTATTTTGTGGTAAAATTTTTTTCCAAAATTGTCCTTTCGGCAAATTTTCCACTTTACTGAAATTTTTAGAATATTAAAAAAAATAAAAAAGTTTTTTAACAACTTTTGTTTATTGTTTGATTAATTATGTCATTTAAATTTTTATTTAATACTTTTTGTTTTTTTTTGTTTTATTTTTTTTTTGTCAAACTTTTATGTTTTTTTTAATTATAAAGTTGAAGAACAAAAAATTTGTACTTTTTATTAATAAATATATGTATATAAATATATAAATATATTATATAATATATATTAATATTTATTAGATTTGATTGATATTTTTGGCTAGAAAATGGAAAACTGTGATAATTAATTTCAGTGAAATAAGATTGATTGGGATCTATAATGTTATATTGAAATTTTTGGGGTTTTTTTTTGTGGAGGGAATTAAAAACATGATGATTTGTTTGTTTTAACTGGTATTTTTATTTGTTTTATGTTTGACTTTTATTTAAAGGATCGTTATTTTATTTATATATATGTGTATGTGTATCACAGATGTATAGATAGATAAAAAACATGGATAAGATGACAATGTTATAGGTCAAATTAATATTCTTGTATATTAATTAATTTTCCAATCTTTAAGAAATTAATATTATAATTTATTCGAATAAATTTAGAAAAATTTGTTTTAGAAAATTAATTGTGTCCATTTTGTTTGTTATTTTTATTTGAAAACTAATTGCATTATTAATGAATTTAACTAAGCTTCAATCAGTAGGACAATCTTTAAAAGTTTTTATTTATCTGTAGTATCAGATAAAAGTAAATATTGTCTGATATTATAAAAGTCCTTTGCCAATTTGGCATTTGGACTAATAAGAGGTCTACTGTAATATACACTATATTTATACCCGTATGACTATTAGTCAAAAGGGTATACTAAATTTGCCATTACGTTTGTGACGCAGAGAAGGAGGGAGGGTAGATATAGACTTAAGTGTATGGATCGGATCAGAATCGAAAAATAAATCGATTTAGCTATGTATTTCCGTCCGTCTGTCCGTCCGTCCGTCCGTCTGTAATCACGATAACTCAAAAACTAAATGAGCTAGGATCATGAAATTTTCGCAAATTCGTTTTTTTGCAATAGCCGTCATCGCTATTTAAATCCAGCCATTTTGGTCCATGGGTTCGGGTAGCTGCCATACAACTTCTTTTTTTATATGAGTATTACTCTGTACCTATTACGGCTGCGTCTCTGAAATTTTGCCAAAAGTAGTTTAGTTTTATGGCCAAAGTTTCTGCAAAATTTCGTTGGTCTACTGCTGAGGATTCGAGTAGCTGCCATACAACTCCTTCTTTTATATGACCATTACACTACACCTATTAAAGCTGTATGCGTGAAATTTTGCCAAAAGTAATTAACCGGATGATATAATGTATATGTTACGGTCCTACGGGTATCCCAGAGTTGACACAGTCTACTCTACTACACTCTTCCTAGTTTTTTATTAGATATGATCCGATCTGGGGTTTGAGCCCGAGATAAAGTTTTTATTTAGATAAATGTACAGAAATTTAATATTTAAAAAGAAATCAGAGCAGTTTAATAAAGGACTCAGTAGCATAGTGGCCTAATTCAGAAAAGGTCAGCTTTGGTAAAGTAAAAGTTCAAGAATCGTCGATTTAACTATTTAAAAACTGTGAACACTAATTTACTCAACACTTTAAATGAAAATCCTTCCCCAAACAATAGGGTTCAAACAATAGGTATGTATTTTTAAATATTTTTTTGTAAATAAACTATTATGTTAGGTCATTACTATTTTCAACTTTCAAATATAGTGTATATACAACTATAATTTTTTATAAACTGAAGCATGGTGGTCTTACTCTTAAAAATTTAAATTCGTTTCAAAGGGAGCTTGTATTAAAAATTTGTGATACTTTTGAAGTGAGTTTATATTTGCACTAAAAAAATGGTTTACGCAATTTTTAATTTTTTTTTTCCAAAAGAAAAGGAAATAACACCAAAAAAATATGTATGGGAAATAATTCCCTATTTCTAAATAATACCGCAAAACTAAAGGAACTTAACTTATAATTTACGGCTTTATTTCATTTCAAACAAATTAGTTAAAAAATAAAATATTTTGATATCAGGAGCTGCCGTCATCGAACCCCCGCCAATTAAATTCTTGAAGTTAGATTTTACACCCAACACTAAAATCAACTTTTTCATACAAAAAATATTCGCAACTAATTCACAATTAAAATCAAATTTAATCTAATTTAAAATCGAACTCTAAAACACCTCCTATTTGTTTATAAATTTTGTTGTTTGTGCAAATGAAATGATCCTTTAATTTGTATATGTTTTTTCTCTTGTCATAGTGACATTTAGAGTTCGGGGATTATTTAATTTTAATTTTGGAGGTTATTTCACATTATTGCTGAAATATTTTATTTAAAATTAGGCGTATTATTTCATTATGAAAGCTGAATATTTTGGGGTATTTTTGTCCGTAATTTTCCCCAATTGTTTGCGGGGTTATTTGCGGCAGCCTTCGAAATATTTAACTATAAGCTTATAATAAATTACAAACAAAAAAGTTCAATTTTAAACGAAATTGTCAAATTTACATATAAAATACTTTTCTTATCCCTTGAATTAAATCTTACCCCACTTTTAGTATATAGAATCAATTAGACCAAAAAAATTAAATGACAATAATATAATATAACTAGCTGTTTGCCCGCCATAGAATGACGGAATTCATTAATATATTAAATTAGATTTTATTTTGAAAAACATTAGTTCTTGAAATTTCTGAATAATATATAATTTGTACTTTTTAAAATAATGGAGTAAAGAAAAAGGGAATTTTTTGTATATAATATTGTCTGATATTTTTTAAAACTTTGTTTTTATGGTGTTTAGGCTTCTTACATTTTAAACTTAAAGGCGTAGATTGCGTTCAACCAACTAAATCCAAAGCAGCATTTTTTTTTAAATTTTTTTTTTAAATGCAATTAAATTCAATTTTATAAAATAAATTCGTATTTTCATATACAAATATCATGAAATCTATTTCATCAAAGTAAAATTTAATAAAAATTTTTAACAGAAAACAATTTTGCCCTTGTCGTACGACAGTTTTCTTCTCCATAATTATAATTATTAAAACATGCGAGTCGTTTTCACAAATCACAATCCGAGTTTCTATAATTTGTTTAGCGGGACGTTTGGGAAAGCACTACTGCAGTTCCACTATTTTAAATTAATTTTTGTTTCAAAAAAAAAATATATATATATATGTATATATATATATATATTCTTAAACAGAAAAAATAATTTAAAGGGATATTATAATTGATTTCAAAACCTTAAAACAAAAATATAAAAAATATTTTTATTTAATTCTAAAATTGAAATAAAGCTAAAAAAGTAAATTTTGTAGACTACGTTTCAAGGAACATTTGAAATTGCTTTTATTACCAAAACGTACATTGTGCCATTACCTTCAATTCAGATTTCCACTGAAAGTAATGAAGACTTACTACACAACTTATCCTGTGAAGCATAGTCTCGATTTTTAATACCTAAATGTTTTACTATTTATTTAAAATTTCCCGAAAATCTTCTGTGATTTTTAAAACTGAAATGAACTAATTCATAGACATTTAAATTAATTTACAATCAAAAAAAACTTTTTTTTTTATTTTATATTTTTTTTTTTTTTTTTTTTTTTATAAAAATTAAATAAAATATTTTTTGGCCTGCTTATGATAATTTATGATATTTTATTTTCTAAAATAAAACACATCCAACAAAACATTAATATTTTATTTTTTTATAATTGAACACATCCAACAAAACACATTTAATTGAATGCGTTTGTTACACCTCATTGTAGACAAATATATTAATAATAATAATAATAATAATAATAATGTACATATATTTTTTTTAATCTTATTTTTACAATCGATTTAATTTATGATTCAAACTTATCGAAATATGTAATTGATATTTATTAATCCCTCTTAGAAAAATAATTTATTCAAACTCATGAAAAATAAAGAACCAATCATCATCATTATCATATAATATATTTTATTTTACTTAATAATTTTAAATTTTTATAAATTTTATATATTTTTTAAAAAAAAAAACTAATGGACAATTAATTATTATCAATTGTAATAAATTTCTAAATTCAATAAAATATATATAATATATATAATGTATACATATATACATAAATATCTTTTTAAATTTAAATTATACTGCAAAAATAAAATTAAAAGATTTATTAATATCATACCAGATATACTTATATGTACGGATCGAATTTATATTTAATGGCTTTTTTTTTTTATTTTTAACATAAAAGAGAATTTAAACTATTTATTAAACAAACTTTTAAAACCATTTTACAATACAAATATTTATTTTTTGAAAATTTTTATAAATTCTAACATAATATTATTACACAGGCAATAAAAATTCAGTAAATTCTTTAAAATTCCTTATATATAAAACCAATCAAATAAATAAAATTTATAAAAAAAAAAAAATTAGTATAAAATTAAATAAATATTGCCTTTTTAGATATTCTAAGCCATGAATAGAAATTAGAGAGATAAGTAAATAGAGAATAACACTCCATGTCAAATACAGGGTGGGTGAAGCTCAAAAGACACAAAGAATGGAGGTGGTAGAAAAGCTCCCAACTCTTCTAAGCTTTTTCTAAACGATAACAACATCTAGGCCTCTATACAACAAACATTAATTTTTGCCCGTTTTTGATCGAGCCGTTCCCTTTTAGGTGTATACTCACATTATATTATAATATAAATTATAAATTATATTTTTATATTATAATATATTGAATAAATTAAATGTAATAAAACTCTGGGTTAGAATCCGAGACCCTTCGATTAAAAATCCGACATCCTCTACGGATTGGGTCCTTTAGTACATGGTTATACTAAGATTATTATCCCGAAAACAGTAAAACATATAAGAAAAAGATAATTGAACCTGAGAAATAGATAATTTAAAAAATAAAATAAAATAATAATATAATAAGTAACGGTGTTGAATGCAAAAATTACAGTTATTTAATTCACATTGAATCAATATTTTTCGGATTTCTAACCTGGCAATTCTGCAATTATGAAAAATAATAAAAAGTTGGCATACTAGTTGATATTTAAGTATAAAAGCGCATACATACAGCAAGCTACCGAGAGGAGCGAAGATTTTGTTACTTCCTTAAAAAGTCAAAGAAAATATCGTTATCTCGGAAACCATTAAAAATAGACTGTCGTTCTTTGTTAACTTTGAGTATCAGACACCCTGTATACTTGTGTCTTTATATGTATTATAAATATTAGTTAAAAATTTATCTCCCTTATTTTTATCTATATGTTCATTTATGTAAAATTGTACTTAAGAAACTTTAGTCATGTATGGTCATAATGTATGGTCATATGTAATAGCTAGTTTTAGTAAAACTTTTTAAATAATAAAATTCATTGATTTCGGTTCTCGATATTTTCTTTAAAATTAAATTCCCAGACAATTAATGAATACAATTAAGAAAAAACAAGTACAAACTTATAAATCGAATTTTAAAATTATTTAGAGCAACTACACAACTTGGATAAAAATTTCTTATTCTGATTTTTGAATGAGTTCATATTCTAATCTTCTAAACTGAGACCATTGTAGGTTTGGATACTCTTATTAGCTTATACCGAGTTTTAAAAAAAAGTTAACAATCTGTGAGGGGATTTAACTTGCACTCCTTCCGTCAATATTTAGCTTATATATTGAATACCTTTGAATTAAATACCTTAAATTTCAAAGTGTTCGAATTATAAAACTACATATATAACTATTATTAAATAGACTGATTAACAAAATTGTAATATTTGAGTACCTATTACAATTTTATTTTTCAGTTAATAACCAATTTTGGAACTTCAATAAATAAACCTCCTTCACTCCAATCTTTGTACCTATAAGATAACTGTTAAATAATTGTTGGATCTGTTAATTTATTTTGATACAGCAGCTTTTTAAATTTATTTATTTATGTGCAATACAATATGATAAGTGAGTGAATCTGCCTTTCCTTTTCAGTTGTAGTATTTAAATTTATTTTATATTACGATAATAATATTTTATTTTTTTTCTTGAGACTTTCCGATTGAAAAGCTGCCATTTTAAACACTGAGCTCTTTAAAGACATAATATATTTCTTAATAATTCTGAACCGTGACTGTTCGACTTTAAATTTAGTCTTTGAATTCCTTTTTGGTTGCAGTGTAATGTCTTAACACTTTTAGTTTGTTCAGACAAACCTAACCCCCAAAATTTTTTTGTAAAGAATTTATGTTTTATTTTGACCCAAACTTCGAAATACTTATTTACCTTCGAATCTGCAAAAATTTTTCTTTTAAAAAGCTGCAAACACTTTGCTACCTTATATCAGATTTAATTTGAAATCAATGAAGTCTTCATGGAGTTATTTTATTTTTTAAAGAAGTTAAGAATTATAACTTCAATTTGAATTGGAGCTGGTTTACTTTTAATTAAATCATGGACTGGCATAATTTTCAACCAAATACGGTGCTAATTACGAGTACCTAGTTAACTTAGTTTTTAAGACTCTTCAAATTTTTAAAAGTCACAACGAATTATAAAATAAATATTTTTCAACCTCCCTAATGTTAGGTGACCTTAATGTTCCATTAAAAAAAGGAAATCTAAAAATTGTCAGAAGCTGTAAATACAGTCCTTTTTATAACAAATTTAATCGATACAACCATTTACGAAACCTAATAAGAGTTCGAGAGTTGATTAGTATAGTACTTAGTATAATGAATTATTATAATATACCATACTAATTTTATTTATTAAATAAAACTTAAGTAATGATATGTTTCAATTCTAAATTGTATTAAACTACATATTCATATGTATTTAAATAGATTTGTATATATATGTAATTTGTATAGTACATATTTTTCTTACTTATTTGCAGATCATAACCTGGTTTTGTCTATTGACTTAAAGATAATATAAAATATTCAAGATAAAATTATTTTTAAGTCTATATATAATAAATTACATATAGATATATACATGAAAATGCATGCAAATTTAATTTTACATAATAAATATTAAAACTTTCTAAAAATTCATTCAACCCACATTTTTATCTATGTGTTTATTGTGTATGTAAGTAAGGAAACAACTTTTACAATCTTAAATAATCGTATTGTATATATGTGAGTTGTTTGACTCTTAAAAGTCATGATATGAAACAAAAAATTTTCAAACATTGCACAATAATAAAAAAAAAATGGAAAATTTATTTTTTATATTAATAGAATTAACATACAAACTTTAAATTTCCAAATATTATTTTCTAAAATGCAGATATGAACATAACATTGAAACAACATTTTAAATATGTAGAAGTACATGCCTTGTAATTGTGAAGTTTTTAAATATTTGATTAGTATTATGATATTGATTAACAGTTTATTATGGGCGTTTTTCTTTTTCTCATCAGAGCAGAATCAGAGCTGTCAAGCTAAAAAATTGTATTTCTTTTTGTGCTCCGATTATCCATTTTGTGTTTCTTTTTTAACTCGCATAGTGCTTAGATGATATTTGCCTCATGTCGCACAGTTTACCATCTATTAGCTCAAAATTAGAAAAACTTATTATTAATGCTAAAAATGTTGGGTTAAAAATAAACTTTAGCAAAACGAAGCTAATGCGACTAGAAACAAGTATTCAGACACCACTAACAATTGATATTAACAACAAATCTATAGTAATCGACGAGGTTGATGAATTTTGCTACTTGGGAAGCATGATAACAAAAAGCGGTGGCGCGGAGGAGGACATATCGTCCCGGATAAATAAGGCCAGGCATGCTTATCATAAACTCAGTAACGTTTGGCGTTGTAGAAACATTAGTAGAAAAACCAAACTAAAAATTTTCAACTCGAGCGTTAAACCAGTTCTACTATACGCTTGCGAAACCTGGAAAGTCACAGATTACATATCCAAAAAACTACAGACTTTTGTTAATAGGTGTCTGAGGAGAATATGCAGGATATTTTGGCCTAATACAATTTCAAACCAGGATCTTCTAAAATTTACTGCCAGCAAACCAAAAGCAACAGAAATCCTATGTAGAAAATGGCGGTGGATAGGCCACACCCTGCGGAAGCCGGACGATGATATTGGCAAGCAGGCATTTTAATGGAATCCTCAGGGAAAACGAAGACGCGGAAGACCACGCAACACCTTGGTCAGAACGGTCTTAGCAGAGTCCCGGCAGCAGAGTTGGGCAGAAGTCAGGCGAATAGCGCAAGATCGAGATAGATGGAAGGAGTTTGTTTCCGCCCTATGCTCCGACAGGAGTGGCATTTATTAAAAATACGTGTATTGTAGAGTTTATAGTTGTATCTGTAATTTTATTTTTACTTGTAATTGTAATTCTCTAATTATTATTCGTGTTTTGAAATAAATGTAAAGGAAGAAAAAAAAAAAATAGTGCTTAGAGCGCGATCTGTGAGCTCGTCAAAAATTTTCAGATTTCACAGAGTTGTAAAACATGGAAACGTTAAGTTTAAGATAAAATAATAAAAATGACGTTAAAAAAAAATATCTCGTATAGGAATCAAGACATTTTGTTTTTTATTTTGTTTTTAATTTTGTTTTTTTTTTAAATTAAAAAATGGAGAACGAAGATTTGGAAGGGTAAAATTAAAAATTTTAAATCTTTTAAATTTCAATTTTATAAAATAAATTTTGCAAAGTCAAACAATAATGACGTTAGATAATAATTTGGATAAAAATTGACAATCTGTGCTCTGAGCATTTCTTTTTTAAAAGAGAGCATCAGAGTTCGGATAAAATTTTAATCTGAGCATAGTTTGTGGTCCTTCTATTATAGTGATATAATACATGAGGAACATGGTTTTGGTTTTGGATGTAACCTTTTTGATCTAAAAAGATGAAGTGCTCAGGGGCAATGAAACCAGTGAGCAAAGTCTTTTTAATGTACTCCTCATTATGGTAGAATATTTATTTATTTATTTATTTATTATATTAAACCATTTTCCGGAGTATTTTGTGCTCTATCATAGTGATTTTGAACTAGTTTTATTATAAAATTATCGATTCTTATGATTTGGGCTTCCTTGTACATATATTTGTTTGAATAATAATATTTGCGGTAATTCGGGCTTTCTATTAATATTAGTACGTACTGTTAAGCGCTTTCTTTCAAATTTACGTAATGTTTCCATTTATGAGCATGTATTGTCTTACGAAAATGTTATTTTAGAATCTTCACTTTTTGCATACTTTTAGGATGAAATTTTTTCATATAAACAAAACTAGAAGAACAATACTGAACTCCATAACATTTGTGTATTTAGCCAATATATAAAAGTCTATAAAAAGCAGAAGCTTGAAATTTAACTAAAAAAAAAATTTAATATAAATTGGATGTGCTTTCATTCCTTTTCATTTTAGATCTTAAAAATTACAAGATTTTTAATTAAGATAATTTAAACAAACCCAGAGTTCTAGGTAGGTATAAGTTCAGTTTCCATTCTGCTTTCATTTATTCTCTAACTGACGAAAACAGGAAACAAATCTTACTGTCCCATTCCCATATCCTCATTATAGATAACATTTAATATAAAATGCAGGTTCGTACGAGTTCGTACGAGGATTTGAAGAAATTTCACGCTTTTGGTCCTGCTCTCTTCTCCATATAATTTTACAATAAGGAAACTTGATAAAAATTTTACCTATAGTTGTTATCTTAAAAATTTTAATTAAATTTTGTCGAATATATTTTGTCCTCCTAAATTATTAAATAACCTAAGTCCTACACTCTTATCCATTTCTTAAAAAATATAACCATTCAGCATGTTGTTTTTAAAAATTATTTGATATTTTAAATTTTTCATATTTACATTGAATTTAAGAGAAGAAAATCATATTGGAAAATTTTTAAATCGTGATACCTACCATATTTTATATACTGCCGTATGTTCTATTAAATACGACTCCAACTCAACTAAACCAAATGAATTTAAACTAAAAAACCTAATAAAAAAAAAATTTTTGGTTTTTATAACAATTTCACCCACAAATTTTGTTTCCATAAATTTTTTTTATTTTTTTCATTGATTGTTCGGAATTCTTAAAGTAGCTGCTGATAATTCTGAATTGTTGAAAATTTATTTTCACTCTTTTTAGTCTTTTTGAATCGTTTCCTTTCTTTATTTGTTTAAGAGGGGACATTACACATACAACAGTCTAAATATTTGAGATAAGTATATATACATATATGTATATATGTATTTTTTTTTATTTTACTTTATGTGACAAAATGATTCGATCGGTTGGTTGGTTAGTTGGACATTAACTAGAAATATATGTCATATACATGTAACTGGAAAATCTTATAAAAACTATATAGTTTATTCCGGTCAACTATTTGGGTTGAACTACTTGGTGGTGATGGTTTAAGTGGTTCAAACTAAAAATTTTCAAAAATTATTTTCAAAAAATAAAATAATCTAAAACAACTTAATAATAAGTCGCTACGATCAAATAGGGTTACATGTGTGGAGAGAGTGCAGTTGGAAATCTTCATTATGAAAACTAAATATCCTATCTAAGTAATTTTATATGGAAATTTAATATAACATTAAATTATAAAGTTTTTATTGGCTTTGAGAAGCACGTGACACTTACACTAATTCCTACTTTAATTCATCTCAGATTTGAGGGATCAAATATCAATTTTCTAATTTTATTAATTTCAGAGATGTGATGGCCAAGAGAGACGTATGACAGCGATTCAAACCACTATACTTTAATTTCTCTAAAATTTTTAAAAACATAAAGTGAACCGAACCGAACACCCTTTATACCCAATTTGAAGTTTCCATCCTTAACAATTTTGAAGATGTGCTAACGTACTCAAACCACCAATTTAATTCATCTAAAAATTGAAAAATACAATAGAAACAGGATAGAACCATACCTTGTACAAAATTTTAGGTGTTTAAATATTTTTTTGTTAGACCTTAGGAAGTGTATGGGAGGTCCCCGAACAACCACTCTACTTAATGGAAACAGGACAGTACACTCTTGTAGAAAATTAGGAAGTTCTATCTTTATTGGTTTCGAAGGCATGTTTGTTTGCCATTTGGTCAATTGGAAGCTTCCAGAATTTGAACCCATGATACGATTTCTCGCCTTTCCTTCGTCATTATTAACCTACAGTATACATTTTTACAATATAAGATGAGGGAATGGCGATGATCAAGAATATACATATATATTATTTTCCATATCTAGCTTAGTTCCTTGTGGTATTTGAAGACACCGTATCAAAGTAAAATTTTAGGTATATTTGTCATATTTGCGCCTGAACTAACACTTAATTTTTGCAACAATATATTCAAACCGATTTCTTCATCTTCTGCATTACTGTTATATTAGTTGGTCATCACGTAATCGCCTACAAAGCCTACAAAAATGACTAATAATAAAACCTACAAAAAAATTTAACTAAAATGATTTCAAAGAATTCAGAAATTCATAATACCATACAAAAAATTCATTACCACCCACAATGGACATTACAAATTTATATACATATATAATCAGGAAAATGCAATACATAAAACAAAATCTACAAAAATAATAGTATATAAAAACAAAATAAAAAAAAAAATACTAAAATGTTTTAGTAGATACTAGATATGCTTGTCTCCAATAAAAAATATACATAGTTCCGTATAGAAATGCAGAGCAGAGCAAACATAGAATAGATAAAAATGATTTTACAATATAATGAATTGTGGACAAATTTTATATAAAAATCGCCGATATGAAGTTTTGGAACACATTTCCTGAATTCAAATTATCTTATTTTTATCTAATATAAATAATACATATATATATATTTACAACATTTACATACAAATATATATATGATAATAAAATTTATATTGTTATTTTAGATTCAAAATATATTTTTCAAAAAAAAAAAAGCTTTTATCTGCATTATTACAGGACACGAAATTTAAGTTAAATGGAGTCTAAACTATTGATGAAGTAGCAAATTTTAATAGACAAACTGTAAAAATAAAAATAGAAAAATATATATATAATATATATACATATATATATAAAATAAAAGTTTACAGGTAAAGTATCAAACATAAACCAGCCTTCTAACCATAAATATTAAAATAAAAACAGATACATCAGATAAAATATACTAGTAGTGTATATTAATCTATAGCCCTTCTAATGTTGAATTTAAGATTTTTTTGGATAATCCTGGTGAAAAAGAATTGTTATATTGTCATTCATATATAGGGGTTTGATTTTATTACGCAATAACGAATGGAGTATGCGTTTTAAGAGTCTAGGCATTCCCTAAAATAAGTAAATTAAAGAGAAGATTAGGTCCTGATTAAAAGTTTAATAATAATTTAGAATATGATTCATCCAAAAAAAATAAACCATTCACAAGTTGTGGACTTCACATATAGGAGTTTTGTGTTTTACGATCTGATCCGGAACAAACGCAGAGGACTGATGTCACATATTGTTATTATAAGAGGGGCTGATAAACAGCTTACTTTGAAAAAGATACAGCAGAAATAGTAATTGTTATAAACTCCTTTTTAAAGAAGATGAATCCCGCATATCTACCGACCCCGCTTTTAGTGTCATAAAACCTTTATTATTTACAGAAATAACACCCTCAGTTAAGAATTAATGATAAAAATATCAAGGTCGGTCTATTTTTTTAAAATGTAAATTTATACATTATTTAATATTCTTTTTTATCCTCTTTCTGTCCATATTTCTCAGTAATTATACTGCGAAAACAGTTGGGTTGTCGTTCCCACTATTCGAAAATGATTGAAAATAGTTTTAGTGAATAAAATTTTTACCTCGTTTAGGGTAATATTTCCTCATCTCAATCCGAAACTATAAAACTGCTTCAGTTGTTTGGACATTGAATCCATATTTCTGGAAAACTTAAAAGTGGGGGAAAATTTTATACCAAAAGGTACAAAATCTTAAGTATGATAGAATCAAATTTGATACTCCTTCATTAATTAATACTTTACATTTGGCAGCCGACTTAACTTTACAATCTACATTTGAATTATTTCGTTCCGGAGGATTTTTACAGTGCCTATGATTCAGTTTTGTGGTTTTAGGTTCATAAAATGAGCATATGTTGATGCAATATATCACTTATCCACTTTTTAAGTAACTATGGTAACCTCAGTACTTATTTGAAGGCTGCGGAGCGATTTTCGCACTAAAGTTATTTCTTTTTTATATTTATAAACAATTAATCAAGCCGCGACCGAATAAGCCGATTAAATATTGTGATGATATAAACATTGTAAGCCGCCAGTTCTAATCATAAGTTTTAAACAAGTGAATAAACTTAAAGATTAGATCAAATTGAACCAAACTTTGTCTCTAAATTGTCCCAATGGCCAATAATCATATCGCTTTATGAGTATTCGTTATTATGAATGAAAAATAACAAAACTTTTAATTTTATGATGAGATAACAAAATTTAGAGAATTTCTATTATTTCTATCTTGATTTGTTGGTATGTTCTTAAACTTTATTTCTGTTGTTTTTTAATAATTATATATATATATTATAAAAATTATATTATACATATGTACATATATATGTATATACGTATATAAATAAATATCCTGTTATATTTCTTATTTCTAAAGAATGAAGAAAATTTTTCCAGATAATTTTATTATGAGAATAGCCTTAAAGCAGTTTTTCATTCAAAAATAAAAAAAAAATAAAAATAATGAAAAACAGAAATCAAAACTTTATAAAATTTTATTCAGTAGTGTAGTGGGTCTTTAGTTATCTAACAGAAAAACTGGAAAATTAATAAAAAATAAAAAAAGACAAATAAGAAAGAAGAGAATTTAATTTTTCCATGGTAGCAAAAGATATTTTCAATTTTAATTAGATTCTCATAATAATGAATTACTTTTAACACTCACACTTATATTGCATTGTATATTTTTTATTAACATTCTTTTATCTATTAACATTCACTTCACACGTTCTTTAATTTATTAACAATTAATATTCTTTTATTTATTTTAAAAGAGCCTACTACTAATAACAGATCTCGGTAGTTAGTGATAAGCTGCGCCAACTAGTTGTAATTTCAATGATGTACAAAATTAAAATTGATATTTGCATTTTATAAATACGCTCGTACACCCTCAAGAGCGAACCTAAGGAAGCATAAAAAAGAGGGTGGTATAACTGGAAATAAAGTTAATAGATATCATTAAATGAATTATACATTTTCCCTTACTAATTAAATAAAAGACAACTAGTGGAATATGTCATATTTAATAATATTATACTGAACTTAGGTATCTAAAATAATTATTTTTAGGAAATAAACTTACAAGCCAGTAGAAAATTCAAGAGTCGGAACCGCTCATAGAGATGCATTAGAATAACAGAACTAAACTTAAACAGTCCTATATTATAGAATTTGCACTCATTAGCAAGAAATCACATTTAACAAATATTAGAGATGAAGGTTAAGTCAAAACTGTCATAAAAAAATAAAATTAACTACATCGTTCAAAGTAATGTCAAAAAAACAGTGTAAATTCCAATATTCAATTACTAATCAATATTCAGTTTTAACACAGGATTTTTTTGTCATTTATATCTTTTTTTAAGTAGGTACCCTCTTTATTACAAGAGTTTCACTTTTAAAGTAATATTCTTTAAATATTATATTTTGAGTGTGTTGGTATTTATCTATAAATGTTTTTCATTTTAACTTCAAATACAATTCAAAATCTCCATAGAAACAAATTATTTACAATTGCACATTAAAATTTTATGCTACCTGGGAGTTCATATTTTTATTACATCATATGAAATATCATATTTTTTTTTTTATTTTTTTATTGTTTTTCTTATTCTTTGTAACTATTTTTCATAAGCTCATTATATCGAAAATATATTGCATTCAAGGATGCAAGTAACATCCTTATAACCCAAAAAACAAGATGCAGTCAACAAGCGTACGATATGGTATGTTATATTTGTAATATAAATTAATATATACATGTGTATATACATACGATATTAATTGGAAGAAATTAGGTCAACATGGACAAATTTATTTAATCAAACAAAATACTAATGTTCATGTGTGTATGGGTATTTTATAGAAATATATTATGTAAAAGTAAATTACACTGTAAATTTATTTTAATATACAAATTTTATAAACGTACATACATATATATAATATAATGTACATATTTAACTGTAAAGTAGATAGTTATATTTTAAATTCTAAATAAAAAAAAATAGGTCCTTAAGATTCTGTTCAATTAAAATTTATAATATCTTGAAAAAAAAAACTCAAAATAAATTAAACTCAACTTTACAAATTTCTCGAAGGGTTCTTTTAATTTTTTTCAATAGATTTTATCTGGATATTTTCTATGGATTTTTTGTTGCATGTGTGTGCATATGTCATTCCTTAATTTAATATGGATTGTTTATTATTAAATATATGATAAAATGATATTTTTAGTAAAAAATTATCAACAAAATTATTTAAAGAGATGAACCCCTTTAAGAAAATGTCATTTCGGAGCCATGAAAAAATTTCCTTTAAAACAAAAATCCCGGGATCTCAATCAATGTTAAATAACAGTCTTAGTTCTTGTTTTTCATGTGTAGTTGAAAAATGAGATAATAAAAGATGAGAAATTAAACCCGGAGTCTTATTTATCTTTAAGTTCAACTTTCAAATTCTTGAGAATTTAAGCTCCTGGATATTATTTCTCTTTCAATCTAATCTTTGACATATTGAGAAATATAATTCGGGGTGTTACCTTAAATATATAGACGATATTCTGGAGGGTTCTTAGGGTTCGATTCAGAAACAAGATAGATATTTCCCTTTTCAAGAATTTTAAATCCCACTTTAAAGTCTCTCTTAATTCAGAATGTCACCAACACATATAAATATAAATTTTCTGAAAAGGGAAAACCCTACTTTCAAATACAATTGTAAAATTCTTCCTAATTTAAAATGTTTTATATGCAAAGGTATAGGAAATATGAATTTAATATGTTGTAGTATTAATTGTGATAATACAAAACTTTAAGTTTCTTCAACTTTTTGAGAAATAACACCAGAAGGCAGTTGAGTTCACATATGATATATCTTGTATTTCTAATAATATATCTATGAAATATATATACATAAACTGTCAGTTACATATTTAGTCTTTTTGTAATTGAAAGGAATTTGATTCTAAGAAAATTATTGAAAAATCATTTATAAATTAAATATCCAAGAAATATTATAAATTATTCAAGTTGTTTACATTACATTTTACATAAATTGGATAAATTTGATTTACACCGTTTTTGTTTTAGAGATACAATATGTTATTTTGTGATATTACAGAATCTTGCGTATATTCATTATATAATATCTATAAAAATTTATTTATAATTTAATATTGTGCACACTTGTTCGAAACAAATTTTATATATTTATATATTTATGTATATATATATATATATACATATATATATATATATATGTTTATTTCAATTTATATATAAACATATATTAATTAATAATCGGATAAAATATCATTATCGGATATAATAATCGATTTAAGTAAAAATTATGATACAAGAATTTAAAGACAGAAAAAATTTAATTGAATATTTCTAGAAATTTTATATTAGTTAAGCAGAATTAATGAAATTATTTACAAGGGCGCACTGGGGTAAAACCAACTATTTAAAAACAAATTGTTAGAGATATCACTTAAATTTGTTCATCTCTTATTTTATAATAAACAACAAATTCTGTTGACTTACGTTTCTTGGCCTTACAAGTGCTTACTAAATAAAAATTAATTAGGTGGATAATTAAGTTTTCAGGAAAAATTATGCTATTGATAAGTTTAAGAGATTTTCTACTGAATTTTCACTTACATATTATTTAATCGTTTCCTTCACAGTAATGAGTTTTAGCTTTTACATAAGATTTTATAAAAGTCAAAATAACTGTCATATTAAATTCTGTCTGTCAAACTGTTCAAACTGTCTGTTAAACTAAATTCTATCAAAAATTCCATAAAGGTCAAAAGAGGTTTTCATTTCACTTCCTCTTATTAAATTTGAATATTACTAATAATGTATCATATCAACTAATGTATCAAATAAAAAATAATAAATTTTATATTTTAGCTGTAAGGTGAAAACCGACCTCTATATAATAATTACGTCCTAAGTTAAGCTTATAAGTTTGGAACAATGAAATAAATAATTATTAACAAAAAAAAAAAAAATTAATTCCAATTGTACTTGAAAAATTTAGAACGATAACTCTGCTAAATATACGATTCAACATAACTGTCAAAAAAATTCATTGATAGAGTCTTGTCAAATAGTTTGCTTTCAAAAGATATTCAAATGTCAAAAATCTTTTTTTAAAAATATCAAAAGTGAATTTGAAATTATTTATTTATTATTTTTATCAGCACAATAGTAAATATTGCCTGATATTATAATAGTCTTTTGCGTATTTGGCATTTGGGCATCTTAAATTAAATACTTTCTATTTATTTAAAATTAAAATATTAATTATTTTGTTTATTTTATATATTTTTATATTTGAAAATATATTTGGTCAAAAAGGGGATTTATAAAGAAAATTATATTTTTTTTTTAAATTATATCACTAATAAAAAATTATTATCCTTAAAAAAATATAGGGGCTTCCCTTGTTTTTAGCAAAACATAAGGTTCTTATTAATGACTTAATAAAAGGTCATTGGTACATACATATAAGTTTTAGTGCAAATTTAAAAACATACTTCGTAGTTTTTAAGATAATATGTGCTGCCTATTTTCAGGTTTCTAAGTGCATGAACTCCTGGTCTCGGTTAATCTTACTTAAATAAATCACTGACTATTGAAATAAAACATGTCAGTTTTTATTAACTTTACTTTGAGTAAATCAACATTAATCATTAAAAAATTATAAAACCCCTTTTCATAGCTTTTAATTACTTATTTAAACTAAAATTAATAATAGTATAAATTATATAGCCCAAACCTATGATATACGAAAGATGTTATTTAACCAAATCTTTCATCACAATTTGTATTTAAAATATAAGTTGAAAACAAACACCTTTAATAAATTATTAAGACATTTATTATAGTTATAAAACAAAAACTAATTTCACTTTACTTTGAAATTAATGTTTTAAGACTCAAAAAAGAGAAATTACCTAAAGATTTTGAAAAATTCAAAAAGAAAATCTTGATATATTTAATTTTTTAAAAAGAAAAATAATTTTTTTTAACCTAAGCTAAATTTTTAATCAAAAAAAAAGTTAAAGAGCATTAAATTTTTCTTTATAAGAAGGTAGTAGAAATAATTAACCCTTTTCTCTTCATTATATAGAATACAAAAACGAATCTTTAAGTTAATTAATATAGATAAAGTTTTTATTCAAACTCCTTAGTACCTACCTTTCTTTTGAAACTCTATTAAATTTTTATACCCGTATGACTATAAAGTCCAAGGGTATAATAAATTTGCCATTACGTTTGTGACGCAGAGAAGGAGGAGAGGTAGATATAGACTCAAGTGTATGGATCGGATCAGAATCGAAAAATAAATCGATTTAGCTATGTATGTCCGTCCGTCCGTCATCACGATAACTCAAAAAGTAAAGGAGCTAGGATTATGAAATTTTCACAAATTCGTTTTTATGCAAAAAAACGGAATCGCTATTTAAATTCAGACATTTAGGACCACGGGTTCGAGTACCTGCCATACAACTTCTAATTTTATATGAGCATTACTCTATACCTATGGAAGCTGTGTGTCTGAAATTTTGCCAAAAGTAGTTTAGTATAATGGCCAAAGTTACTGCAAAATTTGGTTGGTCTACTGCTGTACTCGAACCCTCTAGCTGCCATACAACTCCTTCTTTTATATGAGCTTTACACTACACCTGATCAAGCTGGGTGTCTGAAATTTTGCAAAAAATAGTTTAGTGTAACCGGATGATATAATATAATGTATATGTTACGGTCATACGGGTATCCCAGAGTTGACACAGTCTACTCTATTACACTCTTCCTCGTTTTTATATAAACTATTTCATTTTATAACCGCGATTATATTGTTTTCTTAATTTCTCAGAAGAAAAGCACCATTTAATTATAGTTTTATGGAGTATGTTGAATATTTTTTTGTGTAGTCTGGACCCAAAAAAAAAAGGCGAAAATTATCTTTCATTAGAAAGTTAAAGATATTATAATTAAAGATACCTATAAAATATTTTCCTATGAAAAACTATTTTTTATATAAATAACATATGCAATATTTATATTATATAAATACAGAACAAGCTTTGGTTGTTAATTAAGCATTGGATCAGGAAGCTCAAAATCTTCGTTAAGGGAAAACATATTCAATCGCTTTGATTTTCTTAAATTTAAATATACATCCTTGTTCTAAGGTAAAAAAAGAGTGTTCTAATATTAACATTTGTCAAATGCATTTAAAGTCTAAAAGTCGGCCTTGCCAAACTCCAGCTATTAAAGTTACCTTTCGAAGCTCTTAAACATGAGACAAAGCATTTCGACTAATACTCAACTCAAGCTATTCAAAATTCTAAAGAATGAAATAGAGATTTTCAATAAATGCTAAACTATGCATCGAATATTCTATAAATAATTGGAATTAATCGTCGGCTGATGTGTATCCTAAATTTGGTAACTTATATACGTTAAAGAAGTTTTAGAAGAACATTAATACTCATTTTAGTAACATTCCCAAAATTCGTTTATTACTGTGTATCTTCAATAATTCGATTGTCAGAATTCAAATGCTAGATTCTATTCCTCAAGTGTATCTTCAATAATTCGATTGTCAGAATTCAAGTGCTAATTTTTTTTCCTCAAGTTTAAGTTTCTTTTCCTAATCTCTTTCTACAAACCCCACTCGCATATTTGTGCCCAAGATCCATTCGAAATTTAGTTTTAAGAAGCTAGTCTTTAGTTGGTTGAAGTTCAACGACTGAGTAAGTGCTCATACTTTGAATGTTCCATCCACCATTTTAAAAAAACATGATCCTAAATACATTTCATGTCTCAATTCTTGAAAATAACTCTTATGGCAACTCTCAATAAGTATAGAATATTTTAATCATTTTTTTACTGTATTTTCGAATTAAATGAAAGGCTTTGCATCAAAATAAGAACGGAAGGTAAGCGCCATGGTTAGAATTGATAATCTTAAGAAAATTTAATATCTTGAAATGAAGTTTTAATTTTTTTAAGTTCAAATGAAAATAAATGAAATTTTTCAATTCGGCTATAAAAAATTTTCAATTTGTTTCATATATTCAAATTAAATTTATTTCAATCTATTTAGACCAATAAATTTCACGTGAAAAGAGAATAAAATAGAATCAAAATGTTAAGATACTCTTTAAGATATATTATGTATGTACGAGTATATGTACATGAGATTTGCATTTCTCATATAAATAATTTTATTTTGAGAACAAATTTAACTTTATCTTAATTTTATTTGAAATAAAATAAAATCTTCGAAATTATAAAAAAATTTAAAGAAATAAACTAATTAAAATATTTAGTTTAGAATATTTTAAAATTAATTGTTTTTGTAATTGAAATTATATTTGAGTTTATAAAGTGTAAGTAAGTAAAACTTTTTAGAAAATTTTAAATTATGTATAAGCCATTATGTCTGAGCCATACAAAAAATTTTTGAAAATCAATAAGAATTATCAGAAAATATTAGATACATTTCAGATACTTTTAAAAATTTGTTGGAGTATTGAAAGTTGAAAGGCATTTTATTAAAATCTTTGCTGACATATTATTAATTCAAAAGTTAGGTATACGATTTATTACCTGTTTACAAAATCAGGGTTTCAATAAATTATTTAGCCAGAAGTCCAGAAGCATGCAAAATTCTAACTTAGGCGAGATCTTAGAGTTAGATTCAAAATCATGGTATTCTCTTTTTCCCAGAACTATGAATTCAATTCTAATAAGTCTCCTAATTCAGAATCTCGCATAATAAATAATGTGTAAAAGGCGTAAAACTTTGATTTTTAATTCAACTCTAAACTCCCTCTAATGCGACTTCTGATCCATATAAATAAGTAAAAAGTCCTATGGGAGTCAAGGGGGAGTTCATGCGATGTCTGTTTATTCAGTAAGTAAACTTTCTATAGATAAAATTAAAATTTCCAAACTGAATCTAATTATCATGTATCTTATAAAAATTTTATTATTAATATAATTTTTATTAAAGTCCCAAAAATTAAGAAAAAAAAATCCCCTAATAAGACTTTGGGACATTTTGTCATTTTTGGTTTTGAGGAATTTTGTTTTTGGAAACTTTTTTAACTCAGCCATTTCGTTCTAAGGAATAGAAGGAACCATGTTATCCAAAAAAGCCAAACAGAAATAACATAGAAGAGAACAGAAATAACATTGATTAAAGACATAGTGTCTTTAATATCGAGCTATTAATAAGTTATAATTACTCATTTCTCAGTGAAGATCCAGATTTATCAAGGTAAGAAATTAGAAGTCCGAGATTGGATTAATGTACAATATACTTGTTGAGTTATTAAATGTAGCGATAAAGAGAGCAATATGCGCTGCGTTCATTAACTATATTAAATAATTTTAGGATGGGCAACATTCTAAATTGACTACGCTATGCAAGCTGAAGATGTAAATTAGTAACAAAACTGTAAATTTATGTCAGAAGCTCTGATTACAAAGTAATAAAAAAAAAATAGTATTAATATATTTTATTGAGTCGTCCAACTATTATTAAAAAAAAATAAATAAAATTCTTAAAACCAAATGCATTTAAATAATGTATTCTAACCTTTTATTGCATTTAATTTTAAGTTTTTAATTTTTATTTAAGTATCACAACTCTAAAAATAATTAAAGAATATTACTAATATTAATATACATAATAGGACTTAGATCCTGTAAAAAAAACTAGAGTAATAATGGAATACAATACAATAATGTACAATAATGTACAATAAAAATGTTGCAGCTGACCTGACAGTTAAAACCAAAGATAGTTTATAGTGAACTGATGCTTACAAAAGCATCCTTTATTTCTCATAATAAAAAGAAAATGTGTCCTGATAATAAAATAGGAAAATATATAACAAATATTAAATACTATAAATTGAATCAAGCATTAACATAACAACCCTTAGATTAATAAAATTTTTATTAATTAATATTTTCATATACTATAGAACTTCATAAAAATTCTATTATTTAACAACCCCAATATATTAACGACCTTTTTATTGTTCAACAATTTCTATAGAATTTTTTTAAAATTGTTTCTATAGTTTGATAAATCAATAGATTTTGTACTTGAATCAATAGTACACCCTTTTCGAAAATTATTTTTACAAAAATTTTTCAAATTAGTTTTTTCATACAAAATCAAACAGACCATATTGCAATTTAATATGAAACATAAAAGAATTATAGAAAAGTTACTTTTATAACCTAGATTTTAATTACACGGCTTATTATAGAAATCAAAAACCAATCAATCAATCAATGAAAATAAATTCAATTTTATTATTATATAAATATAGTTTTGTTTTCTATTATTTCCAATTAATAATAAAACAATTTATTATATTATTAATCTTAAATTTTATTTCTCTCATTCCATACATTAAAAAGCCACTTTGACAGATTTAAACCAATTAATATAATAAAAATTATATAATTAACTAATAAATACATACCTATATATTTATACGTATTCAATTAATTATGTGCATCAATAATTAAAGATTTAATAATCGTATATAATATTATCATAATGAAAGAAAAGTATTACAATCATAATAAAAAAACGAATCGACTTCTTGCAGCTATCGAAAATAAATACTACTCCTATGGGTATGCAATTTTTTAACTTAACAAAAATAAGGAAAATTTTGAAGTTCTGTAACAAGTATACTTACAATATTTATAATGATTTGACATTCAAGATTCAATAGCTGGAATATTGTAAAAGAATTAATTAATACTTTGAATAAATTTGCTTATTATAAAACCTTGGAAAACCAGCGTTTGATAGTTTGAAATAAGTGTCTCCAAGTTAACTGTAAATGAAAGCTAAATCCAGTGCTTGTTTAAAATATATGTTTTATTGAAGTCTAATATTTGATTTCTTAACATGGCCATATACTCTGTTAAAATTAAACACTTATAGCATGACAAGCTAAGAAATTTAATATGTAAGAAAAAGACATAATAACGATATTTTTTTAAACCAATATAATTTCCTCAGATTTCTTTCTGTACATATAATTAATTAATTAGTAGTTTTCAATTTAATATTTTGTATATTATAACAATGTGATAAATTAACATAAATTACAAACTAATTTCTTAGAAAAAAAGTGCACGGGAAGTCATTCATTATTTTAATTATAATCCTTACACTTCTTTGAAATTCTTTTTATTACAAAAATTCTGATTCTGATCAATCTTAAGTGAGATTATATTAAATTACTTTTTAATGCAATATATTCACAATTTATTATATACATTATATAAAATTTTATTATTGTAATATTTTATCGATTTATAACCACAGAATATATAATAGATTCCATCAGTTAATTCCTTATTCTATACATTTAATATTAAAATAATGAGTATTGTACTTATAATTAAAAAAAAAAAATTATATAGAAAAAACCCAAAATCTTGTACAATATTAATCATGCATTGTAGGTTAGAGATAATCGTCTTTCAATGAAAAATTTTGACCACTGGTTGGATACTAATTAATACTGATTAGATATAAAACTAAATTTCTTTCAAAGTTTTAAGAACCACTTCACACAATAGATAATACAACCACATAATTAAAAATTTTATTATTAATTATTTTACTTTCTTATCTAATGCAAATACATAAATCGAAATTTGAATTCAGATAATAATATTACAAAACATAATCTAGAAAAATTCTACATTACTATTTTCAAGAGTAGAACATAATCAAATTAAAAATGGTTGAATAAAGCTTTAAAAATATGTATAAAAACTAATTTTAGTAGCTTACAATTAGTATTTATTAAGCATTGCTAATTAATTTGATTAAAATTAATTGGACATCTAACATAGGAGAGTAAACAAGCATGGCTTGTGTTATAGGCATATCCCAAATAAACATATGTAATCGTATAAATAAAATCGAGCTTGAATAAAAATGTATATATTATATTTTCAAAAAAACCTTGGGAGTCTAAAACTTTCTGAAATAATTTCCTAAAAACCTAAAAACAGAGCTCCCAATGAAATATATAGCTTCAAATGAAATAAATGCCAATGAAATGACTCCTAATGTGAATAGCTCGCAATAAAATAAATCATTTCTTAAAAAAAACTTCTACCAAGAAATTAGAGAATAATTCCAACTGGCATATGAAATAGCTTTCAATTTAATAATTAAATAATTCCCAATGAAATAATTCACATCTAATACATTAAAAAATGCCAAGGTTTTGAAGATCAAATTTTAGAAGGATTTAATTCGATATCAAATAATTTCCAACTTTATTGGTAGTTAATTCATAAATTTTGATTGAGATCAATTCAAATATAGTTTATCGTCCAAATATAGTTTTTGAGAAAATAAAATTTAGATTTAATCTCAGTTTTTTCGACCAATTATAAAATATTCTATAAGTCATTTTGACATTTGCATTCTATTAATTTGAAATATATATAAAGAACTGTGAATATTTTTGAATAAAATTGAATTTTTATTTTTTTTTGAATAAAATTGAAATACCTTTGTAACATTAAATGTAACATTACATTACTCAGTGTTAATTGTGTTGAGTATCTGATAGGTATTTCAATTTTATTCAAAAATATTCACAGTTCTTTATATATATTTCAAATTAAAAGTGTCAAAGTTTTTTTAAGAGCTAACTGTGAAATTGTTAGGCTAATAAGCCTAACTATATCATAGGGGCATGTTGGAACAGGGGGTTTTATTATATTCGTGTTATTATAATTAATTTTTCTACATTAATGAATTCCACATCCAATTTAAACATGAGATAGTACTAACCCTTATAACTTGTAGAAACGTATTAAATTTTTAATAGATACAATTCCTTTTTTGTTTATATTGTAATATTTTGTATTTGTGTTATATGGTATTCTATATCTGTGAGTTATATTATTCAATTAAATTATATATTTTGCATATGTCTTTATTGTTATATTATTATACCCGTGCATACATATATGACATCGGGTATATTAGATTTGCTCCTCCGTTTGTAACGCATCGATCTAGACGAGCTAGATATAGTGTCAAGGGTACGTATCGGCTCAGAATCGAAAAATGAGTCGATCTAGCTATGTGTGTCTGTCCGTCCGTCCGTCCGTCCGTCCGTCCGTCCGTCTGTGTGTCAGCACGATAACTCAAAAACTAAAAGAGCTACAGTTTTGAAATTTTCACAAAATATTTTTCAATCAATTTCTAGGTTCCCTATTTTTTTTGGTTAAGATCGGACCAAAACTTCGGGTAGCTCTCGAACAGCTAACTTTTTTAACTCCAACATTTTCATATAAAAATTTGAAAATTTGCTATGCACCGTGTATTTAATATGAAATTATATGAATTTTGTTTGTTTTTGTTTTTTTGTTTACTTTTTTTTTTGAATAGATAACGAGTGAGAATTTCATATTATTTAAATGATGCGTAGTTTTTTTAAGATAAGCAAAAAAGAACACAAAGATTTTTTTTAAGTAAATGGCTCCATAAATAATTTATATATGTATATTCATATAATATGTATATGTGTAATATTTTGAATGAATCATTTTATCAATATGATTATATGATGCTTACTTTGCTTAGGTTAAATATATTCGTGAATTAAAAATTAATTACAAGAGATAGAATTGAAAAATTAGAGCTAGAGTTTTGAAATTGACACAAAACATTTTTTGGACATTTTTAAGGTTCCCTATTCTTTTTGGTTAAGACCAGACCAAGGTTTCGGGGAGCTGCCACACAACTTATTTAAACCAATATAAATTTCTTCAAAAGTAATTATTCTAGAAAGACGAAAATTACACACGGTTAGTTTTATAATGAATCAAGCACTTATATGAAGTTTCAAAATTTTACGGCTTCATTTGCGGGGGGTTGCCATACAACTTCTTTGCACCAATATGAATTTCTTGGAAACTGAGTATACTACGAGGATGAAAATTACACACTGTTAGTTATATAAAGAATCGAGCACTAATTCGGAGTTTCAAAATGTTACGACCCCATATTCGGGCAGCTCCCATACAAAGTTGTCAATTCGATAACTGTGAATCTAATGAAGCTACGAGGTTAAAATTAAAACTGGGCAGGTAAAGTAATAGGGCAAGTTAGTTGGCAAAGTCAGACATCGCTCGGACCAACTTTTGGGGTGGGCTATTTTTTTTTGTTTTTTTTTTTTTTTTGTTTTTAACCAAAAATTATTGTACCTATAATGAATTAAAAATTTAATTTTTTTTTTAAGCAAAAATTATGGGATAAGTTAATTTTTTTTTTAACTATTTTACTTTTTTATATTTTTTTTTATATCTAATAGCATTTATGATATTTAAAAATTAACTTACCCGTTATATATTATAAATAAATAACGGTTAGTGGGTAAGCACGGGTATCTAAAAGTTGACAAGGGCAACTATAATCTTCCTCGTTGTATTTTTTATTAAATATATATAATTATTAATTATATATTAATCCATTAATTAGAATCCAATGGGGAATGGTAGCTGAGTCGAGTCGTAAAGCAGAAATTTTTTTTTTTATTTTTACTGGAATTCGAACACGGGCTTTTGGACACTCTAACCACTGTGCCACCCAGCCCCGATTTAAATGACTTAACTTAATCACTTCCTCATTACTGCAAAGCAATTTTTCGACTTTCTAATCCATGTTTATCAACTATAGCTGAGTGACTGCGTGACCATGATTTTAAATCTCTATTGTATTCAACAAAAGTGATAGAATATTTAATTCACAAGATATTTTTATGCAAGTGTTTTGAATTTTTCACATATTTTTATTTAAATTAACTCTCTAGAGTATTGTTAAAACTATTGAATTGAAAAACTATGAAAATATATTTTTAATAAATAACTAACTTTAAAAAAATAACCTTAAACAATTTTTTGTTTTTTTACCATCAATTCACAGGAAATTTGAAACACAACGTAAAATATTTTGTTTTCCCTCAGGAGTTTCATATTGAAATTTTCATCAGAATTAAACTTTTAATTTTTTTTTATTCTAAATTTATAATCGCACGTGTATTATATTTATTGTGAATTGTATTCAAACTGTATGTTATCATTGTAAATGTTCTGATTTTTTTGCCAAGGGTGTGTGTCCGAGGTTAAATAAATACCAAATGTCAGAGAATAGCTTTCATTTTTAAATAAATAAAAGAATAAAAAAATTTATTTTTTATACCTATATCTTTTTTTATGCTAATTCATCCTTCAGGTAATTTAATTAATTTTTGAAAATGTTGAAGTATATAAATATTTTTTTAAGGGATTTAATTTAATAAAAAATATCACAATTTTCATCATCTTTAATTTTTGGTTAAGTTGTTGAAAATATATGTAAAAATTAAAAAATTTTAAGTATATGGACCACTGACCAGGGAAAGCAAATTACCCTTTTTATTCTAAAGTAGGAAATTTACATTAGGCACCCGGAAACCTTAAGGAAATGGTTCTTTAGTCAGAATAATGTTTTTAATAGCAAACTTCTAGTACAGTTCATGGCCGGAGCAGTGGAATTTTATTGAAAATTGTCTTCCCTCTTGAAATTTTCGCAAATTATAAGATTTGGGATTACATATTGTATTCTTTGGTGGGATGACGCTTTCGTCCATTTTGTGTTGTCATGCATTTATATTTTTTTTTAAATCTTTTCCATTCATTCTTTTGTCTACTAACTTTCTTTTTCCGATGGTGGCTCTAATGTAATACCCGTTTCTTAATTAGTTAGAGTAGATGATTTTTTATTACATACATAGAGCTGCAATAATTCAATTTTAGTTTTAATTATTATACTATTCTTGGAAATTTAAAATTCTTAAGAAAGGAATTTAGTTCTCGTATAACTTTAGAGCCATCGCCGGACAGTTGGTTTACTAACCTTATTTTATAGATACCTAGTAGGGATTAACACGTATGCTACAGAAATGAAACAAATAAAGCATTTACTACAAAATTTTCCAAAGAGAAACAAGGAGGGATACTCATCCCTACGCAGTTGGGGATCTTATCTAGATGGAAAAACACGGCTTATGAGAGATCATTTGTCATGCTTACATCACGTTTATGGAACCATATCCCATCTAATGTGTTCCCCAAAGTTAATAAAATGTTTGTGTACTATAAAGATGCATTTCAGAAGATCATTAACATCCTATCCAATTATCTCCACCCTCATAATCGGACAATCCTAAATATCATTTACCTAAATCCTTCCAAATCTCGAAATTTTTCAGTATTTGTTATTTAAAAAATAAAAAATACTACACTTTTTAGAATGAATCTGCACTTGCAATTGATCTGATGTTTTCTTCAGTGGATGTTCTTTGGTTTATCTAATCTTAAATCAAAGTGTAAAGCAACTGCTCTTGCTTATTTATACAGTTATGACAACAACTCTTCAACTTATGTTAATACCTTACACCTTACCTCAAACACAGTTTTCTGATTTCAGATGACTCAGAAGCATTTGAAAAATCAGAACTGTAATGGTATTTCACAAATTTTCAAATTTTCCAACACTTACTAGATAGGGCTATATTGAATTTAATACAAAATATGATTAAAAACTTTTTAGGTGTCAAAATTTAAATATGAAAGGCATCAGATAAGAATTGAATTTTTAAAAACTCAAAAATTTTGATTGAAGACTATATAAAATTTGAATATAAATTTAAAATAAACCTTTTTTTTATCAGTATAACAATCACTTTAAATCTTAAAGTTTTACATAACTTTTTTAAAAAATGATTCAATATATAATCTTAAAATATATGTATATTATGTAAGACCCCATTTTAATTTAAATATATTAACACTTTACTTTTCATGGGGTTTTTAAATAAAAATTCAATTTATTTTTTTCTTTTTTCTGATATGGGAACTTATCCAGGTGTTTATTTATTAGTAACACTTGACAGTTTATTAAAAATATGAATATATCTGATAAGTTAAATAAAAATCATTAACAAGATATCAGTAGTTTATAAAATTAGATGGAAAATAAATTTGATTAGGCTTTCCATAACTCAGAACGTTTTCTTAAGAATCATTCCTAAGTTCTTCGTATTGTACTCTATATAGAGTGTTCATAGGCTTGGAAGTGTTAGTGAGAATTGTGAATATTTAGTTAGCTATCAGAAGATCCTTTAAAATTCTTACTGCAAGAACATCCTTTTAACTTATATATTCGGAACCAAGATTCTTAGCTCTAAGGGTGCATTTATGATGGAGCTGTGATAAGTGATAAGAGCGTCGATAAGAGCATAGTGTAGAAAATTTATATTGCTTATAGATGATCAAATCGATGCTCCAAGATAAACACCTCTATTTTAACCATAGTTTTCTAAGCTATACTCTTATCGATGCTCTTGTCACTTATCGCAGCGCAGCTCCAACATAAACGAATTCTAAGACTTGTAAAATTCCTAGGCTCATGAAAGTACAAATAAGTAAAAGTTGACGTGATGTGAGATGTAAGTTCAATCTTTTCAAGGAAAACTTAATAACTACATATTAAAAAACTACAAAGGACAAACATACAAAAATTAAGTTACATATTTTCAAATAACAGTATATTTCCTCTACTCTTGACGAAAGGAAAAGGGTTTTTTTTTTTAAATAATTTTCTTTAATTTTCCCCATATACACTTACAAAATTTACTAGGAAAATCTTATATTTTCTATAAAAATTTCCATTTGATTTAACATGAATATTTATTTTAAAATATAATATGATATTGATATAATTTAGCCTAGGGCATTTTTTTAAAATTATTACATATATATATATATATATATATATATAAAACATGGTTTGCCTAACAATAAATGTTTATTTAAGTTTTCATAAATAAAATAAATTAAAATACCTTGGGACTTCCCTAACCTGGAATTACATAAGTGTAAATATTCTTCAACTAAAAGTAAATTTTCAATTCGTTGAAATTGGGTAAGGAAATTTTTTTAAGTATTTTTGTGATACGAAATATACCTAACTCAAAATAGTCTTAGTTTTCCCCCGCCTATTGAATTCTACATAAAAAAAATAATTTTCATGATGTATTTTAATTAATATTTTGACCTTCTTCGTTCTATTTAATTCAAATGTTTTTTTTTAAGTTTCCTATTTTAATGTCAAGTAATATGTGTACTATTAGTTTTAATAAATAGGGGGAGTTTCACTTCAAATGTTGGAGTTTACACAGTACTTAATTTGTTATCAAAGTCATAAAATAATTGACAAGCTAGTGAAAAAGGCTGCTATGTAATATAAATTTACTGTAAAGTGTAGACTATTAAAATTTAACCCTATTAGTTCAATGGTTCTTCTACTGCATTTGGGTTTTCTCTCTCCTTTTTCCCCCTGAGCGTTCCAATCTAATACCTTTTTGGTAATGGAGTCTCGTTTTAGTATGTGTCATATTCATTTTTACTTATTTTTTCTTAGTCAGGCTTCATCTCTGCCGTATAAGGCAATTAATTTCAAGCAAGGGTAAAATATTTTAATTTTTTTGTCTTGGCTATTTGTGTATGAATCGATTTTCATCATAATCCGTCTAATCCGTCTGTTCTTGCCAGCTTTAGCTATTTTGTTATGGCTTCGCTAACATCCCAATTTTTTTTGCTGTTATCCTCTCCAGGTAATTAAAGTTTTTCACATCTAGATTGGAAATTCTTCAATTGTAATGCTATTTGTGTTAGATGTATTGATTCGCTTTACTCTTGTTTTACTCATATTTATTTTGAAGCTCCACTTCTCCTGCACATTCTTTCAGTCTAATGCATTTTTCATCTAGGTTCTGATGAGTGTAGTCAAGTAGACATATATTATCTGCATAGTCCAAGCCTTCCAGTTTGTTTATGAGCTGTCAGTTGACAGAATTTGGTGAAAGCTGGTCACCTTTCCCTGACTTTTTTTTAACAGCATTCGGAATAATGGGAATACTTGTTTGACTTGATTTTCAGAGTTATTTGTTTGCTGAAATTAATTTTATTCTTATAGATTATGTGTGTTGTGCGATTTTCTTATAAGTTCTAATGATGGAGATGTACCATTTATGTGCTCCCCAAATTAAATTTCCATTCAGCGTATCAAATGCTCTGGTAAAATTTACAAATGCAATGTATAGTTTCAAATTCAAATATGGACACTAATTTGTTGTACATGTACCAAAATTTTACAACTCAATAAATCAAACAATGTCCTGATCCAGTTTATTTATGAAAACGTGCAATAATTTAATTGAATAATATAATTCACAGATATAACTCAAATACAAAATTATTACAATATAAACAAAATAGAATTGTATCTATTGAAAATCTAAAATGTTTCTACATGTTATAAGGCCTGTTACTATCTCATGTTTAAATTGTATGTGGAATTCATTAAGATCAACTTTAATATAATATAATATGACCGCCTGCACCAAAATGTACCTATGGTATAGACAGGCTTCTTAGTCTAACAGTTGAACAGTTAGCACTTAAAAAAAAATACCGAGCTCTATAAGAGTGCAAAATCAAAATCAGGATATATTAACATCAAAGCTTTTGTCAGTTTTTTGCATACCTGAAAAATGTCAAATACAAATTAAAATTTATAAACTATACTAAAAACATTCTTAAAAAACTTAACTTCAATTAAATATCAGTAAAGTTAACATCTCCCATATGACATATCCTACACTTTCCAGATAAAAAATTCGGTTTAAGTAAAAAATACTAAAAATTCTAAAAAATAAAATTAACACCAAAAAACCTTTTAAGCTTAGCGATATATCGAACCACACTGTTGACATTAAGAATATTGTTGTAATTAAAATTGCATTTAAAATTAATATGATTCCAAAATCTGCATGGCCACCTTCAATAACCACCTGCTCATCCTATTGCTAGAAATATAAAATTAAAAAAAAAATTATTGTCCTAATTTCTCACCTCAGCAATGATATCTCCAATATTCAATTTAATTTTAAAAAGAATTAACAATTGTTTATTTGAATCCAATATATATTATGTGTATTTAATTTAAATCCCCTAAAAAGAAAATTTTTGGGAAAGCTTTAAATTCAGAAAAGAATTTTCACATTTTTTTGCAATATTTTTTTATCATACAACGGTTCATGGTTATACATTACAAACAAATAAACAAAAATATACAAAAAAAAAAAATAAAACACAGTTTTATTCTCCATTATTTTCTCAGCAAGCTTCCGTACACTTTTAAATTTGTTTTTCTCCAGGCAAAAAAAAAAACAAAAAAAAATACAAAATTAAAAAAAAAAATTTGATATAGAAATAATACAGAAAAATCCTTGCTTGGCACTTTTATAGGATTTCCCGCAGTGTGAAGCTCAAAAAAAAATAATAATGGAAAATACTTTATTTTGGTTTTTTTTTTTTTTATTATTTTTTATTTATTTTTTGCGGTTGTGACTAAATAAAAATGGACGAAAAATCAAAATCAAAACAATAAAATTCTGGTCAGGTAAAAGTTTTATCACCCAATAAAATACAAATACAATAACAACAACAACAATAAGAATAACAAAACAAAAAAAAAAAAACAATATAAAACCGTTATTTTGTTTTTTTCTCAATTTCTTTCTGAGCTTTATATAAATTTTAGTCCACAATACCAGATTAAGGCGTTTATTGTCGCTGTTGTAGTTTGTTTTTTGTTGTTGTTTTTGTTTTTAGTTATTGTATTTATTTATTATTATTGTTGTTTTTGTATATATTTGTTAGTATTGTTGTTATTTATTTTGGTTTATTTTGGTTCATGTTTATCATTTTCCGATTTATGAATAAATTTTTTTTGCTAGGTAAATAAAGAAATTTTTGCAAGATAAAAGAGTATTTTTTCCATTTGGGGATCCCACCTGAGGAGAATTGGGTTTGTTTTAAAATGCTAACTGTTCAAGTGTTAGGCTAATAAATCGGTCTATAATATAATCACTTCATTTTACTCTGTTGTTAAATAGCTTTTTTAAGAAAAAAGTTTTTTGAAGTGTAAAGTCAGCTTTTCAGCTATAGTAAATTTTCCATGTTGAACGAGATCTGTGTTCAACCAATTTTCCTTGCGGTTTTTAGTTTAGCATTTGCCGAGCATTGTTTTTTATATCCAAACCATATATTATTAGAATTTGCTTCCTTAGAGTTTTTGGCTTTTTTTCATATCCACTTCATTTTACTGTTCAACAACAACAGCTTTTTTAAAATACTTACAAAGCTTTTAAACTGTTAAGATAAACTTCTTTTCAACTCTTCAAGCTCCATAGTAAGTTTACAAGGATTTCTGTCACTTATTTTACTTTGTGATTTCAATTCTAGCTTTTACCGAGTGATTACCGATTATGACCAACTCATTACTATTTTGGTCCCATTTTTAGTAGTTGCTTTCTTGTTTCTGTTAAAGGATTCAATCAACCAGATTCAATATATTCAGAAGGTTTTTTAAGCACTTCGATCATAGCTATCTGAATTTTATAAAAAAATTTATAGTTTGCTTGGCAGATGAAAGCTGTTAATCTGTCGGTCTTCTATATGATCACTTATATGAAAAATAATATTTTTGCTGAAAAATCCTTTGCTGTCTGAATGTTCAAGGCCTGTTATATGCAACATTTTGTATATAGGTCAGAAACCAACCCCAGAGCAATGGAGTTGATGTGACTGTTTTAGTTGAATCAGAAAAGTATTAAACGGAAAGATAGAGTAAACAAATATCGTAAGTTTTTACTTTTCCAATTCAAAATGCGTCAAATAAAATATTTAATACTCTTTAAGTGTTATCAACTTAAAATTATAGGCATGTCGTGATACGCTTTGTTTTCACTCGAGCGAATTAAAGAAAGAATGTGAAAATTTAACAAATTATATAAAAGCAAAGGGTGGCAAGTTAGAAAAGCTAGCTACAGACCTATTTACAATGTTTAATTAACTCTACCATAATTTTTTATGTCGAATGGTTAACTAAATTGAAAATATAAAAGCCAAGAATCTAATTTGCCTATTACCAAATAGAATGTCGTTTCAAATATTAAACCCAAAACACCAAATAAACACCAAAATAGATCAATTTTTAAAAATTAAAAATCTTAATCTTTTAATTATAATTTAAAGCCTGTTTTCAATGAACGCTCTCGTTTCGCTCTCTACACGTAGATATTTGTCAAACTAAGTTAAATGCTGCGTCTACAATAGACGCAGCCCTGATGTAGCCATTACGGAGCCATTAAAAGAGTTGTTTAACTTTTAACTTTTTCAACGTATTTAAATGTCAAATAATTGAACTTTGAAAAATAAAAAAATTTATTATCAGAATAAAAAATTAGTAAAATTATCAATTTATTTTCTATGTAGGATTAAATAATATCAAACCATTATTCAAAATACCTATACAATAAACTTGAAACTATTAAATATTTTTTAATTCATGAAATTTGTAAACAAAACAATGTCAAAAAACGCTTTCATGTACATTTCATTGTGGACACTGCTTTGTTGACTACTTAATGAGAGCGAAACGGGAGCGAAACAAGAGCGTCATTGTCAATAAAAGCGTCAATAAAATAAATATTATAACTAACAACAAAATTTTATTTTCCAATCTAGCATTTTAAATAAATTTTCCAATTTAATTTAAAAAAAAAACAAAAAAAACACATGAAGTATTTTTATAAGCATATCTTTGTACGTTTTTCCAATGTTTTTCTCATTTTTTAACAAATTCACATTTTCACCATCAAAAAAAAAAAAAACAAAAAAACGAATCTCATAAAATTAGAATTTGGTTTTTCTTTTAAATTTTCCTTTTTCTGCCTTGGACTTTGTTTCTTTGTTTTTCTGTTTCAATGTTAGTTTATTTTTTTTCAACAATTTCAATTTTTTTATTTGCCTTAAAAAACAAGTGAAATCGATTGTTTCACAAACAAATAATAAAAACAAAAAAAATATTTGTGAAAATCGACCCTTAAAAAAAGAAACCAAAAAAAACCTTCAAAAGAAAAAACTTAGTAAAACCTAAGGAAAAATATAAAAGATTTTTTTTATTTTTATTGGTTCATTGATTTTCATTGAAGTAATTTAAGTGAACTCACCTTAAAACAAAAAAAAAAACAAAAACAGAAAAAGTACCTGAAATACTAAGAAAAACCGCCATCAACAATTTTTTTGTTTTTTAATATCGCATCATTTCTAACCACATTTTTTTTTTTGTAATTTGAAATCCCAGAAAAACAAAAAACGCACTACAAAATATGTGTAATAAATACTACATCTAGATTAAAATTGTGTTTTTTTTTATTCTAGGAAAAATAATAAGATGGTGTAATAAAATTAAATTAAGTTGAATTTATAGTGAACCTATATTTATATTAAATCAAAGAGAGTCAAGTATTTGTATATTTAATTTTCAAGGAAATTGAAAATGTTTCTACGCAACATTAATTTAAGAAAATAATTTTGTAAAAAAAAACATAAAAAATTAACAATGAAAAGTAAAATAATATTGAGGTGAAAATTAGCGTAGGAAGATCAATATTTATTTTATTAATAATATAACTAATTTTAAAATTAATACTTTTATCTTGTAGTAGAGAATACTGTGTCAACTCTGGGATACCCGTATGACCGTAACATAAACTTTATATCATCCGGTTAATTACTTTTGACAAAATTATTAATACTCAGCATATTAGACTTTTACTGATGAACAAAACAAAATATTTGTTGAAAGGCAGCTCTTCGAACCTCTTTCACTACACCGAGGAAATTTTATTCAGACTTTTACCATTAAAGTTAACTACTATTGACAAAATTTTAAACATCTAGCTTTATTAGATATAACGAAATGCTCATATAAAAGAAAAAGTTGTATGACAGCTACTAGAGCCTACTACACGAATCCGTAGAGCAAACTCGCAGAATTTTAAGAGCGATGACGACTATTTGTAAAAATTTTTTTAATTTGTAAAAAATTTCAGAATACTATTTCAGAATTCTTTATTTTTTGAGCTAACACGCAGACCGACGGACATACATCGATTCTGAGCCGATCCATACCTTTGATTCTATATCCCCTCCTTCTCTGCGTTACAAACGTAATGGAAAATCTAAAAATTTACAAATATTCAATTATTTAACTGTGACTTATTAAACTTAATTTATAGTTACCATGAACACGTTATATTGAAACACTGATATAGGAGGAATTTATGGCATTATGGAATAACTCCGGAGCAAATTGCGGAGCTAATTCGAAGTGAAATAAGTCGGCAAAATAAATAACCGCGCACAAAAACGAAATAACTCCACATTAAAAATTTTTAAAAATCCTTACAATTGACTTTTTGAACCTTTTAACGTTTTTTCGGTTCCCGACGGCCTCATTTCGGTGAGCTGCTCAAAAAAGAATTATAATTATTGATTTTATGACGAAACGCCTATTATGAATATTGTAGACTTTAGTTAGAGGGCACACATTTAGTATATAGACCATCTGGAATTATGCGGGTTATAATTATTCTTGAAAAAGATAAAAATACTCAATTCGAGTCCAGTCTTTATCGACTTTATTTTTTGTGGATTAAGGTAGCAACCAACAGTGGAAGAAAAATAATTAAAATGTCCAAAATTAATAGACTTAAAAAATTGAAAACAATTTATTCTAATATATAGAAACTAGCTGATGACCCGTCACAGAATGACGGAAGGTCAATTGAAAGAAGAACTTTTTCTAATTAAAAACTATTCCTAATTTCATTATGTACAATATGTTAAAAGTATGTTAAATAAAATTGCAACCGTTACATTTTATATAACGCATATTATGCTTCGATTCTTGTAATAGATACACAAAAAATAAATAAATGACTCATATAATTTCTTGTTGTATCTTAAAAACTTGAAGATGAATAAGTTAGTTAGTCTACTTTTTATATGTTTTGTATTTCATAAAATGTTGGGGTCATTAGTTCAAATCCCTTCTTCATATCATTATACCCGTATGACTATATAGTCCAAGGGTATAATAAATTTGCCATTACGTTTGTAACGCAGAGAAGGAGAGGGGGTAGATATAGACTCAAGTGTATGGATCGGATCAGAATCGAAAAATAAATCGATTTAGGTATGTATGTCCGTCCGTCCGTCCGTCATCACGATAACTCAAAAAGTAAAGGAGCTAGGATTATGAAATGTTCACAAATTCGTTTTTATGCAAAAAACGGAATCGAGTTTTAAATTCAGCCATTTTGGTCCACGGGTTCGAGTACCTGCCATACAACTTCTAATTTTATATGAGCATTACTCTATACCTATGGAAGCTGCGTGTCTGATATTTTGCCAAAAGTAGTTTAGTATAATGGCCAAAGTTACTGCAAAATTTGGTTGGTCTACTGCAGAGGGTTCGAGTAGCTGCCATACAACTCCTTCTTTTATATGAGCTTTACACTACACCTGATGAAGCTGGGTGTCTGAAATTTTGCAAAAAATAGTTTAGTGTAATGGCCAAAGTTACTGCAAAATTTAGTTTGTCTACTGCTGAGGGTTCGAGTAGCTGCCATACAACTCCTTTTTTTATATGAGGATTACACTACACCAAATGAAGCTGGGTGTCTGAAATTTTGCCAAAAATAGTTTTATGTAATGGCCAAGGTTACTGCAAAATTTGGTTGGTCTACTGCAAAGAGTTCAAGTAGCTGCCATACAACTCTTTCTTTTATAAGAGCATTACTCTACACCTAATAAAGCTGAATGTTTGAAATTTTTCCAAAAGTAATTAGCCGGATGATATAATGTATATGTTAGGTCATACGGGTATCCCAGAGTTGACACAGTCTACTCTACTCGTCTAGTCTACTCCTAGATCTATTTATTATACCCTTGGACTATATAGTCATACGGGTATAAAAATAATTTGAATTTAGCAGCCAAAAGAAAATGCTAACCCAATAAACAATACTACAACCACAGGGTAGAAACGTTTTGAAAACAATAATTGTCGGAATTTGGTTTTCATTATTTCTAAATAACTCAGAAATGGGTTTCAATTGACTGGAAGCAAGTTAATCATTTTAAGGAATCTCACAGTAAATGAGAGTCTATAACTAATTAAAAACCACCTAATAATTTCTGCAGTGAGAAGTGATTCGCTTGAAGCCGGCTTCTTTGAAATTACAAAGCAGGAATCCCAATGACATTATTTTGCTATTAGAATAAATATTATTACTAAGATAATGTTTATTAAAAAATATAGAAAAATAATAGTATTCCAGGTGCCTTTTGAAGGTTTTTCATGTCTTAGGAAAAAAAATTCCTAATTGAACAATATTTCTCATTATCCAATTTATCTAAAAATAATATTCACTAAACGATTTAGAATGTACCTTAAATTAACTTTATAGTTAGGTTCATTATTAATTGAAATTATAATTATAAAAAAACTACTTATGACCATAGTAATAATTAAACATGGTGATGAATAAAATCAAAGGATTTTAGAAAAAAAATCCGAAAACTACACAATGCTTAATGCAGAATATATTAGAGTTGTCTCATATATTATTACATATTCATACATATAAAGAAGATAACTCACATAAGAAGATAAAAAAATTACTAATATAATAAAAACTTCAACTAAAATATATTATAATTATCTTAAAATTGCTATTTAATAAAAACTCACAAAACTAATTTTACTATCATTAATTTTGAACTAAATTACAATAAATTTTGCTTCAATAATTGCACAATAATTATTACTAATATGCCCATGTCCATGTCCATTCCATATACATATACGTTTAGAACCTAACCAATAATATTCCTATAAACTTTTCAAATAAAAATGAAAATAAAAACAAAAAACCCAAAAAATGACTATAAAAAATATTCAATAAAACACAATTACGGGAAATGGCAATAACAATTAATATATATGTGAAAAGTTTCAAAACTGATAAAATCCTTAAAAAAAACCAAAAAAAAAAAAAAAAAACAGCTAAACAATAAAAAAAAAATAAAAATTGCCAAAACTTTTATATTTTTCAAAAATAAAACTTTTTACACCTAAAACTTTTACAAAAACGAAAAACAACAACAAGCTTAAAATCTTTACAAAATATTATTATTCATGACTTCAAAAAAAAAAAACACAAAAACAAAATTTCAAGGATAACAGGATTTTAAATAATAACTAATATTAAAATAACAGTATCTAATAATACTAAATAATATTTAAAACAATTTGTATTAAACTAGTTGAAAAATATTATTCATAATTTAAATTTGTTTTTTACCAACCGCTTATATGAAATATAATAAGCAGTAGATATTGTTTTCGCACCAAAAATTTGGCCCTGAGATTTTTGCATATATACCTATAAATCATGATTTTTTTATGATGTCCGTTTAAGTGTACGTTTTTATCTACGTATTTTAGTAAAACCGTACGTGTGGCTGCGCGAACTCATGCTGCCTAAACAGCTAAGCGGAATGTTTTCAAATTTTATATATAAGATTTTAATGTTAATATGTTGAATTAAGAATAAGCTTTTGAAGAAAATCTGGTAATCCCAAGGGGGCACTTTTCAATAATAATTTTAAGGTTTTTTACATATATATCGTAAGCCAAACCTAGTACAAAAAGACTTATTCAAAAATTCTGACTGGAAAAAAAAGTAACCTTTTAGGTAATAAAACAAATGCTTGTGTGTATATCTATTGAAACCTTTCAAAAGTCTTGTTGGAAATTATTAACACAATAAAGAGCTTCTGTATCTTAAATAAGTAAATACCGTTAGAAAAAGTTATGTATGATGAAAAAATGTTATAGGTGATTATTAAAGGTGAGTTGAAATAATGTTCGACGCAATATCGCCCAAAGAGTGCAGTAAGATACAATAAGGTCCCTCGGGTGTTATTGCACTATTATTCGGGTCTTATTGCACTTTAAATAAAAAACTAAAACCATCACGCTGATTTTTTCGATTTCAAAAGTCTGTGTCGCCTTCAAATTCACCAATCACTTGCAGCGTTATGACTAACTATCGATATGATCAATAAAGGTTGAATTACGAGAGATTTTAGACTTGGGCTCAAAAAGAGGGTATTCGCCTTTTACTTAATATTTTGAATTATGGTTGTATGAAGGATTTTAAAACAATAGAAATTTTGGAGTTGAATCAAAATCAGCGTATTCCCCTTTTCCAGAATATTTTTAAGTACGCATGTAGGTAATAAAGCCAAATATAGAACAGAATTAAAGTCAATTGGCTTAATTACAATTTTAAAATGATATTAAAGTCAATTAACTTTATTTCCTATATTTTAGGAATTAAAGCCAATCGATTTTATTACCATTTAGTCAATTAACTTTAATTCCCTTGACATTAATTCAAGTCACCATAATATAATCTTAATTTTTAAATATACATAATAGTTTTCAAATAAAGCAAATGCAATGAATTAAAAAAATATTATTCGCATGGGACGTTTTTGCACTTTTTTTGCACACGAAGGGTTTTATTTCAATTTTAAAAAGAAATTTAGTATCTTATTTCACATTTGTTACAGGCGTTATTGCGTGGGCGTTATTTCACCTCATCTTATTAAACGTTACTTGCTTTGTTAAAAATTATTACCTATGTGTATGCAATAGTAAACAATATTTGAAAAATGTTTCATATTATGATTTTTCTGTAATAGCGATTCGGTTGGTTCTGTGGTGGACACACCATATTTGTTTTTAATATTTTTAAAAAGAGACAAAAAAAATAATAATTTTAAATTATTAGAATACATATTGCCCTTTAATATACTGTTATTTGTTTTTCTTTTTTTATTTAACTGTTTACATGCTACAGCAAATAACATAACCTATAAATTATTATAAGATAAAAAAAATACAAACCTTTACTAACAACACACAAATACAAAAAAAAAAAAATATATTTTACATGTAGTTGTATAAAAAAAACAAGTAAAAGAAAAAAATTAAAAAAAAAACATAGACATTACACTCATAAAATAATAGTAAAATAATGTAAAAATAACAGTAAAATATTTCACATGCTCTTAAAAGAAAAGAATAAAAACAAAAAAAAAAACAAAAAGAAAAAGAGAAAAATTATTATTGGTAGCACAAAATTATAAGGACTCAAAAATATGAAGTGTGAGAAATGAAAACAGAGAGAGAACATAAGTTTTCTTTTGAGTTTATTGTTTTTGTTTTCGTTTTTTTTTTGTATCTTAATTTTGTTGTTGTTGTTGTTGTTCTTTTGTTGATATTGTAATGTAGTACATTGTCTTTCTCTATCGAACATTGAAATGGAAAAAAAAACACATATACGATAATATTAAAAAAAAAAACATTTCATACTTTGTAAATAAAACATACATAACTTTTTTTTTTGTTGTTGTTTTTTTTCTATTATTTTTTTTTTTGTCATTTTTGTCCTTCTTTGTTTTTGAAAGCCATTAAAACTTTTTCTCACCATCAATAAAAAGCCCATAAACACTGTATCAAAATGTCCAATTCTGTTATTTAGTGATCCTAGAAATTTTTTTGATTTTTTTATTTCGTGTTGTTGTGTTGTGCTTTTGTTTTTATTTCTTTTGTTTTTTATACGTTTAATAATGTTTGTTTTTTGTAATGTACAGAGTGGTTTAAAAGGAGTTGAATAAATTTGAGATTTCAGTTTATTTTTAAATTTTTATCTTTTAAATTTTATTAAGCGCATTCATAAGATAATCATTTGTGGTGAATAAAATGGATTATTTTAAAGCTTTTATAATCTTTATAAAAATCAATTCAAGTCTTTGTTATATTGCATATTTTACGGGGCTAAAGTTTAATAAACTTTTGTTGGTATAGTTTGACGTTTATAATGAATTCAATGTTCGTGCCTTATAAACCAGAAAAGAAATTTGACAGTTCTTATTCTTCGTTCTTTAATTTATCAAAACTTTTAAATATTTTTGAAAATTTTTCATTAAATGTTTCTTTTTAATGGACTAGGTTGGAAGCTTCGAGAGCTTGTTGGTGCTGTGCGTAGCACTTATATGTAGGTTGCGGTTTTAACTTAATATAACTACAACTCTTTTTGAACCGAATTCTAAATATATGATTATACGCAAATATATAATTCTAGGATTATGAGGGTTAAAGAAAATTGGATGGGATATTTAGAAGAAAGAATATAGAGGGTAAATCACAATCGAATTTCCATAAACTGTGTTGTGCCATCTGTATAGTTCAACTGTGTAGGGATAACCATTTGTTTCACTCCTTATTGAGTACATGACAATCGAATTACCATAAGCTGTGTTGTCCCATCTGGATAATTTTGTTTCCCGTTGAAAAATCTTGACTATAATGCCCCCAAGTTTTTTATATTAATCAAAAACACATTTAGCTCATCATTTTCGGAACACCCAAATACATTATACTTACACTTATATTTGTTTAATAGTTAGTTTTTGCGTTATCCGATTTATAAGGTCTACATATATAGAAAATGAATGTTAAAGTTTGTTAAAAAAAAAAACTTTTTTTATTTGTTTTATATTCTGTCCTTTTCTATTGTTTTTTTTTCTCTTTTGAATGTATTATCTTTTATCGAATAAACATATAAAATGACATTATACAAACAAAAAACAACTTTAAGTATATAGTTCAGATATCAGGACTTGATTACAAAAATTTTTTTGGGACAGTCATTAAAATTTAGATACTAAAAATAGGTGAAGTATTAAAGTTTTTAAACAAATTCTAATATAGTATAACTAATAGCTGTTTTGTAAAATATTAAAAATAGTTTTGTAAATAAAAATTATTTTTCTTTTTTTTTTTATTTTGAGATAATGAACAGTAATAATAATTTTTAATATTTATTTTGATTGTTTATGAGATATAAAAGTTAAGTTGGAATTTAAATAATAAAATATATATATATTTTTTTTTAGTATTATGAATAATAGGTTATATGTTACATAATTAAAACTTTTTATCATAACTTTTATAAAAAATAAATAAACAATTTTTATTTAGGTTTTCAAAGATTCTTAGAATGGTCTCGCCATCTGTAATCTATTACCTAGAAATTATATGATATGACTTGAGGTTTTTACTTTAAACTAAGATCACAACTCTAATCTAATTCACTTGTAATATAAAATTTATTTTGGAAAAGTCATATGATTTAATAAAAATTTGTATCTATACATATTTCAGTAATCAGTAATCACAACTACAATTCGCTATCCATGAAATAAAAAAATTTATAACTGTACAAATAATTATTTATTTTGTTTTTGTATTTAACTTAAATTCTACTATATAAATTCTATTGATTTACGGACAACGTTGAGTAAAATTAATCAGAATTGCATATTTTTAGGCTTTTACATTATTAAAAGAAACATAGCAAAAATATTGATTTATATACAAAAGCAATTATAGATTGATGTTGTCGAATTAGACGCTGTGTCAATTTTCCAAAAGAAAAATTGGATAACTGCTGCCCAAGATCGAGTGAAATGGAAGAGATTGGTTAAGCAAGCCAAGGTTCGACAGCGGACTGTAGCGCTATAGAAGAAGAGGAAAAATGACTTTGATAAATATATTTAGTTTTAATATGGTAATACCGGTGGTTATTCAGCATTTCATTGGTTCAGCTCTAACACATTCGCCTTTATTTAATTTTTAGAAAGCTAACTGAAAAATTCATTAAATTTTACCATTTAAATCTAGATCACCCAACTTGTCCTTACAAACAAGCCCACACAAATCATGATGGGAATCGCTTCAATAATTTTTTCAGTGGAAATATGAATGACGGAAGTTCCCGAAATTAAGGCGAATGTGTTAATTACTAAAATCAAAGGAATAAAGGATACACAATTTTTAATATTATTTTTAAAGTACTCAGTAGTTTATAAGTACATTTTAAGCCATATTTCCCCAATATTAAAAAAAATTTAAATAAAAAAGAAAACAACAATAGATTTTATAATTTAATATAATAATCCATATTTTCAACACACCTCTTAATTATACCTATTATATTTACTTATATAATAAAAAAATAGAATATTAAAACGCCTCATCCAACTGTTCGAAGCAAAGCAACAGCTTAAACTAAAACAAGTCTTGCAAATAAAATTCTGTTAACACCGAGCTTTTGAGTATTAACATTCATTAAAATATTAAATACTCATACCTTTATAAGACTTTATAATACTTTTCAAGCTTAACAGACTTCATTCATACAAAACAAAGGAATAGTAAAATTTAACCTTAAATCTAATGATAATTATTATAATAAAATATATATATACTTTATCTATGATAATTATAATAAAATACACATATATAATCTAATTTTTCTGCTTATGTTATTCTCAAAATTAATTTAATTCACCTTAAATTCATCACAAAAAAAAAAAAATAAAACAAAACCAATAACAACAACAACAACAACAAAATCCTATTAAAATTGATTTGACTTTTAGTTTTAGTTCGCACGCACATCTGAGGTTTTTTGTACTTTCTTTCAATCCTAGTCCCCAGTTTTTTTTTCTTTCATAAAATTTCTCTTATAATAAATACATACATACACACACACACATATAAAACCTATCAAGCACTATACTGAAATTTTGTTAATTTGTTTGTTTGTGCAAAAAAAAAAAAAAATTAAAAAAAAAAAAGAATTAACATCCTTTTAATTTGACTTTTGATTGCTTTCATTTACCGGAAATAGAAAATGGAATCGAAATGAGAAAATGGTTTTTTAGAAAATTATCTTTTATAGAATCCATTCTTTTTTTGTTTTGTTCTTATTCTCCTATAACTGAGTTTGGGGACCCCCAATAATGAAAATTTCCGTTATGTTAGTTTTGTGTTCTTTGTCATCTCCATGTTCGAGATTTTTCTGTTTTTTTTTTTTTGAGTACATCCTACAGGGAATAAGAAAATTTATTTGGGTTAGTAAGGATTAAAGGTATTTGTTAGTTAAATATTATAGGAGTTTTAGTTTTTTTTGTTGTTGTATTTGTTTTCCAATTGTATGACTAAAGATACAATTTGAATCGTATAGATACAAAAGAATGAATTAAAAATGGATTTTTGAAAGTAAAGTAAAAAAATAACAAGTGATGAAAAACAATCAAGGGTTTTTAAAAAAACACTTTTTCGATATTATATAGTATTTCATACTAAATTTAATTTTGGGAGTATGCTGTGATAAGAGCATCGATAAGAGCATAGTGTAGAAATTTATATACTTGTTTTTAATGGAGGTGTTTATATTGGACTATCGCACTTTTTGATCAACGATTAACAATGCATAATTTTCTACGCTATGGTCTTATCGACGCTCCTATCACTTATCGCAGTTCCAACATAAACGCACCCTAAGAAACTGATTTATAAAAACGAAAATTTTTTTATTTCCTAATAGCCCTTTCAAGCGGAAGGTTCCCAAATTTTTACTAAGCAAACTTATGGTGGTTCTTGTGGATCTAAGCTCTCCTCCACATGTGCTTTAAATTCTGTACATTATTAAAATAAAGTTTGGACAGGTATTTAAGTTACAGGTGCATAGAAATTGCAAAATTATAATTTTTGATCCCTTAACAAGGGGCATGACAAAAAAAATCTAAGCCGCCTCCTACTAATTTCTGAGAATCTAACTTCTCCAAAAATTCCAAGTTTCTAATTTGAGCCGTTTAAAAGATATGAGATGCCAAAATCTTGCAAGTCGTGAGTTATGTATAACGGTTAAATTTTGTACGGGATGGCAACACTATGAATTTGCGATTCAGAAAAAGTTTATAAAAGCAGCTGTCATTTACCGTTTTTAGATTATATAAATAAACCTAAAAGAACTCTTGTTATAACTATTTAAATTTAGGGTTTTTACAAACTTTGGGTGGGGCTACAGAAAAAAGTTCTTCCATGAAAGTATTTTATTTTGCAATACCAACCCTTATTTACAATTGCTTCTCTCTATTTCAAACGGTGTAAAAGTTTTTGTAAAAATACGGACGGACGGACGTACTGACATAGTGAAACTATATAGACACATTTTTACAAAATTTTTTGAATGTGTGCTAAAAATAAAAAAAAACTATTATTTAATGAAAACATCTTCCATTATAATAACAATTTCAATATATTAGAATTTAATTCCTATATACTTTTAATGGGTTTTGTTTTTGTTTTTGCGATATAAAAATTTATTTATTTCGAAAACTCCTTAAATTTTCTTCTGTTGCTAATCTTAATTTTTAGGATTAATGTGTATTGGATTTAAGGATTTCTCTTTCTTATTTAGTTGTATCTATATATGTGACATAATTAGTATAAATTAGATTTTTCTTGTATCTAAAAATACATAAATCCAATTAGAAAATTCCGATTAAAGTTATAAATTCAAAAAAAAAATACCTTAATTATAAAATTAATGAATTTTTGGAATTAGAAGCTGTCTAAAATTAAAATGTAATTTTTTTGGAAAATTTTTTCTTAAATAATTCAATGTCGATTCGAATGTAGGTGCTAATAAACTTAGGTAATTTTTTTAAGGTTGAAAATTCTTTTATAGCTTTATTTAAAATTTAATTAAAATTTATAATGCTATATTTAAATTAAAATTTGATTTCCTTTGTTTTAAATTATACAATAAAGTGTTGGATGTTAATTATTACATGATTAAATTTATTTTTAATACTTTGAATTCCAATAAGAGTGCTTGGGGAACTCTTCCGCTTATAATTAATCTTAATAAATAAATATTAGCAACAAAATCTAGAGGTTACATATTCCTAATTCTTAAGCTTACTTATATTTATTTATTTATGTATAAACAGCCCCTTACCTCAATGTGATAAGGGAGAGAAGCATGCCTTTCCTTTTCGGAAGTGGCAAATTATTTTGTTTATATCATATATTTTATATTTTACAATATATATTTGGTAACCATGGGGATTTGTAAAGAAAAATTATTTATCAATAACTTTTTTTCGTTTAAAAATTCATGACCCGTACGGAAATCGAACCCACATCTTTTCGGTTAATTAGTCAAATTCATACCTACTAACACACCGAAGCTCAAACTTACTTATACATAATTGTAAATATACCAGGGAAAAAACTACACAGATTTTTAATCCAATTCTCTTGGATTTTTTTCAGATTAATAATTTTGGTATAAGAACTAAAACCTATGGCTTAATTTCCAATTAGAATGAGAAATAAAAATTTATGCAGAGTTTCGCGAACTAAGCACTATTTCTCAATTTAATTTGGGAATAAAATCAATTAGACCAATGGTTTTATTGCATCCTGTCCAAAATATAATGCAAGGTCTACTTTCCTGAAATGACAATTTTTTCGGAAGAGTAAAGGGTTTTTTTTAATCACAGAACTTTAAATTCAAATATCTTAAATACCAATTAAATGGACCTTTTCTCGAAATAAGAGGTTATCACCAAATCTGTATTAAAAAAAGTGATGGCTCCAACGTGTGAACTGCACTATAAAGACTATAAAGCATTTTTAATTTGTAAAGGTTTTATCCGTGTGAGTCTTTCCATGAAAAACTTGTTTTGATTCAAAACTGATCTAATTTTAAATGTGCTTCATTTTATTTTAAGGTTTTATCATTCAAAAAAGACGATAAACTTTATTAAATCCCTAAAAAATTTTCCATGATCAATAATTTCCAAATCAAATTAATTTTAAGTGTTATCACCGACATTATTAGAGCGTCACAGTATTTTTTATTATATAACAAATACCAACATTTAAGTTGAAAATTATTTTATCCTCCGTCATATATTTTAGGAGGGGATGGAACGCTTGAAAGCCAAACTTTAGGGAAAAACCTGTGATTCAAATATATAATTTGCTTACAGGGATGGCAATATGGGTGGATTTTGGGATTGTGGTTATTTAATTTGGGAATTTTGGATTAATGGGGAAAACTTGGAAGGATATTGAAGAGAAAGATGTGAATACCGTTCTTAGATTCAATCAAGTCGTGCACATACGACTTACCAACTTTAGGAAACACATTGGATGGAATTTGGTTCCATAATTTCGACATTCACATAACAAAGAAATTTCCATAAGCCGTATATAATACAAACAGCAATAAGTTAACGTTATATCTATCATCTGATTGAACTAGAGAATAAGTAAAACGCGTAAGAACAAAAGTCTCATGTTACGTTGCACAAGAAAAATACTTTAAATATTCTGAATATGGAAATCAATAAATATTAATTTGCCCAAACCCAAAAAATTGTACACAAAAAATAGGTCATCTATATTTAATATTTGAAATTTAAACTAAAATTTTTATTTCTATTTTAAATTCTCATTAAACTTTGAATTGAATTTCAAAATTTTTACTTCATTTTTATTCCTTTTACAATTTAACAATTTTGTAATAACTCTATAGACCTACTATTCCAATCCTATGTACATATAATTTGTTTCAAACTTCATCCCTAAAAAACAAACAATACAAATATTTATACATATATTTGATGCCCACCCATGGGCATATAATTTCAACTCTACTTCAACTATACAAAAAAAAAAATTATTTTAAATATCGATAAGTTAAAAAAAAATTTTTTAAATTCATTGATTTTCATATAGAAGCCAATAGTAAATTTTATATTCCAAATTCCAATTTATATAATTTGTTTAGACATTTACTTTTTTATACAAATACAATATATTACTATTGATTTTGTGTTATTCATGGAATTAATAAATGCCATGAATTAAATACTCAGATTTACTATCGGATATTGTGAATCCAAAAAAAAGAGAACAAAAACAAATTGGAATTCAACCAAAGAAATAAAAAAGAACCAAAATGAAATATTGTGAATTCTTTCTTTCAGTGGTGGTGCACATTTATTAAAACTTTGGAATTACAAAAAAAAACGAAGAACAAAATGAACAAAAATTTAAAATTCCCAAACAACTATAACTAAAAATAATGAACTTACCAACATTGGTCTTAATTTTACCCCTCAATCCTTATATAAAACTAAATATATATATATATATATATGTATATAGTATTTCCAACTAAACAATGCAAATTTAAAAAAAAAAAAATATGAGAGGAGCTAAAATATATATAATTTGTTTTTTACTATACAATCTCCTCTTGAATATCCAAAACCAAATCAGGATATAGTGGTGCTAATGGTTTCATATATAGTATTTCATAGTTTACAATTTTTTATTTACAAAATTTTTTTATTTTTTTTTTATATTTCGCTAACAAATTTCCTCCGGATATTCTATCTATATAGAGATTTGTATATGTATAGTATACATTTATTACAGTTTAGGAAATATAATAAGGTACAAAAAATTTTTAGGCGAAACGAGGGTCTATGACATCTTACTGAAAAAAAAAAATCTCGAATGATTTAAAACCTTGAAAAATAAAATCCAAAAATACCAAAATCCTGGATAAAATAAAATCTCGAAAAAAAAAACCAACTGTAAAATCCCACCTAATTTAGAATCTCACATATGCATAATACATATATACATACCTATTAATTTTGTAAATGTCTCATAATTTTGATTTTGTATCCAACTCTAAAATCCTTCTTTATAATTTTATATTTTTATTAAGAAAAATTAAAATTCGTTATTTTTGGTTTTTAATACTTTGTATTCGGGAATTTTTAATAGGAGTTAGGAAGATTTCGATGCCAATTATTTAGTAAGCTAAGTGTTGAAATGTAACGCTCTTGTAGCCAGTCTCAACTACGGCTGAGAAAGGAGGAGGGAAGAAGCGTTGCAACATGAATGGCAACATACAACGGGTTCTGAGGAAGTAGGAAAATGTTATATAATGCAGTTGAACTCGTATAACATAGTTATGAGAATTTGACATATTCTGAAACTTTTCAAACCCAACGGTCCCCCATCAATGGAGACTTGGCATACGATTAATAGCCTTATCCAGTAAAAAAAATCTTTACGATACCTAAAAAGAATCCAAGGTTCGACAACGGACTGTAGCCATAGAACAAAGTTTTCAAACCCAGTGGTCCCCCAAGAATGGGGGCTTGGCATACGGTTAACAGCCATATTCCGTAAAAAATAATATTACGAAACCTAAAAGAAGGCCAAGGTTTGACAACGGACCGTAGCGCTATGGAAAAAGAAGAAATGATGAAATGTAGTGTTGTGTGTTGAAAGATTAAAATGTTGTAATCTGATTGGTTTAAATTTTCTATTGATGACATACTAAATTCTCTATTTTCAACAGAGAGTTGATCGTTATCCAATCAAATTCAATTTTATTATATAATTTGATTATCTGATCTTATTAAGAAGTGATTTATTTATAAAACATTTGAACCTAATTGCAAATCACTTATATAGATTATCTATCTATATATATAAAAGCCAAAGTTTATATGTTTGTTTGTATGTAGCGAATAGACTCCTAAACTGCCCAGCCGGTTTTCATGAAAATTTGTAAATAGAGGTTTTTAGGTACGGAAAGAAATCGTGGCCCAAAAATTTTGCTCTAACGGAACGCCTAGTTGGGGCTGTGGTGCAAGTATTTAAACTTCTTTGTTCTAAAATGGAAACGGTTTGACCGATTGACATCAAATTTTGTATACGTGATGCTCCTTGAGAATTGAGTTGACACTATTAACAGTTTTGGAATTTGTTAACCCATGTCGGCCCGAAGATTGGTCAAAATAATTTTGGAAGCTAATATTGTCAAAATTTGCGAAGTATTGCTTTGGCTAAAAAGAAAGCCTCAAAAAAAATTTTGTTGAGTTTCATTAATCCATTGCGGCCCAAAAGCTTTTTATAAATTATTTGGTTACTTTACTCCAAATTAGAAACGGTTTGACCGGTTGACCTCAAATTTTATATGTGTGAAGCAACTTGAAAATGGAGTTGAGTCTATTAACAGTCGGTCCTACGATTGGTCAAAAAAATTTTTTTGGAAGTAAATTACGTCAAATTTTGGAAAGTAGTTTGTACTGCTTTGAATTACAGAAAGTTTCAAAAATTACTAGAATAATCCTAGAAAAATCGTTTTAAAAAGATTGCTTACATACATTTTAAAATTTACATGTGTAAACCGTGTGTAATTTTTGTGTTAACTTTTAGCAGTAACATCAACTTCAATTAAACCAAACAATTGAGAGGAGCAGCAACGCGCACCGGTATTAGCTAGTTTATTATAAAAATGTTTTATATAATTAATATTTAATTAATTTTTAATTAATAATGGATTTCAAACTATTTCCAATGGAATTTTGATTTCTGCTTTAATGAAACTGTAAGTTATTTAAGGAATTTCAATTCTGTTAAATAAAAAATTACAAATTACACCTGAGTTACACAGGAACAGTGAAAGGCTAATTTTATTACGAACATTTTTTCAAATACATTTAAAATGCATCGTTTTTCCAAAATCATCCATTGACTGTGTTCTTACACCAGTTCAAATTAAACCTTATAATTTCATTTCTCCAAGTGTTAAAATTGTTAAACAATTTTCCATAATTTGCGTAGCGTTTGTGCCACCAACATTGTTCAACTGTGTAGAAATGACAATCTGTTATCCTCTTTGTTTCCCGTTGAACCATTTTCAGTGGAGGCAGTATTTTTTATTTTCTTTAGAAAAAGTGGTAATCCTACAAGATATCTATAAAACTAGGATAGTAACCCACCTGGACGATGAAAGCTGATTGAAATTAAGATTTTTATTTAATTAATTTTAAAATTTGCAAATAACTAATATCGATGCTAACTATTCACAATTTTTTAAATAACTGCTTCAAATTTTATGACCATCAATATCATTAAGTAATTGCATACCATGTACTCGAATATATACAGTTGAACATTCTTTGGGAAAATAAGTTTTTCATATTCAATCAGATTGTTATTGTTAAAAAAATAAAAAAAAATTTAAATTCTGATTTTTCAATTCAACATTGTATATTGGATATTAAGCGTTCATGAATAGACTAGGTTAACGAATTTTTATATATTTTTTTTTTGCAATTTATATTTTTTTAATTTGATTTTCAATAGCATTAATTGAATTCACAAATTGAATTAAGATTTTCAATAATCTATAACAATTAAATTGATTGTTGTTTTTTTGAAAATCATATTAAATGAATTCTCTTAAAGTATATGAAGTGCTATAAATTTATTTTAATTTCAAAATTTATTGGACTGAACGAAAGTAGAGAATAAAAAAAATGAATGAAAACTGTTTTCAGTTTTAACCTTGAATTTTATGGAAAAATCAATTTCAAAAACCAATTAATCCATTGCAACTTTAATTTTTGAAGTTGGATTTTAATACAGTAGTTACTTTATATATGTATATTTATATTATATATATGGGGGCTTTTGAGTATACTTGACATTAAATACAAATTACTAATTATAATTTTAATATAGTTTAACCTTCGAAAAGCGAGTTTTGCTTGATTTGAAAACGGCTTGAGATTTTTAATAACTTGACAATTTGTTTTTGCAGAAACTTCAACTTCCTTGAACGTTTTGGTCAAACTCTGGATTGATTCTTCGATTGATATCTGGCTGTGTAATTAAAAAGAAAACTGAACTTCTATAACATAAACATGTCAATTATTTGCTTTCATATATATATGTTTATTAGTGCTGGAATAACTAAAGAACTTTAATTTCTCCGTAATTCCCTTCTTGAGAGTAATAACTTTCGAATTTAAAAAACATTTTAGGGTTTCTATCACAAGCCTGTATTTCTTTTACCTGTATTTCATTTACCTGTTTACATGAAAAATACATATAAATATTCTGGAAAAAAGCGTATAATCCTGATTTTATAACCAACTACAAATTTCTCTTAACTCAGAATCTCGTATATAATTAGTGTACATATTTATATTCTGTAAAAGGCGAATAGCCAATAGCTTTTGCAAAATAGAGGCAAATGATACTGTGGGCAAATGAAATCCATGACAAGCTTCCAAAATTCTATGTATTTAAATTATAAAGATCTTATTAAACTTTACTATTAAAAGCTAAATATTAAAATGAAATAAGACCTTGTGAAATAAGTTACCCGGGATGTTAATTCTCATATATAGATGATATTCTGGAGAAATCTTAAAATTAGATTCAAAACTAGTGTAGATATTCTCCTTTTCCAATCTAATTTTAAGTCCCTCCTGATTAAGAGTAATACCTACACTTATATAAATATTTTGAAAAAATTAACATCCTAATTTACACTAATTTTTCAGAACGTCCGGATGCAACCAATATTCGACTTCTTGAGAAATAACTAAAAATAAATGATTTTAGCTAAGAGAATAGATATGTAGACTTGGCTATTGGGCTAAGGAATTAGAAGCAAAATAGGATAGAAGAGGAGATTTGGATGGTACAATAGAAATAAGCTTATTTAAGTTCTTTTTAAAACGTTGTAAATTGTTTAATAGTATATTTCTATCAGAGAGGAACACAATGGATGGAAACATGTTCCATACCCTAGCAGTTCTAACAATAAATGAGTTTCCATAACCTGTTTTAAGCCACCAATGAATATCCACTGTGTAGAAGTGAGGTCTCCCTAGTGTTGCGATGGAATTCTTTAAAGGGAGGCATTATTGATTTTAATTCAATAGAGCAATAAAAAAGAGTTAAAGCTACGATATTACGGCGAGTGCTAAGAGGAGTGACTATAGCCTAGACGGAAGAGTCGTCAATTATGCGTTAGGCGAGATTTTGTCCAGGTAATTTAACAAAGTTTGGGGAGCGCTATTCCAATAAGAATTACAAGTATTCATAAATAAACATCTCAGTATAATATGCTGAACAGAATGAAAATGCAAACATGTGGGCACTAATAAACAAAGAACCAATAGTGAAGCAAATCACCAAAAGAAATGAGGTTAGATCAACCTTTTACTAAGGAAAAATGGAGAATAAATACCCTGTAATCCATCTAGGTTGCATGGAAAAGAGCAATGTTGGATAAATTAAGTAGCAACGAAATATCCTGGAATGAATTAGTTGAAAAAGCTATGAATCGAAATAGCTCCTAAGTGAAAAAAACATATTACCTTTATTCTAAACTTATAAAACCAACTGTTTTAAATATATTTAAATTATTTAATTTTTTTTGCACTTTCATTTTAAACTAACAAATAAATAACTAATAAATACATATTATTTAAATCTATTTATTTTGTAATTCTCCATTTTTTTTTGTATTATTTAAAAAAAAAGTTATTTGATTTCATATAATATATATATAATACTAATACTATATATCTATATAAACTATATATATTTTATTATATATATAAAATTATAATCTCTCAATCATACTTCCGACAAAATATTATTTTTTGGCATCAGATGTTCATGATAACCAAATGAAAATTTTCATTTTTACACAAATCCTAACTAATCATTTTTTTTTTTTTTTTTTTTTTTTGCAGAAACCAACTGAACCAAACAAGTTTTACCACATTTTTAGAAGTGTCCCTTTCATAAGAACCCAACTATTCTTTAAACATAAAATCATTAAATGTATAGTATAAAATTATATTGTACTTTCATATCTATATATTTCTATATATTATGTATTATTTAAATGTAGGTATTATATTATTATATTATAAACTATATAAGTTTATATCCTTACATAGATTTGTATGTATGTATGTATTAAAACAAAACCAAAATCATTAAAATACGTTACCTACTTCATGTAAAAATTTTATTCATAGGCTACCTATAAATACAAATATATAAAAAATATAAAATGTAAATACATACAATTATTCATATAACACTCAAACATTGTCCGTTACATTTAAAAGTCAAGCCATACTAAGCCAACACCAATTCCAAACATAACCCAAAGTCAAAGTCATAAAAGTTTATATATAAAAATTGAAAAAAAATAAAAAAAAAAACAAAAAACAAAAAGATGACCAAATACCATTTAAATTATGAAACTACATCTGTATGTATGCATATATATGTCATTATTCATCTCTCATTCCATCATTATATTCTGGATAAATTTTCCATAGAATCAGAATAAAAAATATTTTTCATCTCTTTTTAACATTTTAATAATGGAAAACTATTCATTCGTTTTTCAACATTATGATGACTTTTACAATACGGTACACAAAGTATTATTGTAGGCATATTGAGTCCTGAATAAATTGAACTGCAGGTTGCCAAAAAAATGTTTTTTTTTTTTTTTTTATTTTTATCATTCCCTGTCTTTTTCTTTTTTTATATGGCTGTGTATATACACATTATATATATATATATATTTTTAAATAAATACAATATATTATTGTAAATACGTTTTTTTTTTTTTTTATTTCCTTCTCACTTTTATTTCAAATATTATGATTGAATTTGTTGTTGAATAACTTGATAACTGAATAAGTGTTGCCGTGTTAATTGAATTGTTGTATCAAATACTTTTCAATAATTTCAATTTAAAAAACCAATTAATAATTAATACATTTAAAAGTTAAATATATTTTTCTTCTCATGGATATTTATTAAATTTTTTTTAATCTTTTTCTACTCCTTTAAGAAGTATAGGGTGTTCTTAGGCTTCAGAGCCGTTGATTACTCAGCTGTATCTATTGTATTAGATTGAATACATAAATGCTATATTTTGTACGCCATCTATTTTCTTACTTTAGAGTTATATATCTATATAAATTACGATATAAACTATTACGATTTATTTATTTTTTACGATATAATGATACAATTTTACGATATTTTTTTTATTAGATATAATCTGACGGAGATTTGAATCTGAGAATTTCCACTTAAAATGTCGATATCCTAACCTCTACGCCATGAGTCAAATGTATTTAATAGTAGTAAAACAATTTTGATTCTTAAGTTACCATTCAATTAACACTGCAACATTAATTCAGTATTTTATAAAAAAAAGAAATTAAGTCTAATATAAAAAGGTGCGCCTTTACCACTCCAAAATTCATTAAAAAAAGTTCTGAATCCTAAATATACTGCATTGCCAGACTGAAAGTTTGACTCCCAAATATGCTGCATTTGTTCGGTTGAAGGTAAATCCTATTTTTTTTATTTAAAGTATAGCGGGTAAAAATTTTCAGAAAAATAAAATTAAGTATAGTTTATTAAAATATATTCAATTAATATACTAACACTCTATTCAACTAAAAACGGTAACATTATTTTGAATATTAAATTTTTTTAAAATGAATGTATTATAATGTATAGACATGCATCACATATGTGTTTGTATAAATGTCTTTCAGATAACGTCTGGCAAAAATGTTTGATGTCCTTTTGTATTGTTTTTCTTTTATTTTTATATAATGTGATATACCAATAATAAATGTATATATATATATTTATACATTTATATACTTATATATTATATACAATAATAATAAAAAATATAATAAAAATAATAATAAAATACCATATGAATTGTAAAACGGACTCCACAGATGGTCAAGCATGATTATTTCAAAATTTAGCTTATTTTTAAATGGCCCAGAGGGGTGTAAGTTGATTTGTTGTTTTTATATTATTATATTATATACCTATATATTCATTTTTTTTTCTATTTCCTTTCTATTATTTGTTTTGTTTTTTTTTTTTTCTTTTTGTTATTATATTGTTATCTATAGCTTTTGTGTGTATTTAATATTAAATATTATACAATAGAAAAATATATTTAATAAAAATAAAATTGTTTATAATGGTTCTATTAGACTTTTTATATTAAATTAATCTCTTAACTTTTCAAAAACACCCACAGCTACAAAAAAAAAAAAAAATTGAAATGTTAAAATGATATGAAAAATAAAAAAAAATAAAATAAAAAAAATAAAAAAAACATACGTATTATATTTTAAAATTTATATTTTTGAGACTTTTTTTATTAATAAGATTTTTAATAAAGATTTTTCTTTTTTTTGTTTTTTTTTTCATTTTGACATTAATAAACAAGAATGAAAGGTTGTAATAATTGCATAGAATCTTAAAGATTAGGTCATCTGGTCAACTTGTCATTGTCTGAAAGTTTTATAATACATTATATAAAAAAAAACAAGAGTGTTTTGTAATTTAATGAGGGTTTTTGTGAAATTTTAAATTGTCTATTTATTAATATTGATCAAATTTATAGAATTTCTTTGGAAGTAAGACAATATAAGGAGATCAGTGTTCTTGTATAGTAAAATTATATGTAATTGGACCTTTTTTATTTTTTTTATCTAAGGTCATAGATATTTTGAAAAATTTCTAAAAATAACAAATCAAATCATTGATTTAATAATGTAATTATAAATACAACGGGCAGATTTAAATATTAATTTACAATTCGAAGAAAATAATATTAAAAAAAAATATATTAACTCCAACCCTGGTCAGATTTATAATTTAAATGATAATACCTTATGTCATAATGTAAAATAAATATACCTGTCACACCTGAGAAAGAATTGCTGAAGAACTCGCTTAAAACATTGTATATAAATAAATAAATATGTATTTTTATTATTATTATTATTATTATTATTATTATTATTATTATTATTATTAAACAAGTGAGGGAAAAAACCAAGGGTTTTTAAAAAGCACATTTTCAAAATTATATACGGTTTCTTACAGAGTATTTTATCATTTATATTCATAAAAATATATATTATGATAATATTATAATTTAGTTATTTCATTAATTTATTAATTATATGACTAATAGTGAAATACTTAGAATATAATCCCAATGCATTCAAGAAAACCTGTTAATAATAGCGAAATATAATGTTGGAGCTTCGATGTTAACGTTTAATTTTGGAAAAACTTACACTGAAAGTTACTGTTTTATCAGAACATAAAAGTTTTAATTTTGAAGACCTAGTAGCCCTTTAATGGGGAAGGTTCCCAAATTTTTGCTTAGCAAACTTATGATGGATCTGCCCACCCCCCTCCTGTGTTCACCCTTCCATTTTTTTCCGGTTCTAGGAAATCAATTTTGAATTCCAACAAATTTTGGAATTTTACCTAGAATATTATTATCTAACCAAAAATGGTTAAGACTAAGAAACAATTTCTTCAATTTAAAGAGACCCTTTCAAATTAAAGAAAAACCTTTAACGTTTGTTGAAATATAATGCTGCAGCTGTAAATTTTGTATATTTGTAAAAAAAATTTGAACAGGTGTTAAAGTCACAGGTGGTTGAAAATAGCAAAATTTCAATTTTCGAGCCCTTATAGCTCCTAAACAGGGAGCGTGACAAAAAAATTTTGTTAACCGACTCCTACTAATTTCGGAGGAACTAACATCTCCCAAAATTTCTAGACCCTAGCTTGAACCGTTTAGAAGATATACGGGGCCAAAAATTTTGCAAAAGTTGAGTTTAGCTTAATGGTAAATTTTAGTACCGTATGGCAACCTTATACATTTTAGCTTTATATTTTTGTGAAGCCTATAAAACCAGCTACCTTTTACCATTAAATTATTTTTATTACAATACCTACCCATTTCTGATATTTTTTAGCCAGCCGTAGGTAAAAAGGGACGGACGGACGGACGGACCGACAGAGTGAAGCTATATAGGCACATTTTTACAAAATTTTTTGAAAATGTGCTAAAAACGACCAAGGGATCAGTAATAAATCTTTACTAAATAATTGAAGTAAGAACCTACAAATTTTCTCTCTAGAATCTAGACTGCGTACATGTAAATTGATCACTGATTGATAGTTTAAACCAACAACACCTCTAATACGTTTCAACTGAATCGTTTACACAATTTAGATGCAACACATTCAGGTCAATCGTGAGTGTCAATTATCACATATGTGATAATTGACAAAATTTATCAAAAATGGTATCGCGAAGTAAAATTGATAAAGTTTGTGATCAAAATTTACTATTGTGAATTGTGATAAATAGAAGTTTGAGACATTTAAAAAAAAAAAAATTATTTTGTACTTTGGGTTTAATTTGAATATAAAAATTAGATAAATATACAAATTTTAAAGTCAAAATTATTTAAAAAGTTTCTATTTGCTGTGGTTTTAATCAAAAGAATTGGAAAAATGTCTTCAATGGAGCTTTTTTATTCGTCAGAAGAAGAAGAAGAAGTAGTCGATTTACAAAGGATACGAAGAAATTTGAGAGATAATTCTAACCCGATGGAGGAACAAATCTGCATTTCATGACGTATTACAAAGTATTGAGGTGAATTTGAGGCTTAATATAAGGCAACGAGCGGTGCCAAATATTATAAAACTTGCAACTGCATTAAGGTTTTTTGCACACGGCAACTACCAAACTAGCGTAGGAAATGATTTTAATATTGGGCTTGCTCAATCAACAGTCTCTGAAATATTTAAAGTAAAATATATATATGTACTACATGTAAAAAATTAAATAAATAAAAATGTATTTTAATAGGACGTATTTAATGCATTGGAATTAACCATTTGCACTAAGTGGATAAATAGCCAATATACGGATGAGGATCAGCGTCGGGCCGTACTTTATTTTTATGAAAAATGCCGTATTCCAAATATTACAGGATGTGTGGACGGTACGCACATTAGAATTATAGGTCCTAATAGGGAAATAAGGCATTTGAAAAAAAAACAATTTTATTTACTACTAACATTTTTTATAAAAGCAATAAAATTCTTAAAATTTTTCTTAAAATTTCCTTTTATTTAACAAATTTTGAATTATCACATTCAAATTAGCAGTTGATAAAATAAACAGTCAATTGTCACATATTTGAAACTTCACGATACCAAATTATCACATGACAGTTGACTAAATTCACAATAGACACAATTGCAATTGACACTGGCGATGAGGTTAATGAAAATTTGTGACAGTAATCACAAATTGTGATAATTGACTTGTGATAATTGACACTCACGATTGACCTTATTGAATAGTACACCAACAAACAGAAATTTTCAATTGAACTACTCAAACTTTTTAAGCTTTACTGGTTTTTATTTAGTTCAATTAGGTAATTCAGCTTTATCATCTATATAATAATTATTCAAGAAGGGAATTTTAAAACTTTTTAAGGAAATTTTTAAGGAAATTATATTGTCAACATGATTTTTTCAACTTGTATTTAAAACATTTATTTTGAATGAAAGTTCTAATATCATCTATGCATCAGTGCTGGATACTTTTCTTGAGCAACTAATTTTTAGATTTTATCAGGACCCAAACCGAAACAAACCTCGGAAGGAACAGTGACAGAAAATTTAGTTTATAAGAAAGTTTTTTTGTAACACACAGAGAACCGAATAATTTAAATCTTCGGTTTTTAGAAATCAGACTCTATTAGTCAATTTAATAATCAATTAATTATAATAATCAATTTTTTGAATAAGTTTGTGTTGCAATAAAATCAGAATATACACATAATATCCCAGAAAGGATTTTATTAGTTAAATATACTCCCTCATCAAAATTTGATTATTTGATTAGTGATAAGTACGAGTATAGTATGGAGCAATAGGACCCTCATTTCAATAACAAAAATTTTAAATTCATAAACCAATAATTATAATACTTTTCCAAATATAAATTCCTGGTTGCAAGAATAAAAGTTCAAAAATCTTTTTACAATACCTATAAAGATTGTTATTTATAGAAGAATTGTACTGTTTTAACTCAAAGAAAAGCTTTAAACAGTATTTTGATTAAATTAAGAATTTCTGCATTAATTAATTGAATGCTCTAATTTAATACATACTATATATTCTGTATAAAACTCTGTACATTTAAAAATTTAAATACTAAATCATTGATTTTAAAATTTAATTTCTAAAAATTTCTTTACTACACAACTACAATAACACATTTACCTTTAAAAAAAAATTATTTTAAAATAAAATTGAAAAAGAAAAACCAAAAAACAAGCTTATCCTGATATGTCCTTTGTTTCTTAAATTCATTTTTTGTCCTTGTGATCAAAACGAAATCTTTACTAAATATATTTTCTGAAAATAACTTTATTCCACAACCAATTTAAATAACACACACACAACCACAATAAATAAACTTTATTTTAGTTAAAAGTAAATAAAAAATGTACGCATACTTTAATAATCTATTAACACGTCCATCAAAAACTTACAAAAAACAACAGAACATTTTCTAATATCATAGACCAAAACTTTAAATATAAGATTTTCTTCCAACTTGCTTTGTTTTTAAATTAATCCAAAAATTTACCTTCAGATTGCACGACCTACACTCATGATTCTATATTACATGTACATACAAATCATTGATAATATCCTATTTAAATTTGTATGTCCTTTGTCTATCTTCGTCACATCCAATCCACTTCCTATGGTTTTCTTTCTCTCTCTCTTTAGTTTTTGTGACTATAGCTTTTGTCTTTTGTTTTTTTTTTTTTATCTATTGATTATAAAATAATCCTGTTATACTTGGATGGTCTTCAACTATTATACATGATTCTGGCATGAATCGATATGGTATTTATAAAACCAAAAAAAATACCTATACACAAAAATAAAAGTAAGTTTTAATAGAAAGAGACAAGAAGAGAAAGATAAAAAAAAAGAGAAAACAAAGTTAAATTTAAACTTTTATTTGTTTTTTGTTTTTTCTTATTTTTCACTTTTATTTTTTTTTTATGATACTGAAGTTTTTTAAAAGATTTCTAAGATTGTTTTTTTTTTTGTCCATTGAATTTACAAAAAATTGGTCCTTATATAATATAAGAATTTTTTCAATATTTAAAGAAGACCTTTCATTGTCAGAACTCCAAATTTTGTTTTTAATTGAAAAATATATAGGGAAAATGATTAGAAATCTACCTCTTATCTTCTACGTGGGTACTAATAGGAGTGTGTTTTACACTATTTTTAAAAAAATTGAAGTATTTGCTGAGTTGAGGTTTTTAGGAGATAATATATAGCACGAGAATTTAGGGTAACACCCTTTCATTGATAAGTTTTTTATACTTTTGAATTTAGATTTTTAAATATTTTTATTTTAGAAATCTGTCTTCTGCCTTTGCTTCCCGGTAGACGTTGGCAATGAAATAAGGTTACTTATACTCCATTTTTGAATTTAGTCCTATCTGGTGTCAAGTGCATCAATACTAGTATATCTTCTGTATACTTATTGTTCATAGACAAATCAAGCTTATATAATGAAACCATATTTTTCATCTAATGAGTGCGGCGGTATTGATAAAACATCTGTGTAAACTTTCGTTAAATTTAAAATTAAGTTTGCAACTTTCTTCTAACATTCTCCGAAATTCTTTCCATTTCACTTTTTTAAATTTTTCTTACATCTTTTTTTCATTTTCGCCCATTATCCTTAATTTTGTAAAACCTAATTCCCTAAAATCTTTTCATATTCTTATGCTTAAAACCCAATTGTTCATTTGTATCAAAAGTCCAGCTCATATTGTTGTTTTAAAAAGGCGATCCCGATTGGTATGTTGAAATATCAAATTTTCCAGAGAAACTCCATTCAGCTTCAATGAACTGCTTTATGCTAATGTCGAAAAGGAATTTTTTTTTTTTTGGTAACCATGACAACTGTTTGCTACCGATATACTAAACAAATTCTCTAAAGTTTAATAATATTTTAATTATCCAATTAAAAAAAATCTAATTCATAATTTGTCATTATTTATATCCAGAAGCTGGTTTTTAAGTGAAATCTGCACTTTACAATAAATTTTAAAGCAAATAAAAATTATTTTTAAACTGAATATATTACAAATATTACATTATAGACGTTCCTATAATTGTCAGAAATAAAAAAATCCAAATGTTTACACAACGATTTCCTCTTCACAATTTTACAAGAAATAATGCCAATTTTTTTATTATCATAGAAGATAATAGAATCAAGTATATGTACTTTTGGGTATTAATTCCTTTACAAGTAGGTACAGAACTATATAACCGTATTTATAAAAATCACCAAATATAAAAAAAAAAATTTTTTTTAAGGCGCAAAAAGAAACCATAGGAAAAAAAACCAATTATATGACTTGATTAAGGTTCTTCTGTTTCAAAACGAAATCAGAAAAAAAAAATTCAAGGACTTAAATTATCATTACTGGTATTATTTGGTTGTATGCACACTCTATATGTATTTAAAATGAATTAGAAAGATAACCAGAAATCTTATTGTAAGTAATGTAGTGACCATTATTAGTTTTAAAGAAGGATAAAATGATGTTCTTATATAATTACTTTCAACTTGATTATTGACTTTATTGTTATTACATTGTAAGAAGGGTTCCCTTATTAGGTCCTTGTGAACTATAACCTAAAATTCTTTTGAGAGCTATGCTAATGGAGTACATATTGAAGAAATTATGCGAAAACTAGTTAAACTTGTAAAACTTTTTACCATGATCAGTATATATCAATACCATAATGAAAACTAGTTTGACCAAATGCGTTCAAACTACGAAGTAGATTAATTTTGACATTTAATTTTTAGATATCATTTAATTAACAGAGATCTGTCATAGTTTTCATCTCTTTAAAAATCAAACTCAACTTTAAAATGCACAAAAATATTTTAAAATTTAATATGCAGGCAGGTATCTCAAAAATGAAATAACAATGAAATTTTATTTTAAAGTACATATAGAATTGTGAAATTTTCTGAATAATTATCAAAATGATGAAAAAATTTACACAAAACCAAGTTTAAAACCCTTAAAAATTTTGGGTATATTATTATACTTGTCCCTAACAAAAAGTAAACCTCGTTTTGAAAAATAATGTTCACTCTACACAACTGGTTTAATTTTGACAGCAAAAAAAAAATTTTATTTTTATGAAATATTTACTTTCTTAATAAGAATTACTTAATAAATATTTACTTTCTTAATTATTATTTTCATGAAATATTTACTTTCTTAATAAGAATTGAAAGAGTATTTAATGATCAAATGAATTCTGTAGCATAAACATGGCATAAGAAAATATAGAATTTAACTAGTTTAAATTATATTCTTCTTCTTCTATAGCTTTAGAGTCCTTGATGAACCTGAGCTTCCGCTATAATTCTCTTCCATACATCCCGATCTTGTTCAACTCTTTTCCAATTTCTTATTCCTAAAATCCTTAAGTCATCTTCAACATGTCCTATCCATCTTAACCTTTGCGCTTTTATGAATCTTATTATTATAGTTCAAGCTCGAAATTATTTCTTGATCTGTATGTACCATCTTCGTTTCTAACCGGTCCATATGTTTTTCGAAGTATTTTACGCTTAAATATTCCCAGTTGTCTACAATCTGCAGTTTTAAGCGTCCATGTTTCACATCCGTATGTTAGAACCGGTCTGATTAATGTTTTGTATAATTTAAGCTTTGTATTTCTCGACAACAGCCTGGATTTCATAAGTCTAGAGTATGTATAGTAACATCTACTTGTGGCTTGTATTTTTTCCCATATTGCCACAGCGGTGTCTTCACTTTTACTGTATACAACTCCGAGATACTTAAACTGATGAACACCTTCGAACTTATAATCATTAATATTCAAATCTTGCGTTGGCATAGGTGATTTGCTTTTTACGAAGTATTTAGTTTTGGGTTCTTTTATTACCAGTCCCACTTTTCTAGCATCAGTTTCCAAACGTGTAAATGTTTCTTTTAGCTCTCTTAAATTCTTAGCAATTATTACAATATCATCGGCGAAAGCGCATATTTGTATGGATTTTATAAATATAGTTCCTTGAGGATCTATCTCTTTTACGACATAATGAAGAACTAGGTTAAATAGTAATGTTGATAGAGTGTCACCCCTTGAATTTTGACTCAGATGTGTTTGTCAGGGTTAGACATTCTAATCTTGTTAACTTTTCTGGGATGCCAAGTCTATTAAGAATACCACTAATTTTAGTTCTGTCTATGCTATCAAAAGCTTTCTGGAAATCTATGAACAGACAGTGTATATCTCTTGCGTATTCATTATATTTCTCAAATATCTGACTCAGAGTAAAGCATTGGTCCATAGTTGATCTGTTTACTCTAAAACCATATTGATAGTCACTAATAATTGTTTCGGTTATAGTGTCAATACGACTATGTAGTATGTTAGAGAATATTTTGTATGCTATATTGAGCAGTGATATTCCACGATAATTATTGCAGTCTTTTTTGTTTCCCTTTTTATGTATTGGGATAATAACACTTTCTTGTCAGGTTTCTGGAATATTTTCTGTACGCCATATAATTTTTATTAGGTCGTGGTATTTCTTAAACAGTTCCTTTCCGCCGTATTTTACCAATTCAGATATTATAGTATCTTCCCCACTTGCTTTTCCATTTTTAAGTTTCTTAATAGCATTAATCACTTCCTCTAGAGTTGGTTCTTGAATTTCATTTTCAACTGAATATATTGGCTCCATTTGGCTTGTATTGCTCCTTACATGTTCATTATTCAGTAATTCGTCAAAATACTCCTGCCACCTTTCTAGTATTTGTTGTTGTTCGTTGAGTAGATTTCCTTCTTTACTTAAACATGCATTGAATTTTGGCTCATACGACGATGTCTGTATTTTTACGCTGTTGTAGAATTTCTTAATATGCCTTTCAGCATTATTTTCAATTTCTTCAATTTGCTTATTTAAAGACTGCCTCTTCTTCTTTCTCATTAGTTTATCCGCTTCTTTTCTTTTTTGCTTATATATAATTTCATTTGTGTTTTGTATTAGCAGCTTCTTTCTCGCTTCATTTTTTACTTCTATAATTTCTTTGCATTCTTGATCAAACCACTAATTTCTTCTATTTCCGTTGTTTTTGCATATCATTTTGCATATCTTTCCATTTTTCGTTAATATGGCTATTGACATCTAGAGTAATATTTTCTATTTTGCGTACCAATTCTGCTTGGTATCCGTTTCTTAGGTTTTCATCTGTGATTAGTTTATCTATTTCCCAATTATTGGTTTTTTGTATTTACTACAGAAATTCTTTGCCTTATTTTAGCTTTGATGAGATAGTGATCAGAATCACAATTTGCACCTCTACAATTCCTTACGTCAATTACGGAAGTGGCATGCCGCTTGTCTACCAAAAGGTGATCAATTTAATTCACACCTCTTCTGCCTGGTATTTTCCAAGTTTGTTTCTGAATTTGTTTATGAGGGAATGATGCACTACTAACCCACATATTTTGGCTTGCTGCGAAACTGATAATTCTTGATCCATTATCATTTGTTAGATCATGCATGGAGTATCCGCCTTCTACTTGCTTAGTAAAGCTTTCCTTGCCAATTTGGGCATTAAAATCGCCCATTATAATGACCATATCATGTTTTGGTATTTTGCTACATGTACTTGCTAGCACATCATAGAAATTATCTTTGTCTTCTTCCGGGCTAATTTCCGTTGGTGCATATACTGATATTAAAGTTATATTTTGATATTTTCCTTGCAGTCTCATAGAGCACATCCTATCATTAACCGGTTCAAAAGAAAGAAAGCTTTTATGGGTTTTTTTTTTATCTATGTAGAAGCCTGTACCGTTCATGCCAGTTAATAATGGTGGTCAGGGCAAAGTATTGATCCGAATATATTAAATACATACTTTTGTTAACTCAGTACTATACAAACTAAATTAAGTACTTCTTGTCAATTTAATGTTTTAATGTAAGGCAATCGTATACTTTGCGCTTTGCATTAATCGTCTTTACAAAACTTTAAATTTTTTAAATTTTCAATAATATGGTCACCTTATTTTCAAATTCAAGGACATTTTATCAATTTAATTCTATACTCATATGTATGTAAAAAAAAAAAAGATAGCAACGAATGACATGATCACAAGTAATGAATACGTTATGAAGTTCTTTCCTTCCCTGAATTTTTTTTATCTGTATTTTTTATTCTTTAGGCATTCAAATGTTCTGGCATCTTTTCAGACAGATTTAATCAAAAATGTGTTTGCGATTTTGTTTTGTATTTTTAATTTTTTTAAAAAACGAAAAAAAAAAAATTAAAAAAAAAATATAAATCCCGAAAAAAAAACACCTTATTCTATTTTTAGAGCAAATCTGGTGGTCTTGTGTTGGTCTTTAACGAATCTAAGGATAACATTCGTACATATCATTTTGTATTCAAAAATTGTACATTATATCCTGGTACAAATTTTTATACCATTATTATTATAATCTAGTATAGAAGCAATTATTATTACAATTTTTTTTTCTCCTACTGTTCTTCTATCTCCTTCTATCTTTGTTTTATTCTCTCTATATAAAATTTTTGGTTTTTCTAATTTTAGTGTTGGTGTATGGTGGTTTTTTTTAAAATTAACTTTATGATTAAAACCAAGGTTTTTTTTTTTTAAATTTTATATCAAATTAACACGAAATATTTTGGATTTTTTCAATGTCCATGTAATCAAAGTCATCTGCTGCTCCTCCTACAGTCTCTTTGTATTTAGAATATTTAATATGAAATTTATTTAAACATCGAATAGAATATTATTTAAAAAGTACTGGCGGTGGGGGGGAACAATTTTGTAATCAGAGTGGATAGTGGGTAATTGCTAATGGGGATACCTTCATTGTGCATAGTATTGTGCCATAATAACTTGTTGTTGTATTAAACTTTGATGAAAATACATTTCAGATAGATTTAAATATTATGAAAATGTTATTCTAAAAAAGTGATGAATTCTATATTATATTCAACATATTGTAAATAGTAGTTATTATTTTTTTATATAGGGAGAAGTTATTTAATAATATTTATGTAAATTTTCTATTGATAGTTCCAAAATGTATTTTTGTTGATGATATTTCAATGAATTTCCATTATGTATACATAATGTATTTATGTAATATCGAGTTTTTATTCCCCTTGCATACTAATAAGGCCACGGGTATATTAAAATTACTCCTCCATTTGTAACGCATCGATCTAGACGAGCTAGATATAGTGTCAAAGGTATGTATCGAATTAGCATCGAAAAGTAAAAGGATCTAGCTATGTGTGTGTCTGTTCATCCGCCCGCCCGTGTGTAAGTACAATAACTCAAAAACTAAAAGGTAGAGTTTTGAAATTCACACTAAATCATGTTTAAACAATTTCTAGGCTAAAATCGAACCAAGGCTTCAGAGAGCTGCCATACAAGTTTTTTGAAACGAATTTCTTCCAAGCAAGCACTTTTATAAAGTTTCAAAATTCTTAGCGCTTCATTTTCAATGAAGCTACAAGGTTAAATTTAAAACTGGACAAGTAAAGGAATAGGGTCAGTTACATAGTAATATTAGACATTACACGAACCCACCCACTATTAGGGTGGAAAACAATTTTTTTTTTTTAATATTTTAAACATTATAGTGGGTATACACGGGTATCTAAAAGTTGGCAAGGACAACTATAATCTTCCTCCTATTTTATTAAATTAATAAGTAAATAAATTTATTTAATAAAAAAAAAAGAAAAAGGTCAATAAATTATCTGTATTACACAGAAAATTTCCATATTGTGGTAATAGATGAATCTATAAATAAATAAATAAATGTATGAAGCATATATAAGATATATTTTATGTATAAATGAAAATATATAATGAATATAATAATGAATATATTTGAAATTGAATTAATATAAAAAAGTATTATGGAGTTGTACCAGATATAATGTTATGATTTTTAATAATATTGTATATATAGAGTTTACAAAATTGGAAATATTTGAACTTTGAATATAAAATTTTTTTGAATTAATATCACAGCTGTGCTAAAAAGTAATTGAGATTGTCCACGCTAAATAGAAACTTACGAATTTAACAGAATTTAATATGAGTTTCTTTTATTTAAAATTATACAACTTGTGGAATTTAAAAGAAATTCGAGGATATTTAATTTCAAACGGTTTTTCATTTTGAACTTTGGTAGCAAACGACTTTCAATGCAATTGTTACTTTTATTATTATACGACTATTCAATATAAAATCGGTTGAACATATAAACTCTGTTCTTGGCCTCTGTTCTTGAATATGGTATATATATTAACAAATTATCTTAATTGCTGAATGAGTCCATCTTGTTGATTTAACTTAAAAAATTTTCAATCATTGCCCGGGATTGAATACCATTCACATTAGGTGCAACTTATTGGTTTTTTTCGAAAAAAAAAATATGATTTAATGATCCTTGATGATGTTATTCCAAGCCATTCTTAGCATCTAAGTGAGTGAATTTGATATCTAACAATTATTCTTAGATTTTAGGGTGCCCTTAAATCTGCAATTTGGTTTATTCGCGTCACCATCTTTCAAAAATATATTTCAACAAATTTGGTTCTTTGTTCTGTGCTTAGTCTATCCGTCATTATTTTCCCAAGTTTTACAAAGTTAATTCTGAAAAAAAAAACGAAAAAAAGAGACAATAGTACGTATACTCTAGATTTTGAGATGATTTTAAAAATAGAGTAAATCTTTTCCTATTTTTTTCATGATTTGCCATTCATCTTTGAAAAATTTAAATTTATCTATCAAAATCGCTACTATGGACTTTCCAAAAAACTCTCGAATCTTTTTTTATATTATGTTTTTTTTTTTATTTAATTTATTATTTACATAAATACAATATAAGCACACAATCTAGCGACCCTTTCCCAGTATAACATGTGGACCAAACTTTTTATCAATTTATAAGGTAATATTATTTATTTTGTTTATATTTTACATTTGTATATTTTAAATTATATTTGGTCACCATGGAGATTTGTAAAGAAAAATTATTTTTCAATTAAAAAACTTCATGACCCGTACGAGAATTGAACCCGCATCTCCTCGATTATTAAGTCAAATGCTTAACCCCTAACCAAAATTTTTATATTAATCATACTTAATTTTCAAAAAAGCTTTGTGAATGCTTGAATTTAGTTATTTTGTACTAGGTAATCATCTCAATTTTGGAGTTTATGAACGTACTAAAAACTATTATTAAGATTCAATATGTTCTAACTAAAAATTGTTTTCGAAATTTAAACTATTTAGTAGCAAAATTAAATATAAAAAAAAATTTTAAAAAAATCTAGGTGAAGAAAATATTATCATTTTATAGGTAAATGATTTTGTTATCTATTTTATTTTCTAATTTTACCATATTTTGTTACAATGACCTGAATAATATTAAGAAAAAACGAGGAAGAGTGTAGTAGAGTAGACTGTGTCAACTCTGGGATACCCGTATGACCGTACCATATACATTATATCATCCGGTTAATTACTTTTGGCAAAATTTCAAACATTCACCTTTATTAGGTGTAGAGTAATGCTCATATAAAAGAAAGAGTTGTATGGCAGCTACTGGAACCCTCTGCAGTAGACCAACCAAATTTTGCAGTAACTTTGGCCATTACACTAAACGATTTTTGGCAAAATTTCAGACACCCAACTTCAATAAGTATAGAGTAATGCTCATATAAAATAAGAAGTTGTATGGCAGCTACTCGAACCCTCAGCAGTAGACCAACCAAATTTTGCAGAAACTTTGGCCATAAAACTAAACTACTTTTGCCAAAATTTCAGACACGTAGCTGTAATAGGTACAGAGAAATACTCATATAAAAAAAGAAGTTGTATGGCAGCCACCCGAACCCATGGACCAAAATGGCTGGATTTAAATAGCGATGACGGCTATTGCAAAAAAACGAATTTGGGAAAATTTCAAGATCCTAGCTCCTTTAGTTTTTGAGTTATCGTGCGGACGGACGGACGGACGGACGGACGGACATACATAGCTAAATCGAATTTTTTTTCGATTCTGATCCGATCCATACACTTGAGTCTATATCTACCCCCCCTCCTTCTCTGCGTCACAAACGTAATGGCAAATTTATTATACCCTTTGACTATATAGTCATACGGGTATAACTAGAGAGAAATATAATTGTATTAAAATGCATGTCAAATTTTATATTCATTCATTTAATTTTAACGAACCATTTCATAGATAAAGATACTGGAACATTGAATATGAAAAATATTGCTTAAAAAAATATTGAAAAAAAAACTTTATATAATAATATGTATCATCATATTTTTTTCTAAGTAGTTTAAATTGATTATTGATTATATTAGTAAAAACTTAAAATGATAAGAAAATTTACATAATTGGTTATCAAAATTGAATATATATAAAATAAATACATAGAACATATTTTAATACAACTTTAATTTTATTACAATAAGTGATTATATTACATAGAAAAATGTTTAAACTAATATTAGATTGTCATAACTATTTAGAATAACATTTTTACATAATGTCACATATGTTTTAGAACAACTGATGACCTTTATTACAAAATAGAAAGTTTGAAAACAAATAAATAAGTATTTATATTAAAAAAAAAAAACACACAAGCACCACAAAATTAATTTTAAAACAAAAATATGTATGTATGTATAAAATTTTTTTTTAAATGGGCTTTTCTTAATATTTTTATAAGTTTTTTAGTACTTTTAAGTTTCAAAACAAGTGAGGGGAAAAAACCAAGGGTTTTTAAAAAGCACATTTTTAAAATTATATACGGTTTCTTACTGAGTATTTTATCATGTATTTTTATAAAAATATATATTATGATAATATTATAATTTTGTTATTTCATTAATAATTAATTATATGACTAATAGTGAAATACTTAGAATATAACCCCAATGCACTCAAGAAAACCTGTTAATAAGTGCAAAATATAATGTTGGAGCTTCAATGTTAACGTTTAATTTAGGAGAAACTTACAATGGTGAATAAGTTATTGTTTTATAAGAACATAAAAGTTTTAATTTTGAAGACCTAGTAGCCCTTCAATTGGGAAGGTTCCCAAATTTTTGCTTAACAAACTTATGATGGATCTGCCCACCCCCTCCTGTCCTCACCCTTCCATTTTTTTCGGTTCTAGGAAATCAATTTTGAACTCCAACAAAATTTGGAATTTTACCTAGAATATTATTAACAAAGCAAAAATGGTTAAGACAAAGAACAATTTCTTCAATTTAAAGAGACCCTTTCAAATTTAAGAAAAACCTTTAACGTATATTGAAATATGATGCTGCAGCTATAAATTTTGAATATTTGTAAAAAAAAATTTGAACAGGTGTTAAAGTTACAGGTGGTTGAAAATAGCAAAATTTCAATTTTCGAGCCCTTATAGCTCCTAAACAGGGGGCGTGACAAAAAAATTTTGTTAACCGACTCCTACTAATTTTGGAGGACCTAACTTCTCCCAAAATTTCAAGACCCTAGGTTGAACCGTTTAGAAGATATATGGGGCCAAAAATTTTGCAAAAGTTGAGTTTAGCTTAATGGTAAATTTTAGTACCGTATGGTAACCCTATACATTTTAGCTTTATATTTTTGTGAAGCTTATAAAACCAGCTATCTTTTGCCGTTTTCAGATTGAAAATACACTTAACAAAACTCATGTTATAATAATTTAAAAATAGGGCTTTTTCCAACTTTGAAGGGCTGTAGCTCCGTAACGGGTGGGGCTACAGAAAAAAATTCTTCTACGAAATAATTTTTTTTGTAATATCTACCCGTGGTTAAAATTACTTTACTCTATTTCAAACGGTGTAAAAGTTTTTGTAAACATACGGACGGACGGACAAAGTCAAAATTAAGAAAAACCTTTGACACTTATTGAAACCTTCGTTTTGGAGCTTTCAATTTTGTATACAAATAAAAAAAAATTTTAACTGGTATTCAAGTTATAGGTGTTTAAAAGCTAAATTTTTAGCAAAATTTCAATTTTCGACCCCTTACAGCTCCTAAAGAGGTGGCGTGACAAAAAAAATTTGTTAACTGACTCTTACTTATTTCTAAGGATCTAACTTCTCCCAAAATTTCAAGTTTCTAGAATTAGCCGTTCCGAAGTTATGAGGAACCAAAAATTTTGTAAAACTTAGTTTTGAATAACGGTAAATTTTAGTACCGTATGGTAACCCTAAACAATTGGTTTTTAAAAATTTGTAAAGCTTATAAGAACAGCTGTCTGTTACCGTTTTCAGGTTGGAAATATACCTTATAGAACTCTAAATATAACTGTTTAAATATGGGGCTTTTTTCGACTTTGTGGGGCTGTAGCTCCGTAACGGGGGGGGGCTACAAAAAAAAGTTTTAACATTAAATTATTTTTATTGCAAAACCTACCCATTTCTGATATTTTTTAGTCAATCGTAGGTAAAAAGGGACGGACGGACGGACGGACAGAGTGAAGCTATATAGGCACATTTTTACAAAATTTTTTGAAAATGTGCTAAAAATCTTAAGATAAAAATAAATTTTAATTGAATAAAAAATGTTAATATTAAAAATAATAATGTCAGAAATAAGGCTGATTATATTTACACAAGAATTCAATAAACCAGATATCTTTATATCCAAAGACAACATTTATGTTTCGCAAACAAAATGAGAACTCCATTCTCAAAGAGGAGCACGTATACAAAATTTGAAGTCAATCGATTAAACCGTTTCTAATTTAGAGTAAAGGAACGAAAAATCTTATAAAATGCTGTTGGGCCGCAATGGGTTTGACGGAACTCAACAAAACTATTTTTGAGGCTTTAATTTTAGACAAAACAGTACTTCGCAAAATTGGACAAAATTTCCTTTCAAAATTTTTTTTGACCAACCGTTGGGCCGGCATGGGTTAACAAATTCCAAATCTGTTAATAGTGTCAACTCAATTCTCTATTAGCATCACGTATAGAAAATTTAAAGTCAATCGGTCAAACCGTTTATTATTTTAGAACAAAAAAGTTTAAATAATTGCACCACAGCCCCAACTTGGTTGTCCATTAGAGTAAAATTTTTAGCTCACAATTTCTTTCCGTAACCAAAAAATCTCTGTATATTTTCATGATAATCGGTTGAGCAGTTTAGGAGTCTATTCGTTACATACAAAAAAAAAACAAACAAACTTTCGCTTTTATATGTATAGATAATCGAACTAACAAAACCATACTAAGTGGACATACAAATTGATTGGCATAACTCATAAACTCATAAATCTTATTTATTTAAAATTTTAAATAAAATTTAAGCATTTGAAAAAAAAAATTACACAAACAACAATTTTATATTAACGTTTTTTTGAATACAATTATTTGTTCCGTAAAATATGTTATGGTCGAATGGTCACTCTTTTTTCGAATTAAATATAAACATGCGTTTATTCTTATCAAATAATATTATTAAATATAAATAAAAAAGTTTGAACTTTTTTAATACCTACTTTAAAACTTTTTAAAATATTTTTATATGTATATTAAAAATTATCCAAAAAGCTGAAAAAACTTTCAGTAGTATTAGTTAAATTAACAAAACGCGTGTTCTTTAAAATTTTATTAAAAATTTTTTTTTTAATAAATTCAAAAAATTAAAAATTTAATTTAAAAATAAAAATAAGTATTTTGTATTAATTAAAATAATTTTTTTATAATTTATAAAAAAAAATGTTCGCCCGAGCAGGGACTTGAACCCTGGACCCTTGGATTAAAAGTCCAATGCTCTACCGACTGAGCTACCCGGGCATATGAATTTTGTTCGCAATTTTATAATAAACGTCAAAATTTTGTTTTTATGCTGATGAATATATTTCAAAATTCATAAGTTGATAACATTTAGTTTTTATCAAATATCAAATGACAAAACATGATGGATGGATGGCTTTAACAAAAATATTTGGATTTTTTATTCATAAATTTTAAGTAAAATTTTTTAGATAGTTGTGAATCAGCTGTTAAAAAAAAATAAAATAGTTTAGTTACTTTTATAAATTTAAATGAATTTAATTATATGTATTTTTTTAAATGTTTATAATATTAATAAGGCTATTCTGTATTTAAATTAAATTACTAGATTTATTTTAATCATATATGTACATATATTATATTAAATTAATTTCAATTAAAAATCTTTTAAAGAAATATTTTAAAAGCTAAAATAATGTAACTACATATTCCATTTTCTAAAATGCTATTCTAAGCAATACTTACTTTTAAATCTCTAATCATCTTTCAACATTATTCCAATCCCGTTTTACTGCCCATAAAAAGACAAATTAAGAAATCTACAGGGTGTTTCTTAATTAAGTGCACTGCTATTTACCACTGCACACATTACATACTTATAAGTAGATAAAAATAAAACAAAAAAAATGTTTTAAATTTAAAAGCTTGCTTTTAAGTTTTAAAAGTCAAAAAGATAGAAAACGATAGAAGATGAAAAAAATAGGACATGTTAAGGTTTCGAATACATTTTACAAAATTTTCATAAGTAGTAAATTATGAAAACTAAAAAAAAATAATTAAATTTCATTTAAGCCCCCCATATCTTGGAAACTAGAAGAGGTCTATCTTAGCTTCCATTCACAAAATTTATCTACTTATAATTATTTATGCAGCGGTGCACCTAATTAGGAAACACCCTGTATATTATATTATTATCTATTAAAGAAGAATATTTTATTTATTTTTATTTTATATTATTTGGTATATTTAATTAGTTTGACATTGAGTTAAAAATAAAAACTAAATTATATAAAATAAAACTTTAGAAAAATATTTTTTTAAATTTTTTTAATAAATAAGATGTAGCTTATTTAATTAATAAAAATATCTAGCTATAGTTATTAATATGCATAAATAGTATTTTTTTTTTTCCTTTTACTCCTCGTGGGAGCAATGGGCATCCACTTGCCTCTTCCATTGCACTCGATCGTTCACCAACAACTTGATCTGCTCCCAAGTTTCCCCGTTTCTAGCATTTTAAATAGATGGGTGGCACAGTGGTTGAGTCCCGATCTTTCATGCGGAAAGGTCCCAGTTCGAATTCTAGTGAAAGTGAAAAAAGTTTTCCGGTTTTCAATTCGACTCAGCTACCATTCGTCATTACGTTCAAATTATTATTTGAAATTATTATGCTATTAATTATAATAGCATAATTAATAATTATATATCTTTAATAAAAAATACATTAATAAAACAATATAAACAAATGCAAGATATAAATAAATAATTTAATTGAGTAATATAACTCACAGAAATAGAATGTATGGTATTCAAAATATATTATAATACAAAATATTACAATATAAACAAAAAATAGAATTGAAATCTAAGGCGCTTCTACATGTTATAAGGCCTAGTACTATCTCATGTTTAAATTGTTTGTGAAACTCAATAAGACTAATTCTAATAACACGAATATAATATAACCCCCTGTTCCAACATGTACCTATGGTATAGACAGGCTCATTAGCCAACAGTTGAACAGTTAGCGCTTAAAAAATCGTTTCAGAATCGAAAACAGAACGAATTTAATTAAGTAGCGTGACCCTTATTATGTTATTATTATAATTTTAGTGATTACCTAGAATTAGTTATTTTAATAATGTGGGCAGACTGTTTTAATTAAGTTAAAAAAAATAAATCTATAATATTAAAAAGTAATCTACTAAAGTTTTACCTTTTCAAACTAATAATGTTGGTAATTAAATTTTAAGCCTTTTTAAAATAATTAATTTTAGTTTATGGCACTTTATTTTAGGAAATTGATATTAATGGCAATTTAACACAATTGGATTAAATATATATGTACATTATAAAAATTAATGCATGAAAAAATGTGCCATAATCACAGAAGTGAAATTTATTTTTAAGTGCTAACTATTCTACTGTGAGGCTATAGTAAGTCTGTACATACCATATGTACAAGTTAGAAAGGGAACATTATTATTATTTGAATTAATCTTAATCAATTAATAAATGTTATAGGAGTAGGCCTTATGATATGTAGACCTTACATGTTTTTGTTATAAGTACTAATAATTTTGTATTGAATTTTAGGTATTTCTGTATCTACGTTATAATTTTAAGCTTTTCCGTATATATACTATAGAAGAAAAGGATATAAGTTCGTCGGTGAAACAAAAAATAGAATTTGTTCCGTCCTAACAAAAGTTGTTCCATTTTGTCGAAAACACATAAATCCGAATTTTTTTTTTTGGGTGTTCGTGTATGTATCTGTGTATGTTTGTTATTATAACACTATACTCAAGCAAATTTCAACCGATTTTGATGAAATTTGGTATGAATGCTTGTTTTCGTCAAAAGTAACGTTAAGTTCGTAGATGGGCCAAATCGGGCCACGGGATTGGTAGACGCCCATATAAAATCATTAGATTTTTCGAGCAATCTTCAATTCTAACGATCAGAACCAGTTCAAATTCAATTGGAACAGAGACGGTTGACTGATTGACTCGAAAGTTTGCAGAAATGTTCAATTTCAGGCCCGGCGGACTTCCAAAAAATTTTTTGTTTCCGATTTGTGTCTAACTTTACAGGATTTACTTGTTGTCTAAAAGAGAGTCTGAAAAAAAATTAAAAGAAAATAGTAAATACGTTTTTTTTGTAAGTTCGTGTGTGTGTATGTATGTGTGTCTGTGAACACGATACCTCGTGTAAATTTCAACCGGTTTCGTATAAATGTTTTTTTCGTCAAAAGTAAGGTTATGTTAGGAAGTAAGTCAAATTGAAATTCGGACTTTTTTAAAAATATCAAGTTTTAATCTTCGGAATAAGTGCTGATTTGATACATAGACTATTTTTGGGTAACCATTATGAAGTGCTTTTACAAATTGATTCTAATATCATGACGTCTGGAGACTCTACGAGTTCCGGGAATGTCAAGTTCAAATAATTCATCAAAATCTCAACCTAAAACAACTGAACATTTGAAGATTAAAAAAATTTGGAAACGTAATCTATCTACATCATATACAAAATCATATTTATTTATATATCATGGAAATATATATGCATATTGTATATTTCATAATTCTTGCGTAAAATTATCCAAAACCAATATATAATATATATGTATGTGTATAAAGTGTCATAAATTTTTAATATAATCATTCATTTAATTATCACTTTTATATTATAAATGTATTTTTGTAAAAAGTCAACTTGATGCTTCTTAAGTTTCAAAATTCTCATCTTTTATAATTTTTCATTTGAATTCTGTCCCTTTTCAATTTTGTTTTTTTTTTCCTTTTCTACAGATTTTGTCCATTTGTCGTAATATTTCCATTGAGAAAAGTCTCCAGAGTATTTTTTTATTAATAATTTGCTAGAATTTTTTGTATCTTACAACAATATCAACTACAACATTTATAAAAATCAAAATCTTTAATCCTAGACCCTTTCTATTTATCACCATTTAAATCTATTTTGTTTTTTTTTATATATATCAGAAATTGTTTAGTTTTGGCTTTTACTTGACATTGCATATTCCTTAAGATTTGTCTGATGAATCAATGGTGATTATAAGTCTAACATTTGAAAATTTTATATAAATTTAAGATAAATATCAAGACTTTTCACCTGATCTCTTATACATCTATGAATGTGTTTCTATAATATATATTTAAATTGAAATTTATTTATGAATATGTATATATATATACTTTTGTTCTTATATATTATGTATTATATAGATAATCAAAATATTTTTCATTTAAAAATTCTGAGATTTTATTTGTTAAAATCTTAGACAACATGTTAACAGTTCAATTATAACTTATCAGATTGTTTTATAAGAATCTTATTGATAATTTGTAAATTATCTCATAAATAAATAAAGTATATTAATTTTTTAATAAATTTAAATAAAGTATGAGATATACATAGGAATATCTTTGCACACCCAATCAATAAAGTAAAATAACTATACCATCATCGTCATCAATTTTTAAACTTCTATTCCCTAAAGTGTTACTTACACTTACAACCTCTAACCACCTTCCACCCACCTTGCAAGCACTTTCAAACTTTTTTCCGATTCTCCAAAACAAAATTTTAGCAGTTTTACTAATGGCGATATAATCTAAAATCCTAAATATACTATTAAAAAAGTTTGTTCTGCCATTTTGACTTGTTTTACAATTTGTTTCTAAAAACTTTATAGCTATTATTAATTCTTTTGAATTTAAAAATGTGCTATAATCTAATATATAATAGTATAGCTTTGAATTTCATGATCTGAGGCACTTTTGTTGAGCCGCATAGCAACAAGTTTTTTTTTAATTTTTTTTTAATTACAATTTTGTTAGAAAACGTAATACGCAGATATTTTTTAATCCAAGTTTAGTGTTTTTTTATTTTAAATGCATGTCAAATAATCCCTATAGATGCATGTCAAATAATCCCTATAGATGCATGTCAAATAATCCCTAATAGAAAACTGAAACTTTAGACAGTGGGAATTATTTAATTTAAGAATCTTCATTTAAAATAAAAATATATTCACTTAAATTGAAAAATCTTCACTTAAACTAAAAATCTCGTCAGTTAACGTAAAAAGGAATAGTAAATAGAAAAAATATTTATTTGAATCAAGAATCTTCATTTAAATTAAAACTTTTTAAATAAATAGATTGACAATTATCAAATAAAACTTTAAAAGAGTGAGAGAAAAAATTGAAATTTTTTTTTATCTCATTTTTTAAGTAACTGTAAATTAGAAATAAAAACCTAATCTGATATGTCATATAATAATGTCCTAGACAAAAAAAAATTGTTAATAAATAATATGAAATCAGATATCCGTATATATATATATGATTGAAAAAATCCCCCGCAAATGTCTTGTTCCTTTTCCTCGAACTTTATCACCAACAATAAAGATTTACTAGATAGTTAATCAAAAGGTATGATAGTATAGTACCAAAAGAAATGGTATACATTTATACAGGGTGGCGCAATATGACTGATATGGTTTGAATGTTTAATAACTTTTTAAATTTATTTATATTTTTTTATTTTTATTTCAGAATTTTGTGAAGAAAAATTGGGGAATTGGAAATGGAACAGTACACAACAGAACAGCGATCAAAACTTACGAAAAGTTATGGAAAATGTACTGGAAAGAGCACGAATGTGCGAAGTCGGAAATGGTCACCTTTTGCGGGATATAATTTTTCTACTTAAGCTAAAAATATTCCCCATTAATATACTGCATAACAAAAAAATAATAATAACTAACTATTAAATAAAAAAGTTATTAAACATTCAAACCATATCGGTCGTTTTGCGCCACCCTGTACATACAGATTCATAATACTATTAAATATTTTCATTTCATTTTCATTATTTATACAATCAAAAAAAAAAAAATTTAAAAAAAATAATCAACCTATGAGATTAAGATTGTAAAGATTATTGGCTTTTCAAACTTTTTTTTCATACACCCATCTATGCCATGGTTCTTTTATTTTTTTTTTTTTCTTTATTTGGAGATCTGTTACAGAGAGCACCTTTTTATTTTGTTTTTTGTTATTTCATCATAACATGTCCAATTTCCAATTTCTTCTGTTCTTTCATACAATTCCAATTCCTTCTATATGTTATGATTATCATTTCAATATTGTTGAAAATAATTTTGGAATTTAAATTGTTGCACACAACAAAAGTTATCAGTCTACACCTGAATCTATTATACTGAATCTTTAAAGTCAATTTATTTTTATTTAAAATATGTATGTATTTTCTTACCCACACCCATACATGAAGAGTGTATTTATATGCGGAGAAATATGAACTTGAAACATATTCTCTCTCCACTTGTATATGGGCTATATCGAGCTTAAAAAAATGAAAAAAGGAAATAAAATGAATTGTCAATCCATTTTCTTGTTTTCCTTTTTTATATTTCGTCCTTTTATTTTTAATTTTACAGGGATCTGAATGTCAGGTCATGCAAATGATGAATGATGACTTAATCAATGCTATTTACATATTCATTTAAATTTTTTTTTTTCGGTTTTTTGAATTTTTTGGATTTGTGTTGTTTTTTGTTTTTTGATTGAAACAAAAAAAAGTAAAAAAAACAAAAAAAAACCTTTTATGATGTATAAAATAAATAATAAATTATGTTGAAAATGAAATTTTTTGAAAGAAGTATGAGATAATGGACTTTTAAATCCCAAATTGACGAAAATAACAGACAAAAGTTAACAAAAAAAAAAATATGATTGAAAATATAAAAAAAATTTAAAGAAATTATGGATTATTTTGGGATTCTTAAAATGAATGATTAAATATTGTTTAATTTAAAAAAAAATGGCGCTAGGAATATCAAATCAAATCGACATTAGAAATCTACATGTGGGTAGTTAGGTAAACGGGGTTGCGGCGAGCACACTTAAGCCTGGTTAGGTCCTTTGTGATACATCAGAATCTCACTCTCCTAAATTAAACCAGTTTTAGCTTTTTTAAAAAGCATAGTATGGCGGTTATATAAACGACCGACAGATCAAGAAGATTACATAAGACATAAAGTTTCATGATCACTCTTCTTTTAAGAGCGAGGGCCGGACATTCACATTACAGATGAACGACCGTTTCCTCCTTCATCATCTTTGTAATTTCTACAAAATCATTTGAAGAAAGTTCTAGCCGTCTGGTATGTTTGCCGACAGGACAGTGCCTGATTAGTACTCCCATTACACTGGCGATATTCAGGCGATTTAGGGAAAAAAGTTTTGTGGATCTTTTTATGTCCAATTTAGGCCAGGTGCTTGGCTATAGTGCAAGTGCTCGCGGAAAACCATCTACGGTTCGTAAGTGCATATGCACGTTGCTGAGATCACACCTTTTTCCTGAGATTCCATTATGTCCTGGTACCCAGTTAATAAAATAATACTATGTAATAATATATAAACAAATAATTTAATTGAATAATATAACTCACAGACACAGAAAAATTTTTTTAATATCTTATATTAAATTATTACAATTGAATTATGATTATAGATAAATATCTAATTATGAAAATTCAATCGAAGGTCTCGGATACAAACCCTGGTTAAAATATATCATAATATAAAATAAAATACCTGCCACACCTCTAAAGGAAAGTTTGAATTCTCACTCACTTATCACATTGTCTGTGGTAGGAGACTGTTCATAAATAAATAAATAAATACGGTAAATTTCAAATAATTAAAATTTAGTATATCCTTAAGGTATATCTTAAACTTAAAGCCTTTAACTAATGATATAATATTGGGTCCTTTCATAAAAACCCAATGTAAACTTATTCTAAATACATTAATAGTTTTCATAATATTTTATTCAATATTTTATATCGATTGAAATATCAAAATGAGGTCTAGCTGATAAGGATAATGCATTAAACTGTTAAAGCTGAGTTTTATGCAATGATTTATTATAATTTAAACGATAATTTACAACAAAAAATGAACATCAGTTATTACATACTAATACTACTTATTAAAAAAATTTACATTATTGTTTTTTTATTTTTAATCTTGGACAAATATTAATTTAAAACGGGCTTTATTTGAGTTCTCTTAAGAAAAATGAAATTAAGATTAATTGGTTGGAATTTTCTAATTTCCTGAAAGAATTAAATTTTGAATGAATAAAAACTTTTGATGCATATAAATTAAATAAAAGTTTAATAATTTTTTAACGATTATTTAACAAGATAATAAAAACTTAATAATAAGATAAAATTTATGCAAATTAACCGTGAAAAAATGATATAAAGGCAGTAAGTAAAAATAAGTATTGAGAGGCACATGAATCCAGATAGGTAGTGTAGGTATTCTTATATTTATTTCTATTTACTTATTTATGTACAGTCCCATGCCACATACCATGTGATAAGTTAATGAATTTGCCTTCTCTTTTCAGGTGTGGAATTTAAATTTATTTTATATGATGGTACAAACTATTACGATATCAATTATGAATTATATTTTTTTATTAGATAAGATCTGACCAGGATTTGAATTCAAGACTTTTCGATTGAAATGCCGTCACTAGAACCACTGAGTTATCGGTCAGATTTATATTCTTATAAAACACAAAAAAAAATACCAACTATTAAATCATAAACAAATTTAAAGGTTTTTAATTTTTTAAATCACATATATATTCAGCAGAACTTTAGCTTTGAACTTTAGATAGTAGCTCCAGACTAAAAGGATGGTACGCTGGTTTACATAAACAAAAGTTGAGTTTTTGTCGAGTTCTATAAAATGAGTTTACAGGATCGATCAATACCTTTACCTAATTTTTAACTTATGTAACTTAAATGTAGAATATTGTAAGAAACCGACAAACAGAGAAAATCCACAAAATTAATAATATAAAAATACTCTATGAAAAATGTGCTAAAAATTGTGATTGTAAATCAAGAATGTGTGTTTTTGATTTATTGCTTTAATTTAAAATGAAAAAAAAAATTTAATTATTTAAATCCTCTGGCTCTTGAGTATTTACACAAGTGTAGTTAACTGGCTTTGGGTACACATTCAAAAGGTGTACACAATAAGTTCGTCTTCAAAACAGTCTATTTAAAACCTTGAAATTTAATAGGAATTATAATTATATTGTAAACTTGTTTATTTGCATTGGTATTGGGTTTGTAATCATCAACTGAGAAAAAAATATTTTTGATAAGCGTCACCTACTGAATTGATTTAACGATGTCCATCCTTTTGAACGAAATGTTGAAATTACGAATAGAAAAAGTCGGACCATGGGTTCAGATTCTGTAAGTTTTGAAACGAGCCAAAGGAAACCGACATTTTTACTAATCCAATAGAGCGAGAAATTTTAGATTTTTTACAAGGGTTAATCGGAGTAAATATTCAGAGAGCTATCACATATCTCTTAATACCTAATAATATTTGCATTTGAAACTGAGTGCGGTAGGGTATTAATAAGATGGCTGCATTTACTTACAGTTCTTTCATTACTCATTTTTACTTGACAGGACATTTTATGACAATCTTTTTTTTTTTAAACACCATAGTGAATAAGAATAATTTAAGAAAACTAAAAAATATTTTCTTTCTTAATTATTCATTAACTTAAACCAATTATCAACTCTACCATATTATTAAAAATATAAAATTTTAAAAGTTTATTTTATAATATTATAAAATAAAAAAATTCTTTATATTCATACTAAAATTATTCAAGAAGAAATTTAATATCATATTAAATTTATTAACTCAAAAAAATATTATAATTCATTCAAGAAATCTTCAGATTCTTATCATATACTAAAAAATTATAAAATACTCGTATATATAAAATACAGTAAATGACAGGTGGTTTATTATTATTTAAAATTTTTAACTTTTAAAAACTTTAATAGCCCATTTTTTAATATATATATATTTTTTTAATTTTAAATAAAAAGTTAACAACAACAATAAAAAGGTACAAATACTGGTAAATGTTGAGATACATACAAAAATACATAACTATAACTGAATTGGTAAATGAGTTAATAAAAGACAAGATTATAAAATATTTAATAAGCAGTAAGTATAGCAGCAAATTAATAACTTAAAAGAATATTTAAAAAAACTCATAAAATAAAATTAAAAAAATACAATAAAAAACTTTCTTCCTTTTTATTTAATTTGAGTAATTTTCGATTCATTTAATAAATCTTAAATATTTCATAATTTATTAAATAAATTATTATATTATTTAAAAATTTATTCGTCCAGAATCACGTACATCTTGAAAGATAATAAAAAAAAATTTAAAATTTGATTGAAATATTTTTCCAAATTATGAATATTTTATATCGAAATATTTAATAAAAATTTTGAAATATTATGAGTTATATGCCGATATTGAACAATTTTAGATATTCCTTATGGATTCTGGCATAGTTCTCAGTATCATTCTGTGGAATTTGAAATTTATTAAAAAACGAGGAAGAGTGTAGTAGAGTAGACTGTGTCAACTCTGGGATACCCGTATGACCGTTATATAAACATTATATCATTATTATTATAAACATTAATTACTTTTGACAAAATTTCAAACATACCAGCTTTATTAGGTGTAGTGTAATGCTCATATAAAAGAGGGAGTTGTATGGCAGCTACTCGAACCCTCTGCAGTAGACCAACCAAATTTTGCAGGAACTTTGGCCATGAAACTAAACTGCTTTTGGCAAAATTTCAGACACGTAGCTGTTATAGGTACAGAGTAATACTCATATAAAAAAAGAAGTTGTATGGCAGCTACCCGAACCCATGGACCAAAATGGCTGGATGTAAATAGCGATGACGACTATTGCAAAACAACAAATTTGTAAAAATTTCAAGATTTTAGCTCCTTTAGTTTTTGAGTTACCGTGGTGACGGACGGACGGACATACATAGCTAAATCGATTTATTTTTTGATTCTGATCCGATCTATACGATTGAGTCTATATCTACCCCCCCTCCTTCTCTGCGTCACAAGCGTAATGGCAAATTTATTATACCCTTTGACTATATAGTCATACGGGTATAATGAGAAATAACGGACGATAAATATTTTAAAAGATTTTAATGTTTCATGAGTGGTTACTCTGAAAGACTTCAATTCTTAAATGTTATACTTAATTTTTTATTACAACGAATATAATTTAGATAATATAGGTTAATACAGGGTGGCGCAAAACGACCTATATGGTTTGAATGTTTAATAACTTTTTAAATATATTTATATTTTTTATTTTTATTTCAGAATTTTGTGAAGAAAACTTGGGGAATTGGAAATAGAACAGTACACAACAGAACAGCGATCAAAAATTACGAAAAGTTATGGAAAATGTACTGGAAAGAGCACGAAGCTGAACATGGTCACCACTTGCGGGATATAATTTTTCTACTTAAGCTAAAAATATTCCCCATTAATATACTGTATAACAAAAAAATGATAATAATAATTAACCATTAAATAAAAACGTTATTAAGCATTCAAACCATATCGGTCGTTTTGCCCCACCCTGTATTTGAATTAAAAAAAAAAAAAACAGTAAAATTGACTTAACTTCTCTTTGATATAAGTAATCAATTCTTTTAAATAATTTAAAATACAAAAATCTGACCGATAGCTCAGTGGTTAAAGTGGCGCATACATGAATCGCATTCATGTCCTTCAAATTATTTAAATGTATAGCATATAATTTTTTAAACATATATTAATTTTTTATTATTATATAATATATTTTATGTTTTTATAAAAGACGACAGACAAGTCGAATATATAATCTATATAGTTTATATAGATTCCACGTACGCACGTCCGTTTACAAAAATTTTTCAGTCTTTAAAATAAGGAAAAAAAATTTAAACTATGTTTAGGTTTTACAGAAATTTTGTTTCTTAGAGGAACTATTTTCTGTAGCCCGACTTGCTACGGAGCTGCTAAGGAAAACCCTTAATTCAAATTATTACAAATGTTTTATAATAAGCCTTAATATGTAGCAAAAAATGTATACAATTACTTTACGGTACTTTAATTTCGTTTAAGGAGCCTATTTAGAAATGGCTTCAGTTTCTTTTATCGTTATATTCACTAAGCCGCTGATTACTCGGCTATTGTATAAGATTATGAATACACATATTAATTTTGTGCGCCATCTGTTATCCTACAAAAGAGTTATTTACATATTTATATTAAATGTTATCTTATACGTTTCTGTCAGAGTACTCTCTTCTTAAATATGACATATGACCAATTATAATAAATTGGGAATTAAATTTAGATATTTAAAATCATCAATTGATCCAAATTACAAAGGCTTACTTGTTATAAAACTTACTAATAAAGATCCTGTTTATTAATTAATTGATTAATAACTGAGTAAATCAAAAGTTTTTAAAGGTAAAAAAGTTAACTAAAACATGAATCATGTAAAATATGATATTTAATTTTAAATAAGTTTTTTTAAATAATTTTGAAAGCTCTTATAGCGTTCTGTGAATGATCAGCACAAAGCTTTCTTAATCCATTTTGAACTACGCATTCAGTCAAAAAACTAATGCCTATAGTTTTGAAATACAACTAAACAAATTTTAGTATAGATGAATTTCACTTGCAAAACAAAAAGAGTTTTCAGGGCTTCCAAACCAATAAAACTTTTAAAATAAATTAATAATTTAATATGAAAAAAGATTTTACCTCAACTTCTACTAAATATTTTTATAATTATGAAAACATTCAACGTTATACAAATATTCAAATATTATATAATACTGAAAATACAACTCCTTTATCCCGTTAAGCAACTCTATTACATTATTTTGACTACTTAAATCCAAATTTAAAAGCTAAAACAATCTTAAAACACTTTTTTATTTTTTAAATATTTTAAAGGGCAATTAATTTTAAATGGAGGGATGACTTAAAAATATTTTAAAAGAATAAGGAAAAACTCATACAGATACGAGTATTTATCATTAGACTCTAATAAATCCTTTGAATGAAAATTGAAGAAACCAAAAAAAAATAAAAAAATAAAAAACAACAATAACAAAATAATTTAATTTTATATGAGATTTGACTCCCTTCAATTTAAAATTCGTGTTTTATATGATGAAAATGTTTTTTTTTTATATTTTAATGGTAACAACATTATTGTAGCGATAAAAACAACACGATACAAATTCCTCTGATTCTATTTCTCTTTCTGTTAAAAAAAATAATAATAACAAATGTATTGACATTTTTCCAGTAAGGAGTTTTTTTTTTTATATTTATATTCATAGTACATACATATAGACATACGCGCCTATATATATATATAAAAATTTTTGTGAATTAATATAATATAAACCATATTATGAAATTTAAACGAATATAAATCACATAAAAAAACGCTTAAATTTGCGCAAAAAATAACAGCATTTTACAGTTTCAGTAACTTAATTTTTTTTTTTTCTATTTTTTTAACCCTCCTACATTTATGTGAACGTTTGTTATACATTCAGTTTTTATTCAATATTTAAATTTATATCAATAAATGAATAAGTATGTATATACACATACATAAATATAGGCATATTCTTTTAAAGATTCTAAAAAAGAATATGAATAATATGAGCCTATATGAGCCTTAAATGTTCATTTAGATAAAGAAATAAAGAAAAGTTATTCGTTTTTTTTTTTTTTTGAGTGTTACACAAGAAGTGAAAAATTCAAAAAAAAAAAAACAAAACAGAAGAAAAAATATTCAATTTTCTTTCCAACATATTATATAGGAATTGATATAATCCTGATCCTTTTACTTTGATAGTATTAATGTACAAAAATAAAAATCTTTATTTTTTTTTTTTGATTGTTATTGTTTTGTTTTTTTTTTTTCTTGGAGCCAAGAATAATATTAAATTAAAAGGGCAAGTATTGAAAGTATGAGCCCTAGGAGTATTTCGTCTTAAAAATAAGGCTTTTAAAAATTTTGCACTTTGAAAGATTGAAACCTTGTTAGAAACTTAAAACATATTCTTATAATATATTTTTTCATCTTGAGCAACTCTGTTGTAAGTGTTGTTCTTATAAAAGTCTTATTTCACTCTTGTAAGCTTTTTTACTTAAATTTTCTCAGTCAAGACTAATATTTTCTTACAACAGTCTTGTATTCATTCTTTTAAGAGCTTTATAAGATCATGTCTTGAAAAAGTGTGCTGTAAGATAGTTATAAGGTTTTAACCTTATTGAACAATGTATATAATTTTTAATAATGTTAAGCTGTTATAGTAGCTAGTAGAAGACAGTACAATATATTAAGAGATGGTTGATTTTAATGAAAAGGAGGGTCTTATTCATACTTTTAAGTGTGGGCTTTTAATTATTATTAGTCCACTGCATGTAGCAAAATCTGAATTTGATTAAAAAAAAGTGATACTCTAAACATCAAACAAAACGTTCAAAAAAATTGCAGTACATACTATTGGACAGTTTTTATTTGTATTATAGAGCTCTCAAATTAAAATATTAGCCCTATATACCAGAATATTTTAAACTAAAAATTTAATCATACAATTCAAAAAAGAAGTTTTTTTAATATTTGAAGCTCAAGGCAAACTTTAAACCTAAAATACAACTCTGACATTTAAAGAAAATCAAAAAATAAAAAAAAAACAAAATATCATCATACGCGACTTAAGACTTTAACATTAAAATAAAAGAAGGAGCCATTATATACGGTTGAATAGCTTTTTAATAAATACCTATGAATCTGTTTTATCATTATTATTATTAGTACATTACATACACGTACATATATATATATCAATTTGTTTATGAAGGATTGAATAAGACATATTATGTTGGGTATTAAAGGCAATATGCAATAAAAATTTCGCGCTTTTCTATAATTTTTTTTGTTATTTTTTGTTCTGCTTTTTTTTGCAAAGAAAACTCCTTCATTCATAAGAAAATGTTTTGAATAAAGCTAAATTCATACATATAGTATAGGAATGGGTACAAAATTCCCAAAATCTACAAAATACAAAATTTTAAAAAACAAAATCCCAAAATAACTAAATTGTTTAATGTAAGGAATAAGTTACATAAGATTAAAAGGTAAATTTAACAATATTACAATTATAAACGCATATGGACCAACTGAAAATGCAGATGAAAATGAAAAGGATGCTTTCTATGAAAATCTTGGAGATGTATGTGAAAGAATAAATAATTATGACACGATAGTCCTCATGGGAGACTTTAACGCAAAGATTGGAAGAGAAGCACATATACATAAAATCGCAGGAAAATTCTCATTACACGATATTACAAACAATAATGGCGCAAGATTGTGTCAATTAGCGTGCGAACAAAATATGCGGGTCAGAAGTACGGCCTTTGAACGGAAAAATATTTACAAAGGCACATGGAAAATACCGGGAACAAACGAAGTAAATCAAATTGACCATGTACTAGTGTCAAAAAGATGGGCAACATCAATAATAAACATCACAACATGCCGCGGAGCCAATTGCGACAGCGATCATTTTCTTGTTGTTGCAAAAGTAAGGCAAAGAATATCAAATATTGCAAAAAAGGGTGGAGTTAAAAGAGTGAAATGGGATAATGAAAAGTTTAAGGAAAATGATTTAAAAGAACAATACCAAAGTGTAATAAGAACAAAAATAGAGTCCCTAGAAGGTGCAAATGAAACTATAGATGGAAAATGGTCGCAAATAGAAGAAAGTTTAATTACCGCAGCGAGAGAAGTTATAGGAAGAAAGCGACCTGAAAGAAATTCTGAATGGTTTGATGAAGAATGTGTACTAGCAATAGAAGAGAAGAATAAAGCTAGAGAAAAGACATTACAGAATAACACAAGAGCAAATAGAATGCAATACATCGAAAAAAGAAGAATATCTACAAAAATCTGTCGTAGGAAAAAGAAATTAATGATGAGAAACAAAATAATTGAAATCCAGAATGAGCAAGATCAAAACAATGTAAAACGGTTTTACGAAAAAATAAAGAAAGGAACCAGAGGCTTTCAACCAAGGTTAGTAGCCTGCATAGACAAAGACAATAAAATATTGTCAGAAGAAAACGAGGTTTTAAATAGATGGTCCGAATACTTCAAAGATCTGTTAAATATAAACCATATAAGTGCAGAAATTAACAATGGTATAATGTACACCGTGGAACCTAAAGACATACCACCATCAGCAGAAGAAATTAGTGAAGCAATAAAAAAACTCAAGCTTAATAAAGCCCCGGGTGATGACCAAATAACAGCGGAATTATTACAAAATGGCGGGGAATTTTTACATGATAGAATTCACAGATTAATAGTTGAAATATGGAACAATAAAGCTATGCCTAAAAAATGGAGTGTAGGATTAATATGCCCCATACACAAGAAGGGGAACAAGTTAAACTGTGAAAATTACAGGGGAATAACGCTGCTAAATTGTGCATATAAGGTTATGTCAAATGTTTTATATGAGAGATTAAAGCCAATATATGAAGAGCAAGTCGGAGAGTACCAGTGTGGTTTTAGAAATGGCAGATCGACAATAGATCAAGCATTTCTGGTTAAACAAATCATGGAGAAATGCTACGAGTATAATGTAGATTTGCATATGATATTTATAGACTTCAAGCAAGCATTCGATAGCATTAACAGAAAAGAAATTCCGAAGACTTTACTGAAACTGGGCGTGTCCACGAAGTTGACTGGTCTTGTAATGATGACAATGCAAAATTCCATGAATAAGGTATTAATACAGGACTCTACATCAGAAGAATTTATTAGTACAAGCGGTGTACGACAAGGGGACGCTCTTTCAGCAATAATTTTTAATATGCTTCTGGAATATGCAATAGGTAACATGGATTTGGGAGGTAATATATTCATGAGAGAGTATCAGATTATAGTGTACGCAGATGATATTTTGATTATTGCCAAAGCTTATAATAAAATGGCAGATATATTTAAATTAATCACAGAAAAATCGCGTAAAATAGGCTTAAATATAAATATAGCGAAAACTAAATACCTAAAAATGTCAAGAAATGAAGAAAGAAGACTTCCACAAAATATAAAAATCGAACAAGATGAAATTGAAGGTGTTAATAGTTACAAATATCTTGGCATAATATTAACAAACAATAACAGTAGCCAAGCCTGCGTACAAGACCGAATACAGGCAGCAAACAAATGTTACTACTCTCATAAGAAGCTGATGACATCCAAGCTAATAACAAGAAGAGCAAAGTTGCAAATATACAAAACCATCATACGCCCAGTAGCAACTTATGGAAGTGAAACATGGACCATGAATAGAAATGAAGAAGAAGTGTTAAGAATATTTGAAAGAAAGATATTTAGAACTATTTATGGTCCAATACGAAATGAAAACGGCGAATACCGTAGAAGGCACAATTCGGAATTATATGCGCTAGCAGAGAACGAGGACATTGTAAAACATATAAAGTCCAGTAGATTAAGTTGGGCGGGGCATGTCATCAGAATGGCGGAAAATAGAGCACAGTACAAAATTTACAATGCTAGACCATTGCTTAACAGAGCAAGAGGTAGGCCTAGAAGCAGATGGGAAAATAACATTGAAGACGATACCAGAAAACTAGGGGAAATAAACTGGAAAACCACCGCGAGAAACAGAGATGAATGGAGGAAGATAGTGAAGAAGGCTAAAACTCACCAGGAGTTGTAACGCTAAAAGATGATGATGATGATGATGTTTAATGTAAGGCATAAGTCCCTAAACCCCTTTGAAACAAATTTTTGGAACCCTGATTTTGTATTCAAATCTAAAATCTAACCTAACTTTTGACGTACATGACAGGTAGCATTTATATGTTAGCAAAGCTTTTAATAAAATGCCTCCTCCCCCATTACATATTCTGAAAAAAAGGTGCAACCCTTACTTTGAGCTCTACTCTAAAATCTCTTCGAATTCAGGATCTCACCTATACAGATAAATAAATATTTCAGAAAAGGGGAAATCTTTTTTTTTTAACCAATGCTAAAATGTCATTTGACTTTATATTTAAATTTTAATAAGATGTCAAAAATAAAAATGAAAAAAGTCCCAAATTTTGGACTTTTTTTCATTTTTGTTTTGGAAACTTTTTTCTTACAGCCTGCAAAAATATTTAAATTTGACATTTATAAATGAAAAATAGTAATTTATTTCAAAATTTTGACGTTTCTTATATATATATTTGAAAATTTCGAATTTTGGGGATTTTGTCTTTAGAGATTTTAGTTTTGGGAATTTGGATTTTGGGAATTGTGTGCCGATCCCTTCAGTATATATACAATATACATAATTCTGAATAAAATCTTAATAAAATATTTCCGTGTTACATATTGAAAAAGTCTGAATTTTGTCATTTTGTTGAAAATTTCTTCCCCTTTAAAGAAATACAAAAAAAAACAAATAAAACAAGTGATGAAAAAAAACCAAGGGTTTTTAAAAAAGCACATTTTCAAATTTATATTGTATTACATATTGAGTTTAACTTTGGAAATATTTACTTGGAAATAGTTACTGCTTAATTATAAAATTTACTGCTAACAGTAAAGTTTTTATTTTAAATTTGTTATAGCCCTTCAATGGGGAAGGTTTCCAATTTTCTCAAGGATCTACCTTCATCTAATTTGTTAAGCCTATAAAAACAGCTCTCTTCTACCGTTTTTCGATTGAAAATAAACCAAACAGAAATCTTGTTATATCAATTGAAATATAGGGCTTTTTTGGAATTTGCAGGGGCTGTAGCTTCGTCACCCTTCAAAATTAAGAAAAACCTTTGACACATGTTTAAATATAATTATAGTGCTTTGAATTTTGTATATCACAAAAAAAAAATTTGGACAGGTATTCAAGTTACAGGTGTTTAAAAATTGCAAAATTTCAATTTTCGAGCCCTTATAGCTCCTAAACATGGGACTTGACAAAAAAATTTTGTTAACCGACTCCTACTAATTTCTCAGTATCTAACTTCTCCCAAAATTTCAAGACCCTAGCTTGAACCGTTTAGAAGATATGTGTGGCCAAAAATTTTGTAAAAATTGAGTTTTGTGTAATGTTAAATTTTAGTACCGTATAACAACCCTAAACATTTGTCTTTTAAATATTTATAAAGCTTATGAAACCAGCTATCGTTTGCCGTTTTCAAATTGAAAATAAACCTAATAGAACTCTTGTTATAACAATTTGAATATAGGGCTTTTTCCAACTTTGTGGGGCTGCAGCTCCGTAACGGGTGGGGCTGCAGAAAAAAATTCTTCTACGAAATTATTTTTTTGTAATACCTACTAGTGGTTAAAACTTCTTTTCTCTATTTCAAACGATGTAAAAGTTTTTGTAAACATACGGACAGACGGACAGACGGACGGACAGAGTGAAGCTATATAGGCACATTTTTACAAAATTCTTTGAAAATGTGCTAAAAATTGTTACGCATATATTATGTAAAATGACGACGTCAAATATATTGAAATATTTTTAAAAAATATTACATAATTTAAAAGAACATTTAAGATTTATAAAGTTGATGATTGCCTGAAAAATTGTAACAAGTGAATACTATTTTCTATATTATGTGAAAATGTGAAACTAATATTGTGCAAGATATGTGCAATTGAACATATTTTATTTAATATAACTGTTTATTTTTTGGGAAAGAAACTCCTTTAAACTCCGTTATTATATTATATTCGATAACAAACTTCGCTAAAATAAAGTTATAAATTTTAAATATAAATAAAAATTCATGAACTCAATTTTGCAATAAATTTTTATACAAGAGATTTCCATTAGCCTTAAAATATGCAATGGAAATCTCTTTAATTAACCCATTAGCCTTTAAATATGCAAGGATCTGTCAGTTAAGTTATTTTTATATTTTATTCAAAAGAACGCTATTAGTGTTTCAAATTAAAGGCTACTATTAGATATTATTACATTATTATGTAGCTTTTGCTAAGAGGAAAAAAAATTAGAAAAACAGAATAATAAGGAAAAGTTGAAAAGTAGCACGGAAAATAATAAAGGAAAGTTGGAAACTATGTTTGGAACCAAACCTTTATGTGAGTTCTTTTAAAAATTCTTTAAATCATTAAATGGAGACTTTCTATAGGAAAGAAGCTCATGGATATGGAAGCATATTTTACATTTTAATAAATAAGTTTCCATAACTAGTTTTGCGACTTGACTCAAAGTTTAAATTTGGATACTTGAAGTGTTCCTAGTGTTTCGTAGGAATTGCCTAAAATTTGGTATTATTTATTTTTCTTCAATTTCGTTTCCGAAATATATTGTTATGCAAGAGGAAGATAATAATCCAAAATTTGGGTTTATCCTACGATTAGGAAAGATTACCTGAAATTGGTGATTGCCGATTATTAGGCATTAGAGCAATTTGCAATTTGTCGAGGTAACTTAGTGAATTTTGTAAAAATTTCAATACACATCTTGTCTGATTCATTCTCTTTATCTATTGAATCTATCAGTGGACAAGAGATGTGCCGTTGGAAAAAAGCTTCACAATGGAAGAAAATAGCAAAACATTCTGTCATGTCCTTTATCAAAAATATGGTACTTCAAGGCCTTATCCAAGGCTTTTTCAAAATTATGGAACTTCAAGGTATAAAATTTCGATTAAACTGCATGCTTTAGATAAGGCATTTATCAGCCCTTGCCGTCTTGTTATGAAATCTTGCTATAAATCTAAAAGAAACATCAAATTAAGTCCTTGGAAAGTTTCAAGTTCAACACTTTTAATTTAGCTAGCTCTTGCCGAGTTAGTAAACCTTTGTACCGCATTCCAACGTGTTTTATCTTATTTAAAACTAAAATCTAATAACTTTTCAAAGATATATTCAATTATGATATTAAAAATAGACAGTCAGACATTTTTAACAAATTTTTATGCCATTTTTCAAATTCGTAAAAATACTCGTAATGTTAAAGAATGAAAAACAAGTACGGAAATGACTTTTAGTACTTTTAGTACATCATTTTATTACTATAAGAATGTAACCTTAAAAGTTGTGTATTTTAAAAAAATAAAAAAAAAAAAACCAAAAAAAAAATAAACATTTATATTTTTTTAAGAATATCTTATAAGAATTTTAAATATCATGAGATTTTCAACATAAACTTTAAAAAAAAAGTATCTTCAATACTTCATAACATATATATATAAAAAGGAATTCCATCGTCATCATTTCCATCAAACATATCCTGACAAATTTGTTTACTTTTTCCTATTTTTTTTTTTTTAAATTTTTCCTTTTTTTATTCCAAGTTTTTTTCTTTATATGCAAAGTCACAAATATTTGTAATATCGTCATATGAATGTGTTTGTGTGTAGAATTAAAGGCGTCACATATAGTTTTTCCTTATTTTAATTTTTTATTGAATGGAGTTTACAAAAAAAAATATAAGTATTTTTATACCCGTGCATACATATATGAACATCGGGTATATTAAAATTACTCCTCCGTTTGTAACGCATCGAAATATAAGAGCTAGATATAGTGTCAAGGGTACGTATCGAATCAGCATCGAAAAGTGAATCGATCTAGCTATGTGTGTCCGTCCGTCCGTCCGTCCGTCCGTCCGTCCGTCCGTCCGTCAGCACGATAACTCAAAAACTATAAGAGCTAGAGTTCTGAAACTTTCACAAAGTAATTTTTAGACAATTTGTAGGTTCCCTATTGTTTTTGGTTAAAATCGGAGAAAGGCTTCGGGTAGCTGCCATACAAATTTTTCGATATTTTATGAGTATTTTTAAAATTAATAACGAAAAATAGAAACCAAATATAAAAACAAACAAATTGTTGTTTAATTATAAATCGATTCATGGTGTAGTGGTTAGGACATGTTACTTGTAGCAAAAATGTTTCGGTTCGATTTCTGGCTGGGCAAAATTATTTTTTTTTTTAATTCATCTTAAAATTCTCATTTATAAATTATTTATTTTTTTTAAATTCATTTTTTTTTATCTATTTTTTTTTTAATAAAATATATGTATTTATTTTATGTTTGAAAAAATTTAATTTTATAGAAAATTAGACAGAAGATTCATTTATATTAAAAATTATTAATTTTTTTTAATATTTCTATAAAAAAATTCAAAACTGTTATTTAAAACAAACAATAAATTGATACTATAGCAACTACGATTATTTAAAACTGTTATTTAAAACAAACAATTGATACCATAGTAACTAGAATTATTTAAAAAAAAAAACAATGAGATAAATAAAAACTCGTTTTGTAAACAAATTATTAATTGTTCTATGGTATAGTGTGTAGGACATGGGACTGGTAGTCAAAACGTTTCGGTTCGATTCCTGGCTGGGGCAAAATTTTTTTTTTTTTAAATTCATCTTAAAATTCTCATTTATAAATTATTTATTTTTTTTAAAACATTTTTAAAAAAATTCAAAACAGTTATTCAAAACTAACAATTGATACCATCGCAACTATAATAATTTAAAAAAAAAATTGAGATGTATATAAGGTTGATGGCTTAGTGGTTAAGACGTCGACATTTTAATTGGAAAGTGTGGGTTCGAATCTCGTTGAGAGCATATTTTTTTTTTAAATTCATCTTTTTTTTTTAATTCATTTTTTTTTTATTAATTTTTTTTCAATTAAATATAAAAAAACAAATATTTTGAATTTTCTGTCAAACAGTTCAATTGCAATAAAAGAATTTCTTATATATTTAATACACGCACGGGTATCTAAAAGTTGACAAGGGCAACTATAATCTTCCTCGTTTTTAGCACATTTTCAAAAAATTTTGTAAAAATGTGCCTATATAGCTTCACTCTGTCCGTCCGTCCGTCCGTCCGTCCGTCCGTCCGTCCGTCCGTCCGTCCGTCCGTCCGTATGTTTACAAAAACTTTTACACCGTTTGAAATAGAGAAAAGAAATTTTAACCATGGGTAGTTTTTGCAAAAAAAATAATTTCGTAGAAGAATTTTTTTCTGTAGCCCCACCTGTTACGGGGCTACAGCCCCCCAAAGTTGGAAAAAGCCCTATATTTAAATTGTTATAATAAGAGTTCTGTTACATATATTTTCAATCTGAAAACGGCAAATGATAGCTGGTTTCATAAACTTTATAAATTTTTACAAGGCAAATGTTTAGGGTTGCCATACGGTACTAAAATTTAACATTACGCAAAACTCAATTTTCGCAAAATTTTTGGCCATACATATCTTCTGAACGGTTCAAGCTAGGGTCTTGAAATTTTGGGAGAAGTTAGATACTTAGAAATTAGTAGGAGTCGGTTAACAAAATTTTTTTGTCAAGCCCCCTATTTAGGAGCTGTAAGGGCTCGAAAATTGAAATTTTGCTATTTTTAAACACCTGTAACTTGAATACCTGTCCAAATTTTTTTTTAGTGATAGACAAAATTCAAAGTCCTATAATTATATTTCAATATGTGTCAAAGGTTTTTCTTAATTTTGAAGGGTGACGGAGTTACAGCCCCTGAAAATTCCAAAAAAGCCTTATATTTAAATTGATATAACAAGGGTTTTGTTAGGTTTATTTTCAATCGAAAAACGGTATTAGAGAGCTGCTTTTATAGACCTTACAAAAATATGTCGTTTAAATGTATAGGGTTGCCATACGGTACTAAAATTCACCATTATATAAAACTCAATTTTTGCAAAATTTTTAGCCCCACATATCTTTTAAACGGTTCAAGCTAGGATCTTGAAATTTTGGGAGAAGTTAGATCCTAAAAAAATAGTAGGAGTCAGTTAACAAAATTTTTTTGTCAAGCCCCCTGTTTAGGAGCTATAAGGGCCCGAAAATTGAAATTATGCTATTTTTAAGCACCTGTAACTTGAATACCTGTCCAATTTTTTTTTTATTAATATACAAAATTTAAAGGTCCAACATTATATTTTAACATATGTTAAAAGTTTTTCTTAAATTTAAAAGGGGTTCCTTAAATTGAAGAAAGTGTCACTCAGTTTTACCCATTTTTGCTTAGATAATAAAATTCTAAGTAAAATTCCAAATTTTTGTGTAATTCACAATTTAATTTCTAGAACCTAAAAAATTAGTGGATGAGGGGGGGGGGGGAAGTTGAAGTTATATTCTTGAGAAATTTGGCAACCTTTCCCATTGAAGGGCTATAACAACTTTTAAAAAATTTACTGTTAGCAGTAAATTTTATAAGTCAGTAGTAACTATTTCCAAGTAAATATTTCCAAAGTTAAACTCAGTATGTAGTACAATATAATTTTGAAAATGTGCTTTTTTAAAAACCCTTGGTTTTTTTTCATCACTTGTTATTTTATAATAGCAATAAAAATATAAAATATTGATCATAATAATTTTTTAAAAAAAAAATATCCATATAAAATTTAATTTAAAACTTAAAGAAAAGAATTGGATTTATCGTATAGATAATTGCGTTTTAAAAGAACGATTTCTTGCACTTAAGTTTTATAGGATTATCATATTAGAAATTTGTTTTAAAAGAAATTTTATAATAGGCTTATCAATTATAAATAACAAATCAAGAGACTCTGCTGCTTAATCCTTTAAATAGTTTAAGAGCTCTGCCCCTTCTAGGCAAGTCTCCAAAAATTTAGTATTTATCTTAGGGAAGATATGAGAAAAATGTGAGAGCTTAAGTTGAAGCTGAGAAATTGGGTATTCTTAAACAAAAATAAAATTGGTACATTAATAACGGTTTTTTTTTGCAAAAATTACGGTTATTTAAAAAAAACAGCGAAAAATATCAATATTTTACAGATCAAAGTCTTTGTTACTCTTTAACTATCAATGATAATATTAAGTAAAAATAAAATGATAAAAGCCCCTAATAACCTCAGATTGCTACTAACATTTTTTCTATATTGTACAGAAGTATTAAAACAAATTAAGTAGATCTCCTTCCAGAACAATTTTTTCTTCGGTATGAACTTTTTTATCACCTCCGCTCTTCGAAATCTCTGAGTTCTGGCCCCTGTATTTATTCTTCAAAAAAGTTCTGAACTAAAGCCAATATTTACTCTATGTATTGAAAGATTTAGCAGAACATTTAATTTCTAAGTTGTTTATTTAATTCCAAACAATGGAAATTAATTTAATTTCCAAGCTGTTGGTCTTAACTTTGTTGAATCTCCGCATTCGATTTGTTTCAGTATGAAAAACTTGAACCTTAAATCCGTTAATTAGAACATCTTTATAAGTACAAAATCCATAACTACAAAATCTGTTATTTTATTCTAGTCATTGAAAAATCTGGTAGAAGATTCAACTGTTCTATATTATTGATTCGATTCTGAAGGTGTTTGACCTAGCAACTTTATTTTATCTGTTTCGTGATTTAGAACTCGAAATTAAATTCTGTAAATTACAAAATCCGCATAGGAGGTCTTAAAAATTTTTGATTGGATCGTTTCTTCCAAAAAAACAAAAAACCTCAATATTAATGTTTTTTTTTTTTTTTTATTATTCATAGGTTCAAAAAAGTGATTGGCACTTGTGACGAACCCCTTTATTTTTATTACAATAGTTAACACTTAACACTAGGCAACAAAATTATATTAATAACAAACAATAAGTTCTTATATTATTATATAAAAATTTTAATTAGGTAAATGTTAATATTTATTCTACAACAATAGGCTCAACATTGCTATATTATTCTTTGCAATATTATTTTCCAGATGCTTGTCTTAATTTCTTTAATTTTCACCTTTTGATTAGTTTCAGAATGAAGAACTTGCAGCGTGGGATATAACTATGTCAGATCTGTATATTTCAAATACCAATACAATTACCAGTACCACTTCCTGATACTCACCCATCAGAGTTTTTAAATGAAAATATTTCCAAAATACTTGAATACTATATAATTGAATTCTTGATACTAAGTATTTCTTGATACTGAATTACTCGAAAATACTTAAGTATATTAAAAAGTAATTTAATTACTTTCTGGGAATTACAAGTATTTTCAATCGATTCCTTTACTAATACCAAATTTATTTTTGTAAGTTTCGAAAGTTACTTAGATTTCGAAACTTACAAAAATTTGGGTATAAGTAACGGAATCGATTGAAAAGTACATTGGTACTTGACAAAGTAATGATACTTACAATTTAAGTACAATTTTACTTAGTATTATACCACGTTTTAACTACATATTCTTAATTAGAAACTAATTATATACTTATTTAAATTTAAATTTTTAAAAACATTAGATTTGGAAATACAAACTAAATTTGGTCTAAGGGACGTACAGTTCTTCAAATATACATTTAAAAAATTGCATATATTTTAAAATTAAATATGAAAGACTAAATTTTATTGCAGGAATTATAATTTATCTTCATTGTACTTAAATTAAATATTTTTTTTAAATAACAAACAACAATATCTATATATATTTAATAATTTTATATCACTTGATTATTTATTTTTTTTTTTTAATATGATCTCAATTTTCAATATTTTCATATTCATTTTCTTGTCAAATTGAATATTCAGAAATTCTTCAGTAAATCCATGATTATCACATAACATAAAAATACTTTAGTGTATTCAATACATTATTTTTATATTATATATTATGTATGTATATATATATTATATACATTACGTTATATTAAAATATAACAGTATAACATTCTTTATCCATATTTTAATTTTAGTGTCAGCTTAATGATAGTTTTGGAAAATTGAAGAGTATTAGTGTAGTATTATAGAAGATGTAATAACAGAGAGATGAACATAAAATGAAATCCTTCAATTATTATTATTATTATTATTATTATTTTTTTTTTTTTTTAATATTATATAAACATCAGCTCTTACTATATTTTGAATAAACAAAGATGAAAGTAATCATATAGTATTATAATTTTGTATTCGTCAGTGCATTTGATAGTCAGAAGACAATAATTTAATCATTTAGGGAATAATAGGAGCTCTTTTTATCTATTGCATTTTTAAATTAAGAGCTCCTGTGGTGATAAATCTTTTAGACAAAAGCACTTTAGGTCTCTGTTCTTTAGCTGATAGAACTACACGGTTTAAATAGAAATCAGCGTCTAACCAAAAGCCTTTCAATGGAATCCGATGTATAAGTTCATTTTGTTTTATATTAAATATTCGAAACCATTGTAAGTCCAATTATCTAATTGTATAAAATTCTCCCGACCCATCTTCCAACTAAAGTGGTGCTTTTGTAACCTAGAAATCCCTAAACGTATATAATATTTTCAATAACTTACCAGAATTAGTTTTCTTATAAAATTTACAACAACTCAAAACAAAAGATGCTTACATTTTAAAAACTAACTGAAATAGAAACTCATCTCTTGGGACCAAATCTCTATTAGAATTTTAAATGAACAAAAGTGACATCAAGCATTTTGAATGATAAGCTTCATCCATTGAATCTGGAAATTGGAATGTTGTAATCATACAATATTATATATTATTATCTACTGCAATAACGGTACTTTTTCTATAAAATCTATAAAATTATTTTTACATTTTGTTTTTAAAAACTTATCAAAAATCTAACAAAAAATTTTCCAAATAACTTGGATTAGATTTACAAAAATTAGAAGCTATCAAAGGGATTTTGAAACTGTATTAAAATTTTTTTTGTAAATTGATTTAAAAAAAAAAAAAAAAAAAAAACACTTTGTAGCAATTTTATAGTAACGAGAATTACTTAATCTTTTAAAATGATTTTTTGATAAGTTATCAATATTAAATGCTAATTAAGTTTTTGCTTATATATTAAAAATCAAAATACAACAAAGTCAAGTTTTTTTGTTCAATTTCTACACTTTCATTTGCCGGAAAGAAGATAATCTCATCAATAATAATTTGAAATTTAAAGTTGAAAAAAAGTAAATATGTATGATTTTTCAAAGTTAATATGCCTGAGCTAATATGATGTTTATATATGAAGGGCTCAGAAGCAAAGTGGCCTAACCCTCCAAAACAAAATTTTACACATAATATCAGACTGTTTACTGAAAATGGTTAATTTCCGGTTGCAGCTGTGTTTTTTTGTGGGCCTAATCTATTTTTATTATTTTTTTTAATAGTGAAGCCTCGTGTCTTTTATTAAGTTTTTTTGTGAGTGTAAGGAGGCCACACATAGGTGGTTCATAGCTCCTCGTTTATGTTACAAAGGCACATCATTCTATGAATTGTTTTTTCCCATAATTAGTTCTATAAAAATACAAATAAAAAACATTAACAAATCTTAATCTAGAATTGGAACAGAAGTTAAGATTATCAGATAAGATAAAGAATATTACCTATAATCAATTTTATTAAGAACACCATATTTTCTATTCTGTTATAAGAATGATCAAAATAAATTAATTGCCATTTTGTTTATAATTTGTTTTAACTTTATAAAAGCGAAGGTTGGTTTGTTGCCTAAAGACCCCTAAACAGCGCAGGCGATTATCATGTAAATAAAGTTTTTTTGGAAGTTTTTCTGAACTAACCTTTGTGCTCCAATCCAACGGATAGTAGCCAAGTGGCCAGTGGTACAAGTATTTATAAAATAACTAACTTTTTATTCTAAAATAAAAACAGTTAGACCGATTGACTTGAAATGTTATACACGTGTTGCTCTTTGACAATGGTGTTGACTCTAATAACTGATTTGAAATTTTTTTTTAACCCAAGTATATGTGTTTCTAAATTTAGTAAAATGCCTAGATATATTCAATTAATCAGCAATTGAATTACTGGAAAAATATTTACTCATTTACATTCAATTTTCATATTCAACTTTTTCGATTCCATCTACTCACTACTCAGTACTTATATTTTCGATTCCATCTACTCAGTATTTATATTTATTATCAACAAACGTACTCAATTATTAATTATAAAAATCTAACTTAGAGAATTGAACAACCAATACTGCGATTTTAAATATTAGTGTTTAATATTTTTTTAAAAATTTTTTGTTGTTGTTTTGAAGGGGGAGAAACGAGTTTCCCTAACATCTGGGCCTTGCTGTGCCTTGTGCACCCCTGCCTTCCCAAACTTTTGTGTTCCACAACGCCTCGTTGTCCTAAAAAAGTTTTCTGATCAGTTTTGTACAGTGTAGAGATATTTTCTACTGCAATCCAATGGTTTGTTTTTATACAAATCAAAATTTAAATTATAAAAGGTACTCTTAAGGTACTAAACTTACTCTTTAAAAGGTACTAAAAAATTCTAAATTTAATTACAATCATTTTAAATTATAAATATTTTAAAAATATTTTTATAACTAAATTAAAATTTAAATGCAATCATAAAATAAATATTTAACAAAAATAAATTTAAAATAAACGTAAGTACTCGTAATTAAAGAATTTTTTCGAAAAAAAAAACTAAAATTTGTCAAAAATTATATATATATATAAGTTTTTCTTGGATGTCATCAAAATGATTATAAATGAGTTTTCAAAAAAAAAAAGTATGTAAGTTTCCCCGTTAAAATTAATAAAATATTACTTTTGAACACAACCGTTTGTTCATTTTCAAATTCATTGAATAAAACGTAAAACTTTTTTAATTGTTTTTAATATATTATATATATATACACATATAAATACATTAATATTTTTATATATACAGGGTGTCCGGGACTCAAGTACGCGCATTGCACTCAGTGATTGGGGGCATTAAAACAAACAAAAAATTGTAGTGGAGGGGGGGTCTATTGTGGACCTCTTTCGAGATATGAGGGATTAAAGATTTAAGGAGACTTTTCATAAAAAATCAATAACTTTTGAACAGCTTACTGTAGAGAGATAAAATAAAATCTATTTTGTAGAGTAAGTTGTCAGCTGTTGTGTACTAATAATCCCCATATACCCAACAGTTACAAAGATATGAAGGTTCAAAATGAACCCCGGTTCCCTTTATTAATTAATTTAGAATATATCAATCATTAATACCAAATAATTAGAAATATATATATATATGATCCTTGAATATGTATTAATTATATAAAAGGCATGAATGCTCACAAAACGCGGTATTCATAAGCGGTCCCCCATCTAAAAAGTAACCTTGCCTAACGTTATTTAACTTTGGCGATCAGATCTATACTCGTGTATTTAATATTATAGATTCTTGACAGTAAATAACAGTAAACTTTACAACTAATAGTCTTTCTAACATAAACCTATTAGTTTCAATTTATTTATCTTTCATTTTTTTTAAGTACCTAAAGTAATTTTAGGAATTGAAGGCTTAAGATTAAAACTAGATTTTAAGCATAACTACAGTTTGTTAGATTCAAATTGATTGTTACATACTACACTTCTAAGTTTATGCTCTAGCATAAATTCAGTCCAATTAATTAACATTAAAAACAACATAAATAACAACTTCGTCAGCTTTTTATCATTTCATATACCTGGTAAGCAAAAATTTTGAAAATAATGCTCACATTTTACCTGTTCCTAAATCCTAATTCTACCAATACTATATTTCATACCAAACTTTAAATATACATTTGTGTTTCAAACTTTAATGTATCACTGTATGCAATTTTGCTCATGCATGAATTTTATTATTTTATGTAAGGATTTTAATAAACACAAAGTAAAATTGCAATCTGATTTGCATATCAAAAGTTCGTCTTTAAAAAAAAAATAAAAAAACAAAAAAAAAGGAAAAAGACATTGTTTGTGTCATAATATCATTGATGTCGTCGCCGTTGTCGTTTGACATATCACAATGGTGGTAAAATATTGAATTGAATAAAAGTATTTACAGATACCTACAATATGTTATACAATTGTATTGTCTGGAATTATTTTCTTATTTTATTACATGTACATTTTGAACCAGACTTAATTATACCCGTATGAATATATAGTCAAAGGGTATAATAAATTTGCCATTACATTTGTGACGCAGAGAAAAGGGGGGGGGGGGAGATATAGACTCAAGTGTATGGGTCGGATCAGAATCGAAAAATAAATTGATTTAGCTATGTATGTCCGTCCGCACGATAACTCAAAAACTAAAAGAGCTAGAATCTTGAAATTTTCGCAAATTCGTTTTTTTGCTATAGCCGTCATCGCTATTTAAATCCAGCCATTTTGGTCCATGGGTTCGGGTAGCTGCCATACAACTTCTTTTTTTATATGAGTATTACTCTGTACCTATAATAGCTGCGTGTCTGAAATTTTGCCAAAAGTAGTTTAGTTAAATGGCCAAAGTTTCTGCAAAATTTGGTTAGTCTACTGCAGTGGGTTCGAGTAGCTGCCATATAACTTCTTATTTTATATGAGCATTACTCTCCACCTAATGAAGCTGGGTGTCTGAAATTTTGCTAAAAGTAGTTTAGTGTAATGGTCAAAGTTACGGCAAAATTTAGTTGGTCTACTGTAGAAGGTTCGAGTAGCTGCCATACAACTCCTTCTTTTATATGAGCATTACACTACACCTAATGAAGCTGGGTGTCTGAAATTTTGCCAAAAATAGTTTAGTGTAATGGCCAAAGTTACATCTAAATTTGGTTGGTCTACTGCAGAGGGTTCGAGTAGCTGCCATGCAACTCAATCTTTTATATGAGTATTCCACTACACCTAATAAAGCTGTATGTTTGAAATTTTGCCAAAAGTAATTAATCGGATGATATAATGTATATGTTACGGTCATACGGGTATCCCAGAGTTGACGCAGTCTACTCTACTACACTTTTCCTCGTTTTATTATAATATTCTATTTTTTTTTTTTTTAACATGTGCACTAAATTGCTATATAGAAATTATATTAAAATATTTTATTTTAAAAATTTTGTGCAGAAATAATACTTCCTAATTTTTTTTTTAACAATTAATTACAGGATTGATGAAAAATTAATATTAATTCCTTTGAAATAAAAAAAAATCGGGTGGGTAACTAAATCCACAATAAACAAAATCCATAATGACTTATCCATAAAAAAAAATCCACAAGGGCTAACAGACTGAAGAAAAAAAAATGATTATGCCCTTTTCCAAAATATAAAATTGCATTTATTTAAATTTTTCTACATATTTATTTGAATTTTGAATTTATGCATTTTTATTTCTGGATTTCGGTTTCCGAAAAATCTTTAACACATAGTAAAATACAATATTGGAGCTTTAATTTTTGTGAATTTCTTGAAAAAATTTTTGAGAAGAGACAGATGTTTAAAATTTTAATCTTTTATATAAATTTCAATTTTTGACCATTTGTAGCTTCTAAACGGTGGGCGCACTTTTTTCTTATATCACTCATACTATTTTTTAAGAACTTACTTTTCCCAAAAATATGAAGGGTATAAAATTCTGCGAAAATTAATTTTCACATAACGCCACATTTCAATACCATATGGCAACTCTGTATATTGTTATATATACATATTTATAAAGCCTATAAAACCAGCTGTCTTTTACCGTTTTCAGTTTCTAATTATACCTTAGAATTATTGTTATAACAGTTTAAATACAAGACTTTTGGCCCGAAAGTTCCAGTGGGTCTTTGTGCGGTTGTAGCTCCAGAAAGCTCCAGTGTAAAACAGTTTTTAAATAAACTTAAATTTTTTTCGATATCTGTTAAAATTTCGTATCTTTATTTCAAACGGTAGAAGTTTTGTCAACATATGAACAAATGGACTGACCGGATCAAACTAAATGCACATTTTTTTAAAATTTTTTGAAAATGTGCTAAAAAATAATTATCAGCACTAAAAGTTGTTCTTACCAAGCAAGTATTTTATTAACCGTTCCGTAAACCATTTCCAGCTAATTTTGGTTTTTTTTTTCAAATTTTCTCCTAGAAAAGAATTTGTTTGATTTGTATTTTCCAGATACATTTCATGTAATCATTAACATGCTAAAAGTTGAAGATTGCAGAGCTTCTTGAAATATCGGATTCCAAAATTTATTTAATTTAATGATATTAAAAAAAAAATGATTGAACAGAGGCACAGAACATAAGGTTACAAGCAACACTGATACCCAATCAACCAAAATTAAAAATACATAATTTGTTTTTAAATAGTAGGTAAGTATCTATTAGTTTATTAACATCTTGTAATACTACCTATTATCTGCTCCATTGCATTGTTATTTACTATAATATTAATTTTTTTAGAAAATAACAATGTTTATAAATTTATTTTAATTATTTTTACATCTATTCTTTCATTTGATCTTGAATTTTAGAATAATATGATAGGTATATGTATATTATATCTGAAAATATGTAAATCAAAAAAATATAAAATTAAAAAAAAAATTAATTAATTAATATACGTAATATGTATATAAAATTAAATATATCTATGTAATTATATATTTTAAATAAAAATAAATAAAACGTCAAACAAATATTTTAAAAGAATTTTAATTTAAATTCACAACTGAAAATTGCAAGTTTTTTACAATTTTAAAAGCTGTTTTTATCATTTAGATCATAGATGTCGTTGGAGTCGTTAAAAACCTCTTTGTTCTTGTTTGATTAAAAACATTTTTCTTTTCCATATTTTCACTGGTAATATGTGCATGGTGCTGCGATTGTTTTTTGTGGCGGTAAAAAAGAGAACTAATTTTTTATTTTATTCAGTAATTTCTTAAAATATAAAAAGAAGTATACAATTTTTAAATTGGTCTTTATAACTCACAAGCGATTTTTTTAAAGTTTTATATAAATATGTTAAAAAATTCTGGTAATATTTAGAATTTATTTAATTTACTCTTTCAAGTTTGTCTTGGAGGGACCCTTTGTTTGTGCATTGAGTGTCCCAAATAAAATATTTCAAATCTTCGTAATTTATAATACGAAACGTGGCTAGACTAGTATAGTAAGTAGTAAAGCAAGTAGCAAGTAATATTTCGTTATTACTGTTTATTTACTATTACTTTGGTACTGATAAATGATAATAAATCGTGTTTATGTTAAGCAAAGAATATCTAATAAAATAACAATAATAAAGTTAGATTACAAGTTTCATGTTAATCAATTATTAACCAACCTGGGTTTTTGCAAAATGCAATTCCATGTTAGATGCAATTTGCAACTGCAATGCGAGTAAAGAAAAATATTTATGTAAAAATTGTTTTGAAACAAATGAAATGAGCGAGTATAGAAATCGATTAAAAAATTTCCTGTAAAGTTGCATTAGAAAAGGTAAAAATAGTACAAAATGTAATTATTAAATAATTATAGTCTTATTATACTAAAAGTTTTAAAGGGGATGTTTTGAAATTTTTATGTAATAAAAATTACTTGAATTTTAAACAGATGTTGATTATTGAAGCGTGCGTTTGAGAAGAAAATTGACTAGGTGGTGGGTACTCATATTACAATAGGCTATTGTTAAGCTGAATTAGTTATCTTTATTCATCAGTAATATAAAATACAGGTCACATAAGGCCCTGCGAAAAAAAGCCCCCGTTGTATTATTTCCCGTTCAGAAATAATGCCCCTAGGTTTTATGTCTCTTTTGAGTTGAACTACGATTTCTTTGAGAATTTAAGCCCCGGGGTACCTATTATTTTTCATTTCAATTGAACCTGCAAATGAGAAAAAAACGCTATGGTTTCATATATTTTTAGTAAAAAGTTAATTGAAAAAAACTGGCTTTATTTGCATATTTTGGGGGCTTTATTTCTTAATTAATATGAGAAATAAAAACCCAGGGCGCAGTGATGTTATAGCATCGTATTTATCGTATTTTGTACGAAATTCAAAGGCAAAATATGATGTACGATTTTTAGTCGTATTTTGAAAAAAAAATACGATTTTGACCCAAACATAAAAAATTTTATTTGTAATTTAACATGCAATGTTTTTTTGTTTCATAATTTTTTTCAAATTTTTAACCACAAAAAAATGTTTTAATTTTCAAATTTCTAAAACTTGCCTAACGCAACACTACATGAACTTTTTTAATATAGCATATGCCAATAATCTAAATTCCAAATTTTGAATTCCGTGTAGTAATACTTTACCTAATATGTTTGTAGTAACACAAGCATATTATATAATATATTAGGTAAATTATTATATAAATTATAAATATACATATCTATATATGCTTGTATTGTTTTTGTTTAGAATAATATGTAATGGTTACATTACAAATTTAAACCTTTATTTATGGTTACATTACAAGTCACAATATAACTTGTATATAATAAATTTTCTACATTTTTCGAGCTCTTGAAGAATATTTTTTTTTTCTAGTAAATTTTTCAAATTTGTATTTACTTATGCATTGATGTTCTGAATTGTCAAATTAAGATTTTATTTAGAAATTGAAGGATATTTTAATAATATTATTTATAAATATAAATACAAAGTACTTACTTATAAATAACATTATTAAAAATATATTACTTATACAAATATTAAATGTACAATTAATGAAGTAGAATTTTTTAATAATTAAGTAAAAGGAATCTTAATTTTTATGTGAAGAAAGGAATGAAAACTCGTAAACAGAAGAATGTAGCGAAAGGAAAGTAGAGTAGTTTATTTACCTAATATAATATGCTTGTGTTACTACAAACATATTAGGTAAAGTATTACTACACGGAATTCAAAATTGGGAATTTAGATTATTGGCATATGCTATATTCAAAAAGTTCATGTAGTGTTGCTAATAATAGTATTAGTAGGTATGAAAAATGTGTAAAATACTTTTTTATTTAATAAACTTAACTAAGTATATCATAAAAAAAAAATCCAAAATACTTTTTTATTTAATAAACTTAACTATATAATAAAAAAAAATCCTTTTCAGGTGTACATCTTCGCCATTCATAAAATATTGTTTTTTTTATTAATTATTAATATTTATTTTACATTACATAAAGAATAAAAGAGGTATACTAAAAATTGTAGTTTGATGTGTACTAGTTTTTACAATTGCTTTGTAAAACTAGAAGAACCTTTTATCCTTTTCTCTCACATAATATATTTCATTTCATATGCGGTAAGTAAATATATATCTAATCTATTCTGACTAATGGGATTTTATAAAGATTTTAAATAACTGTTAAAAGTAATTAGTAATTAGTAAAACCCAGTTTAAACTAACTGTTAATCTAATGAGTGATGCAATTTCACTGACGTAACAAAATTCAAATTTATTGTACGTTATTCTATTTTTTTCAATAGAAGTGAGTAGTTGATTTTGATTTATGCAAATTCAATTTAAAATAATTTTGTGAAGAAATTTTTGATAGTTGTTATTAATATAGTTATTGTGAACTTTTTATTTTTAAACAAAATATTAAACAATTTAAAACATTAAACAATTATAATAGACATTTTTTAAATTTATAATAGTGAAGTTGATTTGTCATTGCTAAAAATCAAAAAATTAAATTCATATGTATGTATCTTTATTTGAATTTAATAGTTAAAGGTTTAAATATTTATATTAACTGTTTTGTAGTTTGTTAAATTGTGAAGTGATTCGAAATTTAAAAAAGAAATCTTAAAATTCATCATGATAAGCGATTATTTTAAACAAAAAAGTAAGGTTTATCAAAATTTAAACATATTTAATTTATAATAATTCATATTGGTTTTATTTAGACAAAAATCCAAATAAGGAAAAAGATCATCCAGAACAAAAAAGAGCTCAAGATACTGGGAGTGAGGAAGTAGAAATGTCTGGTGATATTCCAAGTACTTCTGCTCCTAGCTGTACTACTAGTGCTACTGCTGTTCCTACTCCTAGTACTTCGGCAATGGCTGCTAATACTCCTAGTACATCTACTGCTATGGACTTGGACTTGGATATTGAAGAAATTGATGATAGCAATACCGCAAAAGTAAGTAAAGCAAAGATAAATAATTTTTATTGGTTAACTATTAGTTATAGAGTATGTATATCATAACATAACATTTATGTTAAAACGTTAATAGATTGAAAAATGTAACATAATATAATAATATTAATGAATTGAGTTATTTATTTATGTTATAAACAAAATATGTGATATTTAAAATATATATTATATATATATATATTATAGTAAGTATTTTTTTTTTAGAAAAGAATTATATCTTACAAACGTTCTTGGGAGGAAATAAAAGAGTTTAAACCGTGGATTAGACCTTCAACTGATAAAAAGTATCTGGCCTTTTGCTCCATTTGTTCTGCCAATTTAAAAGAATCTTCGGGCAAGAACGATTTAATGAAACATGCGAAGTCTATAGGACATATAAAAAATTCTAAGGTAGGGTACATATTATATAATTTATAGAGATAATATTATAAGAATGAAATTTTTTTATAAATATGTATATCGCTCGGTAAACACAATACTTAAGTATACAAAATGATGGAATAAGTGACATTCGAATTTTAGAATTTCAATTTATTTTAATCTGTATTAAGTTATATTAATTTATTACAATGTATGGTATTATTATATATTATTACATATTTATATTTCCAATAAAAAAATAATATTATAGAAAAAATATGTATTTCAAATATCTTACATATTATTTACTTTTTAGGCAGTTCATCCAAGTATCAGTTCTAAACTAGCTGAATTTACCGAAAGGGATACAAGAATAATGCAGGCTGAATGCCATTTAGCAGCATTAGTAGCTGAGCACAACTTGGCATTTTTGTTAGGAGACCATTTGGTACCCATGTTGAAAAATGCTTTTCCAGATTCGGATATAGCAAAAAATATAACATGTGGTCGTTTAAAATTAAGAAACATAATAGTAAATGTTATGGGCTGCTATCAACGCGAAAAGATAGTAGAAATTATGAGAACTAGCAAGTTTTCAATTTGCGTTGATGAGTCCACAGATATTTCAACAACAAAAATTCTTAGTATTGTTGTAAGATTTGCATATGAATGCAAAATATTTGACGTTTTGTTTTGTTTAGTAAAAGTGACAGATGCGAGTTCTCAATCAATATATGAAAAAATTGTACAACAATTTACTAAATATAATATTGATTATAAAACTAATTTGATAGGCTACGCAGCAGATGGGGCAAATAATATGACGGGTAGCCATAATTCTGTAGCAACGCGCTTGAAAGAAGACTGCCCTAACATAGTAGTTTTGAAATGCATTTGTCATTCATTTGCCATATGCGCTTCATATGCATGTCTTAAACTACCAACCTACTTAGAATCAATGGTTCGGGATATTTACAATTATCTACAAAACAGTCCGAAAAGAACCAACGAATTCCAAAATATAGTAAAACTTTTAGAACTAAAACCAAAAAAGCTGCTTCATCCATCACAAACTCGTTGGTTGTCATTAGAAGCATGTATAGTTCGAATTTTGGAACTTTATGATCCAATTAAAATTTATTTTTCATTCCAGAGTAATGTAGATCATATAGATAATTCTAAAATAATTTTTGAAAATTTATCTAAACCGGAAACTCTACTATATTTAAAATTTTTAAAATTTGTTTTGCCGTTAATTAATAAATTAAATCGGGTATTTCAGAATGAAAGACCTCAGATACACTTAATGTATTCTGAGGTTAAAACTTTGCTCTTAACATTGCTAGGTTGCTTTATAAAGCCAGAATGTTTAAAAAAAAGTGATAATATTGAAAACATCAACTACAGATTGCCTTCGAATTTATTAGAATACGAAAATCTTTATTTAGGCACTGATGTTCTTCTTGAACTACAAAATAAAAGCATCAGTTCCGTCGTAGTTGAAAGTTTTAAAAATAATTGTATATTCTTTCTTCAAGAACTTTGTTCTCAAATATTTAGAAAATTTAATTTCAAAAATGAAGTTCTTTTAAAAATTTCAATGATTGAGCCTAGAGCAATTTATACTGGGAAAAATCCGTCGCTCGCTCCGTTATTTTGTTTATTTCCTAATTTAGTATCTCCATCAGATATGCAAGCCATTGACTTAGAGTTTCTGCAAATTAAAATACTCGATTTTTTAAATATTTTCGGCGAAACTCTCGAAAATATTGGAGTTGAAGAGTTCTGGCGACAAGTGTGTAAGGTTAAGACAAATGATGGGCAATTTGCATTTCCATTAATGTCAAAATTTATTTTTGAATTACTATCATTACCCCATTCTTCTGCAAATGTAGAACGTACATTTTCGCAAATTAATTTAAACAAGACAAAAATAAGGAACAGGTTAGAAACTGATACGTTAGAAGGTATCTTATTGTGTAAAGACTACCTCAGAATGGAGGATAGTCAATGCTTTAATTTTAAAATAAACAATAAAATAATTAAAATGTTTGACTTAAACATACATGAAAAAAAAAACTGAAATTTGTGGTAAAAATTTTGGATAAAATTTAAGAACAACTCATATTTTATTAAACAAACCTCAAAGCAAAATGCTAAAAAAATGTTAACAAGTTGTTGGAATAATTAATTATTTATTTATGATTAAAATAAAAGACTGTTTTTAATTTAAAATAATTTATAAACAAATAAATCATATTTTTTTTAGTTTAAATTTGTTTTTATTTTCATCAAAAGCTTTTTCTTAACTCCCCTCCTCTTTTTATACAACGTCAATATCATTTGACAAAAACTTTTTATATATACATTATGGATTCTATAATTAGATGAAAATGTAGTACTGCATAGTGTTGTTGACAGTTATGGATGTATTAATTGTACTTGTGGCTTTACGTTTCTGAAGAGTTATAGTGTAGCCATTGCAAAGTAAAAAATACGATAAATACGATTTTGACACGATTTAGTGTACGATTTGAAAAAAAAATTATAACAACACTGCCAGGGCGTTATTTCTCATTAAATGGGAGATAACACTCCGAGGGTCTTAATTCAGGTAACCTAAAATACAGAATTGAGTCGGCAAAACTTAATTAAAATTAATAAATACGTGTTCTAATGTAAAAATTCTAAAATATTAATTATAATTAGATAGATAGATACTAGATAAATACAATTACTTGAAAAAGTTAATTTTTCATAAACAATTTTTACAAGAAAAAAATTTATTCAATATTTGAAAAATTAAAATGCCCTAATCGTTCACTTGCACGTTTTTTCTTACTTTGTATGTACATATATAAATATTTCTACATGAAGGTAAAATTTATTAAATTTTCATAAACCATAGGTAAACATTTTTTTTTTTTATAAATATTCCATTTAATAAAACTCAGCTGTTTCTCACACATTTTTCCCTTTATCTAATTCTGTCTCTTTCCATGTTTCATAGATCTTTTTTCATAATTTTTATCATACATTATATAACTGTTATACTATTTATTCCTTTAAAAAAAAACTCATCTGTTATAATATAGACAAACAATCCAAATTCCAATATGAATATTTTGATTTCCGGTATTAAACCAGTTATTTGCAATTTTTAAATAACCTCCAAACCTTTTTCAATACAATAATATAGTGAATAATTTTTTTTTTTATCATTTAAAGATTTAGAGCCAATTTAGCCCTTCAAGCAAAAAAAAAAACTTATCGCAATGATTTTGTATTAATTTTTATATTTGGTTTTGCAAAACCTTTCTCAGATAACTGTTGCATCTTTTCCTGTTTAATTCTCAAAAATTAATTTTAATAAATACAACAAAGCAAAAACCAATATAGCTACAGATATTTATATATATTATATATTTAAACTTGCATTTTATCATATTCCGCCGTATAGTATAGGTACATTTTGTAGATTCAATTTCTGGAAGAATCTGAGAAGCAAAAAATTTCTGATCAGAAAATATAAAAATATACAATGTGAAAAAATTTTCGTGTACATCTGCCTCCGGTGAGAAAATTTTTTATAAATAGAAATTTTAAAATCGATTTAAAACAAAAATGGAATGAAAAAATTGAAAAAAAATGAAAGGTCCATAACAAAGTAAACAAAAATTATAGTACATTAATTTGCTTCTAAATATTGCTAATACAATATTTTTACAAAACGTTAGCGTTTAAAATTGATTAAAAACTTGAAACTTTTTGATTTTTCTATAATTCATAATTTAGGGGGTTAGAATTTGTTAAAATTGTGTCGATCAATCCGTAGCACCTATTATATAAACTCTTCTAATTTTAATCAACTTTTAAATTGGCTTTTTTAATTTTTTTAGTACTCCATAGACTCTTGCAGATCCATACTTGTTTTAATTTAGACTTTCAATCAAATTTTTAAATTTATTGAAATTTAAAACAAAACAAAGGTGCTTAACCTTCCTATTGTGACCGTATCCAAAATGTTTTACATTTTATTAATTTATTTAATATTTTTAGATTATAGCGGGAGAGTCCAACTATACGTTTTAGTACAGATTTTATAATGTTGCATAGTTCTTAGTTTTTATATTGAAAAACCGATAGGTATCTCATTCTTTATATGAATAATTATATCGAGAAAACCCGGCCGCCCAAACGTTACATGGTACAGAACAATCGACGAAGAATTGGCTAAATGTAACATCATTATGAAAATGGGGTGTCAATAAAATATCAGCGCAAAGTTGTGTGATATGAAGTTTGTTAAGTGGAAGCCCTGGGAGCATAGGGTCGGTAAGGAAAAAAGGTATATAAGGTATAATTGTAAATAATCTTTAAATAAATTTTTTCGATATCACACTAATTAAAATTTAAAATATAATCAAATATTTACAGTAACGTGTCTGAAATTTTGCCAAAAGTAGTTTAGTTTTATGGTAAAAATTTCTGCAAAATTTGGTTGGTCTACTGCAGTGGGTTCAAGTAGCTGCCATACAACTTCTTATTTTATAAGAGCATTACTCTATACCTATTGAACCTGGGTGTCTGAAATTTTGCAAAAAATAGTTTAGTGTAATGGCCAAAGTTTCTGCAAGATTTTGTTGGTCTACTGCAGAGGGTTCGAGTAGCTGCCATACATCTCCTTCTTTTATATGAGCATTACACTATACCTAATAAAGCTGTATGTTTGAAATTTTGCCAAAAGTATTTAACCGGATGATATAATGTATATGTTACGGTCATACGGGTATCCCAGAGTTGATACAGTCTACTCTACTACATTCTTCCTCGTTTTTTTCTTAAAATTAAATTGGTATAAATGTTTTCAAGTTTCTTTAACCAATTAGACTATACATTGAAGCGATAAGAATTCTAACATTTTGCAGATAGGAGTTGAACGAGACATCCAATGATAAAAAGCATTAAAAAGGAATGCACCTATAATAATATTTTACTACGAAATAATTATATGTGGAATTCATTAAGATCATCTCTAATAATAATAAGTAGCTATATTTAAGATTTTAGGGCAGATTTTTTTTGTAGCATACAGTTGAAAAATTAGTTAAAGATAATTTTCAAAAATTATAATTTAATTTAATTAAATATTTATTAAACACAAAAACCATTTGATTGTATTATTTAAATAAATTAGTGAAATGAGGGATTTAGGAGGGTTGTTTACAACTTCTACTTTTTAACGCCATTTGCTGAATATTTAAAATTATGTACATATATGTTAACATGCAAGGAAAATCCAGGCAAATGAAATACAGTCAGATCCTAATTAATATATAAAGCTGCTTCTAACAAATGCATGAAACCACTCACTCACTCAAAAGAACTTCGTATCAAAAGGATGAAGCATTTCTAAATGTGCTAAAGATTTGCGGTAAAAATTATTTGATATAGAGTACGTGTTATCATCCAGAAATATATTGAACTTTTAAATTTTACAGGATTAATTTTAGACAATTATAAGTAGTATGGGGATTTAATTAATTATACCCTAATGTTTTCATGTAGATAATAATTTTTGGGATAATGATTCCGGGTGTTTGGAACATGGTTTCTGTTTGGCGGCTGAGATTGTTTTTAGGCCCTTACTATAAGCGTCAGCGTTAAAATTTTTTTTAAAATGTCATAAATGTTTGATGAAATCCAATGTTCCAATGCAAGAACGCATTACAAGTTTTATATTATATATATACCAAGTACAATATTTTTTGTTTTGTATATTTAAGAAGGTAGAGGAATACCTCATTAAAAATAAAAACACATTAAATTCAATAAATAAATAAAAGACAATAAATATTTACATTATTCATATTTACAAAATTTTTTTACAAGTATAAAATCGCTTTGCTAAGATTCATAATAATTAATTAAATTCATATAATGATAAAATATTAATTAATTAATAATTACAAATAACTACCTAATACTTTGGTTTTATTAAAAGTGTCAAAATATTAATTTTGATTTAAATATCTACAATTTTTTTTTTGTAAATTGGTTCCTAATTTTTCAGAAGCTTGTACAGTTCAGCTTCGTTTTTGATATTTAGAAGTTTATCTAATAAAAATTTTAAAATTAAAAATATTTATTTCTGTTATGGATAATGAATTTTTTTTTTTAAAGTATATTTTTAAGTTATAAATATCTTTTGTACATTTCACACTTTATTAATTTCAATAAAAGCTAACTATTAAATTTAATTTGAATTTAATTAAAAAAAAATTTGCGTAGAAATTTCATTAAAATTTTGAAATATAATTAAATGTTTACATAAATTTTGTAATAATTTTTACAATTAATTATAGGTTTCATTTTAAGGTAAATTTAATTGTATTTCAAAACTCAGTGTAATAAATACTTGCCAAAATACAATTGGTGTTTTATAATATATAATTAATATATTATTTAATTTATTTTTCATTAATTTTTATTTTTGATTAAGTCAATTTTATCAGTTCCAATAGGACTAGTTTTGTTTCAGCAACTCCTATCAATGACTATTACGTGTAACGTGACTATGAGTTTCTCAAATAATAATAGTTCTTATTGATAATTTATAAATTATCAATAAACTAATTTAATACACAACTTATTAAACTTTCAGTTATGTACAAAGGAAAATATAAGTTGAAAAGGCTGCTCTTCAAAATTCTTCCACTACTCCGACTTTCACTATATTTTATTCAGACGTTGGCCACTAAAGTTAACTAATATTTACATAGAATAATACTCATATGGAAAAAGAAGTTATATTGCAACTACACGAACGCACTGCACTAAAATCCAAATAAACCAAATAAATTTTGCACAAACTTTGGGCATAAAACTAAACTATTTTTGGCAAAATTTCCGACACCCTGCTTCATTGGGTAATAGAGTAATGCTCATATAACAAAAGAAGTTGTTTGGTAGTTACTCGAATCTGTGGAGTAAACTGGCTGGAAAGCGATGACGGCTATTGCATAAAAACGAATTTGTTAAAATTTCAAAATGCTAGCTCCTTAGTTTTTTGAGTTTTCGGGCAGACAGACAAACGAACGGACACACATAGCTTGATCGATTTACTTTTCGATTATAATCCGATCCAAACCTTTGAGTCTATATCTACGGCCCGCCTCTTTGCGTCACAAATGTAATGACAAATTTAGTATACCTTTTTCGCCTATAGTCATACGGGTATAAAAAATTTAGTAAAAATTAAGAAAGATTAAAGATATTTTTTAATGTCACTAAAATCGCTTAAATTTCGAGTTTTTGGGACCCCCATTAATTACTTATTGGTTATTAACAGGGCCACCAAAGACATGTACGAGAAAAAATAAAATAGGTCAAAACCCAATAATAGGGTTACTTAGTAATTAAAAAATATTGTATAATAACACAAACGCATTACCTTGTAAAACATACAAAGACGTCCTTGATTAGTAATTTCATTGTCAATTGATTGAATGTCACATTTTAAAAAGCTTAACTTAAAAAATTATTAAATATTTCGCTTTTCACAAAAATAGAACTGTTTGTTTTTTTTTTAATTGCATAAAAAAAAAAACGAGTATATAATTAAATGAATATTAGGTACCTACTTATTGAAATTATCAGGTATTTATAATTAAGAAATTAATAATAATAATAATTAATTAACCAAAACACAAAAACCAATAATTACTTTTTTTTTCTAATTATTGTTTAATTTTACATTTTATGTACAATTTAAAATAATCTTATATATATATATATATATATATATATATATATATATATATATATATATATATATATACATATATATATTGTACATGCTTGTTAATATTAATTACGACGCTTTAATTAAAATAAGTGAAAAAAAAACGAGGAAGAAAATATAGTATAGACTGTATCAACTCTGGGATATCCGTAAGAATATAATTATAAACAAAATATCATCCGGTCTAAGAAAAGCAAGTTTACTTTAAATGCCCTAATATTCTACGGTTGTATTATGCATCTACTGAAAAGTATTTAAAGAATGAATTTCACAGTTTTAAAACGGCTTCACGAATCTGTTGGAAGTTTTGCAACTGTTTTCAATTCTCATGCTCCAAACGACCCAAATTTTTACTCCACAATTAACATAAAATTGAACAACTTTTTCCAAATAACAGGTTTCCAACTTTATTAAATATGTACATGAGCTATGCTCGTTTCATTTTCACTAAAAGTGTTGTATGGCAGTTACTCGGACCAGCCGCCGATCAAACCATATTTCAAGCTGATCAAATATATTTACGAAAATTTGAAAATTCTAACTCTTTTAGTTTTTTGGGTTAATGTGCCCAACCTACAAAATCTCGCGTTGCAAAATCTTTGGATTTAATTTAGAATATCACACATCCATATATGTAAATACTCTGGAAAAGCGTATTAAAACCCTGAAACCCTGACTTTAAAATCACTTCTAATTATATTTCCTACATATATAGTATTTCTACTACAATTTTATTATATTTCTACTGCACGAGATTTTGCAAAACGAGAGTTTCATATTCTACACGAGATTTTGCATAACAAGATTTTGACAAGCGAGAATATGAAACACGAGATTTTGATTCCCGTGATTTTGATACGCTCCCCATCGTGCCAACGGATGGAAATATAGGCGGCTGCAACGATAGTTATATCAATTCACAATTTGATTCTAAAACGTGATCTATACACTTGAGCCAATATCAATCACATTTACTATAGTAATTTTATCTAAAGGTTCGTTTATATTGGAGGTGCGATAAGTGATAAGAGCGTCGATAAGAGCATAGCGTAAAAAACTAGACACATGATTTAAATTGGGATGTTTATATTGAAGGATTGCTTTGATCATCGATTAACAATATAAATTTTGAATGCTATGCTCTTATGGACGCTGTTATCACTTATTACAGTTGCAATATAAACACACCCTAATATAAGACGTATATATCATCTCTTTTACAGCATCATAAACGTAATTTCTAATTAAATATATTACAGAATTTCTTTATACAGACCTTCGTACGTGGTTTGCTTATTTATCGTCGTCTATTAATTTTAATTTTGTTTTTTTCTTACTTTTTAAATAAAATGCAAAATTGAATGCAATAATAAAAAAAAAAACTTAAATTACATAATCATAACTTGTTTTAGTTTTGTTTTTATTTAAAAATTCAATATTTTATCGGAAACAAACAACTAATTAATTATTCTGAGTTAATAAACTTTATATGAATGATTACTATATGCATACAGGAAAGAAATTATGAGCTTTTGAAAACTATTTTGGCGTCAATAAATTAAATGGACACGTCAAACTTTGTTTTCACAATGTTATTATATTTCATATGATATAATAGGATTGTGTTAAAAGCTATTAAATGGGAAAATATTGCTATAGAACGTCTTTAGAATTTTAAAAAAAGCTATGATTTCTTAATAAACTTCTTTGATTTAATATTTGATGACGTATGTAATGAATGACTGCTAAATCTTGAAAAGGAAAGGCATCCTGTTAAAATGCCCAATGAATGACCCAAGTGGATTATATTTACAAAATTTTTCAGGCAAACGGCTGGGTGGCACAGTGGTTGAGTGCCAACCTTTCATGCGGAAAGGCCCGGGTTTGAATTCTAGTGAAAGTGAAAAAACTTTCCTGGTTTTCGACTCAACTCAACTACCATTCACCTTTGGGTTAAAATTAATGGCATAATCAATAATTTATAATTATATATCTTTAATACAAAATACATTAAAATAACAATATAAACAAATAATTTAATTGAATAATATAACTCATATACAAATATGATATAGAAATACCATATAACTCAAATACAAAAAATTACAATATAAACAAGAATAGAATTACATATATTGAAAATCTAAGAAGTTTCTACATGTTATAAGGCCTAGTACTATCTCATGTTTAAATTGTATGTGGAATTCAATAAGACCAATTCTAATAACACAAATATAATATGACCCCCTGTTCCAACATGTACCTATGGTATAGACAGGCTTATTAGTCTAACAGTTGAACAGTTAGCGCTTAAAAAAAAAAAATTAACAATGCTGTCTTTCTTTTTAGCAATTCGTCTTAACCCAACTTTCTCCGAGCTTCTCCTCAAATTCATCATTTATTTTTACATGCTATATGTGTAATTAATAATGCATAAGTTAATTAGTGTATTTTTACCTCTGCTTCCCTCTTTAGTCCCAAAATGACTATAAAAATTTGCAACAACCGCACGAACTTCTCTAGTGGTTCAAGAAGGAGGTGTCTTTTAATTTATTCAAGTGATACAATTAAGGAAAGGCCATTCATCTATAAAATCATGATTCAATGACCAACAAACCAATGAATCAGATAGAAAACAAATAATAGAGCCAAAATCAATTAGAATTTAAATTAAATTAATTTGAAATGTTTACGTGAATATAAATTAAGAGAATTATTCGCGTGTATTAATATTTTACAGAATAAAATTTACATTATATATTTAATATAAATTATTTTTAATAGAATACATATTCTAAAAATATCTTAATATAAACAAAATAGAAAGTTGAATCCAAACATCAACATGACATAGAAAAAAACGCGAAATTATAATAAATGAAAAATAAATATTTTTATATACATATATACAATATATTTGTTTAAATTTTCATTATGAAATGATTTACTTGTTGTAATACATTTATCAGTTGATCCATAATACTATTGGATCTAAAATCTTCAAAATTAAGAAGTATATGTTTATATTTTATTTTTGAACCCAGCAATGTGTCCCTACAAAACCCTCCGAAGAAAATCTAATACCAAATCTAATCACCAACATTTTATACGCCACAAAATCCTCAAAAACATTTCAGAATAATGAGTGGTAAAACTTAACCTTAATTCCCTATAAAAACTCTTAAAATTTTAGAATACCAAATTACAAAATCGCTTAACTCCAAAATTCTTAAATTTCAAAATTAAAATCATTTAACTGGCTTAATAAGTATAAAGTAAGGAAATAGTTTTAGTAAAGGATCAATGGTGGGGATTATTAAGAAAAAACTATTGGTTTGGTATAAAAGGCTTTAGAATTTAATTTAAAATATGAATTCCAGCAATTAGCGGGGCTAGTAAAGTAAAGAATAGTATAATTGGTTACAAAATCAGTGTGAAAGTATTTATATCTTCCAAAATATTGTGATTTGAGATTTTGTAATTTTGAGGATTTTACAATTTGGGATCCTGGGATATTTTCAGATTTTGTAACTTAGTATTTATTTTTAACTTTGGATTTAGTCAACCTGTTGCTATAGATACCTTTAAACTATATATAAAATTGTGTTTACGCAGTAGAAAGAATAGATTACACTAACTTTTAGATCCAACAAACCATTCAATTTAATAATCAATAACTAATTGGATTTTAGAATTAAATAAATTTTTGAATTCATTAAAAAGTCATACAAAACAATGTAATTTAAATGACTCATTTATGACGTGTAGAAAAATTCAAATTTGTAATTTCCAAAAAAAAATTAATCATCTGAAAAAGAATAAACACATGCACAATTATAACTACTACAAATTATTAAAAATTTCTATTATTTATCTATAACAGTTAGTATTAAACAGTAGCTTTCCTGTTCCTAAATAAAATATTATTATATAAAAAACGATGACTCTTTGTACTAATATTAAAACGACTCTAAGTATGAGTCATTTAAAAACACATTTACGTATATATTAACAATTTACAAAGCAATTTCATTTATTTTACAACAAAGAACTAGTTATACATGGTATACATTGATCTGACAATAAAGCAATTAATTTAAATAAAACTAAATGTAAAATTAGTTATTATTTTTCTATAATCTTTAATATATGATCAAGTTCAATTTTTAATTGAATATTCCAAATTCAGAAAATTTTTCTTTTGTATTGAACTTTTAGAAAGTCTCCTATTTAGCTTCATTACAACATGTAGATATATCTAATAATATTTATATGTTTTTGGTAAAGGTATTCGTTTAAACACTTATCTGCAACCCACTTAATTATATTAAAGTTCGTATTTAATATCCTAATTGATTATATTGTTTATTATTAGTTTACTTTTATTACACAAGACTCAATGACTGCGCAACGTTTTACTTACGCAATGTTTGCGCTTACAATGTGCAATGTTTATTGTTTTCTTAAAAGTGGCTTTTTAACTCACAGATCTTTTTTGTAGTTTTGCTCTGGTTGAAAATTTTGTAGAATTTATCTGAATTAAGTTTTCAGTCCACTTTCACTGAATGATTCGACATTGACATGAAGGAAGAAAGAATTTTAAATTTTTATTTTTTTTTTAAAAGCGCTAACTGTTCAACTGTTAGGCGAATAAGCTTGTCTATACCATAGGTACATGTTGGACAGGGGGTCATATTATAATTATAGATCAATTCTCTATATTCGTGTTATTAGAATTGATCTTAATGAATTCCATTGTCTTAGGTTTTCAATAGATACAATTCTATTTTTGTTTATATTGTAATATTTTGTAATTAAATTATATGATATTTTATATCTGTGAGTTATATTATTCAATTAAATTATTTGTTTACATTTTGTATTAGTTTATATTGTTATATTATTGTATCTTTTATTAGAAATATATAATTATTAATTATTGATTAAGCCATTAATTTGAACCCAATATCGAATGGTAGCTGAGTCAAGTCGAATACCAGAAAAGCTTTTTTTATTTTCACTGGGGTTCGAACCCTGGCCATTCGCATGAAATGTCGGCGGCACTCTAACCATTATGCAACCCAGCCATAATTTATATCTACACTTAATAAGACATGAAAAATGACTACCTAAGTTTTTAACAAAATATTTGAAAAGATTCTTTGAATTCACAAAGGGACCCATTTCGAATATCTGATTCCAAATGATTATTCCGCTACTTTTAAATTAATGTCTACATTTTCTCTACGATTTCAATGCATTTTTATTTAAGCTTTGCAATTTTCTAATCGTCCTATTAGCCTCGAACTATTCACATTAAAAAACAATTGAAGAAAGATGTGATTTAAAACTTAATTTAAATACATGGGGTTTTCAATTAGATGGTAGTCCTTGAAATGTGCATGATCGAGCATATTGAGATATCAAAGAATAACAATTCAAAGAATAAAAGTCAATAAAACTAAAAAAAAATATCAATATTTGTCAGATTTAAGTCCTATTTGAAGTTATGAAAAGCCCATAATTTAACTAGCTTTTGACACTTAAACGAATCTCCTAGACCTATGCTGTACAAAAGCGCAGTTGTTATTTATTTAAAAAATTTACGAAATTACTTTGAATGCTGTTCCCTTGACAGTCTTTAGAAATAGGCACCCCCCTTCCATACAATTTTTTGTCCGTTTCGATATTCCCGATTACCCATTCCAAGAAAGACCATCGTTTCGAAAACACCCTGACACAAAATAAAGTTGAAGGCACAAAAATTCCTTTAAATTGCATAAACATATATCTTATAATTTTAATTAATTGGTAATTTTAAGAACTTGTTTAACTAGTTTGAATTGAAGAAAAAACTAAAAATAAAATAAGAAGTAAAGTAACCCACTTACTAATGATTGTTTGAATGTAAGAAGTTAAGTTTCTCTAATGATCCTCGATGTGGTATCATTTCATCTGCAAAAAAGCTCAATTCATTTGTAATACATGGGAATATTACTACTAGAGGAAGCAGATCAAAGGTATAATCATAGGTAATATTTTAAATTATTATATGTACTTTAGGAAACTTTAAATGATCTTTTTTTTTTAAATATATAATATAATAGTTTTTGTCATCAAAAAAATAATTATTTGTATGTACATTTGTATTTTAAAGAATTCTAAAGGCCCCCAAAAATATTTCAATTCAATTGAAATTGTTCAATTATTATTATTATATATTTGTATTTTTTTTAACAAAAAGCTTATTCACTTCAATGAATATTAAAATAATATAAAAAAAACTAAATTTTAAATAAAAACCAATTACGTATATTTTAAATATATATATATAGGTATATAGTTAAAGTATCTTTAGATACATATTCATTGAAATATACATCAACAATAATAACAATAACCGTAATAACAAAACAAAAAGGTAAAAAAAAAAAAACAATAAACCGATTATAACCTGAGGTCAATTACATATATATATATATATATATATATATATATATATACAAGTATTCTATAATTTTTATATATTTAAAGTTAAAAAACTACCTAGTATAATTATAATTTGGTTAATTTTTGAATGAAATTTTCAGGTGCTTAAAAATTAATAAAATACCTGGTCAAGAAAAATATACCTACCTTTAAATATTTATACTTGTTAACAATTGTTTACTTGAATCTTATACTCGTATATTACATGCTGCTTGTACTTGCATACATCATTTTATATATACCTTATAATTTTTTTATGAGATCTGAAAAGTACAAGTATATAAATATAACTTTATTAAATGTAATTTATATACGCATGTGTTTGCATTTACGTTAGCAGTAAATTGTATAATTGTAGCATATATTAATCTGTAGAAGTTTCTATTACATATTTACATTTGCTTTTGTGGTTTTTACTGAAAACTTTTCAAGCCCAACAAAAAAAAACATTATGTATATAAGATTTTAAATAATTAGGGTTACCAATTTATCACAATTATTTGTTATTGTATAATTTAGTACTACGAGTATTTGCACAAAAGCGAATTGTATATTTTCTAAATCGTTTATATAACTCAATTATGTGCTAGTGCATTAATTCATGCATTAAGGCATGTTAAGTCAACGCTATTATAAATGTAAGCTATGGTATTACGTATATATATATAAGCCGATATTGCCATTGTTTCGAACATATAAAATCTATAAAAAATTAATAAAGTATATAGCTTAGGCAGCTTTGTTCAAATTTAACTTTTCTAGTTGGAAAAGAAGTTCTACTAGAGGAAGAAGTGGTCCGATTAGAGAAAGAGGTTCAGCTAGAATATGAGGTTCGACTAGAGGAATAGAAGTAGAACTTCAACTAGAGGAATAGATTCGACGAGAGCAAGAGGTGCGACTGGAAGTAAAAGTTTAACTAAAGGAATAGATTCGACTAGAGCAAAAGGTTAAACTAGAGGAAAAGGTTCGCCTAAAGAACATAGGGAAGGAATTATATTTTTGTTGTGTTTTAAAGCAACTATAAAATTTTTCTTTTTAATCCTTTAAGAAGTATAGGGCATTCACCAAGTTCATTTAGACGAGGCGTCAGTTTCTTTAATCGTTATATTCACTAAGCCGTTGATTACGCGGCTGTAGCTGTTGTATAAGATTATGAATTCACAAATGTTAATTTTGCGCGCCATCGTTTATCCTACATAAGAGTTATTTATTATATTTATATTAAATCTTTTCCTATATTTCGATATAGGATAACTATTACGGTAAATTTATACAAGTTTACGATATTTTTTTATTAGATATGATCAGACCTGGGTTTAAACCCGATACTTGAAAGGCGGCGTCTTTATCACTACGCCATTGGTCAAATAACTATAAAATTACCCACCTTTAATTCTAAATTTGATTAGAATTATAATAACATATAATAGGTCAAAAGTATAAAACAAATGAATTTTTTTAAAAGTTTAGGATTAAATATTATTTAGAATAGAATTAATTATAAAGGTAATAAGTCAGGGTTGGGAAAATTTTAAAATTATCTAAGACAAAGAAATAAATTTATTAGAAGATCCCGAAAGATATTAAAATAAAACTTGAATATTCTATTAAAATAAATCTAAAATTAAATAATAAATTTTAATTAATAGAATGATTCTAAGTTAAAATGTGTAATACATGCTAATCTGTGCATGCTACGATAGTTTACACGCTGAGAATATGTGGTTAAAATATAAAATATATAACAAAAACCATAGTTAAATTGGGTCTTATTTCTATCACATTTAGCTCTAGTATTAAAAAATTTTAACTCACAGAAAAATTATAAAGATCTCAAAACATTATCCACTCCTAATTTAAAATTTGATAAAAATATTTTGATCTGTCAATAGATAATCCATTAATTAAAATTGATCTATTAAGGTTTAATAATCAAGATTAATCAAAAACTATATATAACTGTTCTCTTTTAATTCTGTAATACAACTAATTAAAACCCAATCAACTTAACATGAATTAAATAATTTAAAAAATTTTATAAAATTAAAAATACATAATTAATAAATAATTTTATTACCACCTTAAACATGTATTCCTCTACAAATCTTAATATAAAGAGGTCAACTGTGTAAGAATATTTTAAGAGGATTACTATACTGGTTATCTTTTATTAAATATACAGTTTCAGGTTTTTAACATTTTATATAATATATGTATAACAATAACAAATGGATTAGTTTTTAGAAATAACTGTGATAATACGAGTAGGCATTGTGTTATAAACTCTTCGGAACTGTTGATTTTATTAAGAATTAGAAAATATGTAAATAATAAACAAACCATTATTGATTTATTGATATAAAACCTTGATAAATTGCTTTCTAATTATAAATTGTTTTTAATATTAAAAAAAAATAAAAAAATCTGCTTAATTTAACTATTGAAATTATTTCTTAGCTTTGAATGGAAATAATAACTATATATACAATTAAACTTTGAAATTTAGAAGGTAATCACGATTTGAATCTCAAATTTGCATCTATTATTCCACTCAAGAAGATGAAATTAATATAAAATAATTAGATGAAAGGAAGTTTCAAATAAAATGAGGAAGTATTTTATCAATTGTCATCAATTAGCATTTCTGAAAGATTGTGCAAAAACAAATTTTTAACAAAGTTATTATTATTATTATATTTCATTAAATTTTTGGAGTGCGGGTTCGAATCCCACACATGGCCAAACATTCTTTTAAAATAAAATTAATGAAGATAAATCCCATTTTTGACCAAGCTATGCATATTTGTTCTACTTCTCTGCTCTTTTTGGCAGCATAGAGCTTCACAAAGCCTCTGTTTTTTACTCTATTTTATGCTAGCACCTTGATTTGTGTCCATATTTTTCCTGCTTCTTCGAGTTTTATTATTACAGTTTTTTTCCATGTTAGGCTTTACCTCTTTCTTCTCTCATGGGGATTTCAATTAAGAGCTTCCTTGGCAATCGAGCTATTTTTTCTTAGCGCAACCATTTATACTTTCCTTCTCTGATGACTTATTCTATGTTCTGGTTCTAATTTCAGTTTTGTCATTTTCCTCAGGTTTAAGGTTAAAATCTCTGTGACCAGAAAATCCTACATATAATTCGTAGACATCTGTTCGGGAAAACTTAAAGTTCTTGGATTATCATTTCTGTGATCGTTTCGTTTTGATCGTGATGTTTCACTGCCAAACGACAAGACTGATTTAACGCATTCCTGAAATGCCCTAAGTTTTGTAGCACTGTTAATTTGCGATGATCTTCATATCTTCATATAGACTTGCAAATGAACCTTTGCTTTCTTGATTTTATTTTTAGCGCCTCCTAACTTTATAAAGTTATAAAATGCTTCTTATACGGGTTTTAAATTATAAAATTCAGATGTAAGTATCCAGGTAAATGTAATTCCAACTTTAGGCTTTTGGCGCCTTGGTATTTAATAAGTTTTTTAGTGTAAATTTAAACTAAAAGCATTGATGTTCGATAATTGTTAACGTAATAAATCAGGCTAATTCACATTAACTTTAGCCATATTGAACTGACATCTTTTCCATCAAATTCGATCACCCTAGAACTAAACCACGTGTTAGTTACACCAATATTTAATTACATTTACAAAAAAAAAAAAACTAAAACTTCATTAACTAGCAAATATAGTAAATATATTGAAGTGTGTATATAATAGTTTATTTACAAACGTGTGTTCAATGTACATACTACATACCTTAAATGCTTCCATATATATAAACTCATACTGTAATGTAACTTGTAAAAGTAAATAATATTAAGATCTCATTTCAAACGTTTTTTTTTTATTTTGCAAAAGAAAAAAAAAAAACCTTTAAAATACAAAACAAAAGACCTGAAAATAAAGCTAAAGATACTTATAGATATATATATATATAATTTTAATAACATAACATTAGCGATCGCGTTCAATGTACAACGTTTTTTTTTTCTAAAGATAGATATACATAGGTGTTTTTTATATCTTTCCTTCCTTTTAATTTTGTTATTTGAGAATTTCCAAGTTATATACCTATTAGCTTCATATATATATATATATTTATTTATTTTTATATTTTAAACAAAAAACAAGTGATAAAAAAACCAAAGGTTTTTAAAAAAGCACGTTTCCAAAATTACACAATGTTTAATACGGGGATTTGGGATTTACACATAAAAATAAATTGATAATATTCTAATAATATTTATTTCATCAGTTTATTATTAATTGTGATTATAAAACCCATATATGTACATAAGTCCAGTGTAATCTATAAAACCTGTTAACATGTGTTAAAACATGATGTTAGAGCTTCATTGTTAACGTTTAACATTGGAAATTTATACATCGGCCAAGTGTAACTGATTATTAAAAATAAGAAGTCTTAAGTGCTAAGTAATATGAAGTTGCAGCTTTACTGTTTGCAAATTACTTTAAAAAAAAAATGTGGACAACTATTCAAGTTACAGGTGTTAAAAAATAGCAAAATTTCAATTTTCGAACCCTTACAGCTCTTAAACAGTGGGCGTCACAAAAAAATTTTTTTTGAAAGTTCATATCAATTTCTTAGGCTCTAACTTCTCCCAAAACTTAAAACCAAGTTTCTAGCCTTAGCCGTTCAGAAAATATGGGAGAGGTCAAAAACTTTTCAAAAATTGAGTTTTGAATAACGGTAAATTAAAATACCGCTTAGAAACCCAAAATATTTGTTTTATATATATTTATAAGGGTTGGGTACAAAATCTCGCGTTTTAAAATCTTGCGAATCAAAACCTCGAGTATCAAAATCTCGTGCTTTTATAAATCTCGCGTTTCATAATCTCGCGCTCCCCTCTTAATTTAGATTCTCACACATCCATAAATGTAAATATTCTGGAAACAGCGTATTAAAACCCTGAAACCAACTCTAAAATCGCTTCTAATTATATTTCCTACACATACATACATAGTATTTAAACTAGAAAATTATAAAAAGTGCGAGATTTTGACACGTGAGATTTTGAAACACGAAATTTTGACACGCGAGATTATGAAACTCAAAATTTATAAAAGCACGAGATTTTGATACGCTCTTTATTTATAAAACTTATAAAAGAAACTATTTGTTATACTTTTCATATTGAAAAGCAGGGTAGTTCTGATCCTGCACCATAATATCTGTAATTATAATTTCATTTCTTTATTTCAGACGATATAGAAGTCTCGTAAACATAAACGGACAGACGGACCGCGTGTAACCATATAGTCACACTTTTTCAAAAATTTTTTGAAAATGTGCTAAAAATAACACAACGTAAAGTTTTTTTATTTAATATTTGCATCCAACAGTACCAGTTTTATATTTATAATATTTTTAGTTTTAAACAACATCTTGATCTTTAAACATCGTTGTATTTATAATATTGTTGATCGGCTTTACGTGGTTTTATATTAAATTTAATTTTATTTGTTTTATTTTGTGAGAATTAACCATAGAGTAAATGAGCGAATTGTTTTAATCGCAGAGCGGCAACATTTATCGGTATTCGGTATTCCGTACTTACCAGCTTTATTACTTTATTTCTTCTATACAAGTTCTATTTCCATCTATACTATCTACACACTACATTACATAGTCTAATACATTTATTAGCCGCTTTTATAGCTATATCTGACTTTATATTTTTAAAAACAAAAACAATATAATTTTTATACTCTCACATTTGTAATATGGAAATGGAATTCTCTTTGTTTTCTTCTTAATTAAAATTACAAAAAAAACAAAAATAAAAACGAACAAAAACTTTGGAATGTAGTCTAGAGAATCCAGAACAAAGTTTTGATCAATTTTGAGATAACAAAATAAAATTTAAAATAAAAAAAAAACTAATGGTGTTTTAAAAAAAAAATATTTAAGTTTTATTTTAAATTAAAAAATGAATTAAAAAATTAATAAAAGTTTAATTTATAAAAATAATTATAATAAAATAAAACAAAATTAATAAATTTAAAATAGAATAAGAGAATAAATAATTACAATAAAAAATATTAATTAAAATTAGAAAGAGAGAGAGAAATTCAAATATGATTACAATATAACGAAAATTACAAATTCAAATACAATTGTAATTTATAATGTACTGTATAGTATAATAGTGCATAGTGTATAACAAATTATAGTGTATATTGTATACTTTAGTTCAAATTTACTTAAATATTTTATGCATATGTACTTAAATATAATTAATTTAAAAAAAAATCAATTGAAATTGTAATTTAAAATATTTATTAAATATTAATTTACTTAATTAAAATTATTTAAACAATGAAATGATAACTATCAAAGAATATAATATGTAATTATTGCATTTTTTTTAAAATTAAAATTACAATTAATCATACGTATTTTCTTTGAATTATTTAAATTTTGTAAAATTTATATTGGAGTTATGGATATTATGACGAATTTAACAAATTTAAATATATTTAAAATGGTATGTATATAATTAAACAAATTTCAGAATAGTTTTTAAGTAATTATTAAATTAGGTACAAACAAATGATTACTTATATCAATACTATAGTCGTTAAATTATAATAAAAAAGTATACCTTTTGCCTGTTAAACATCAATGAGAGCTACTATCAATTTAGCAAGGGAGAATGTATTTTAAACACAAAATTTCAAAGTAACAGTATCCCGAAATTTCAAAATCCCAAACAGAAATTCCCAAATTTGAAAACTTGATTGTTAATTTTTCAAAATTGATTTTCTTCATAATCTGGTATTTAATGTTTGGTAATGTTTGATTGGGGACTTTGTGATTTGGGATTACGTATTCAACCCATTTAGCAAATTATCATTCGCCAAGTTTATATTTTGTAAAGACTTATTAGGACAATTAATTCTGTTCCCTATCATTGAAAAAAAATGAGGGAACATAAATTTCAGAGTTGCCAACTTGATTTAATACATCTTTGCTTTATTTACAATTGCGTTCTTTCCAAAATCTCATTCTGTAAAGACTTAATAGGACAATCAATTCTTTTGAGATTGACTTATCGAAATTCAATCAATCCTCTTCCCTATCATTAAAAAAAAATGAGGGAATACAAATTCCAGACTTGCCAACTTGACATAATACACCTGTGCGTTATTTACAGTTGCGTCCATAACAAAAGCTTTTGAAAAAAGAAAAGTTATTTAAAAGTTCAATATTAAAACAAACTGTGCGTGCGCCAATTACTAATATATTTATAAATGTAATTTTTGACATTCAGTGCACAACTTAATGTAATTAACCGCACCAACAGCTAAATTAATACTGGTTTTTCCCGCGAAATCATTTTATTGTCTAAACTTAACCCTTACATTAAAAGTCGGGAAGAAATATAATACACCTACTGTTTAAAAAAGATATAATTTTCAACTTGTTGCAACTTTTTCCAGAACCTTCATATCAAGTTCTTTTTAGCACATTTTCAAAAAATTTTGTAAAAATGTGCCTATATAGCTTCACTCTGTCCGTCCGTCCGTCCCTTTTTACCTACGATTGACAAAAAAATATCAGGAATGGATAGGTATTGCAATAAAAATAATTTAATGTTCAAACTTTTTTTTGTAGCCCCCCCCGTTACGGAGCTACAGCCCCACAAAGTTGAAAAAAGCCCCATATTTAAACAGTTATAATTAGAGTTCTATAAGGTATATCTCCAACCTGAAAACGGTAACAGACAGCTGCTTTTATAAGCTTTACAAGTTTTTAAAAGCCAATTGTATAGGATTACCATACGGTACTAAAATTTACCGTTATTCAAAACTAAGTTTTACAAAATTTTTGATCCCTCATAACTTCGGAACGGCTAAATCTAGAAACTTGAAATTTTGGGAGAAGTTAGATCCTTAGAAATAAGTAAGAGTCAGTTAACAAAATTTTTTTGTCACGGCCCCTCTTTAGGAGCTGTAAGGGGTCGAAAATTGAAATTTTGCTAAAAATTTAGCTTTTAAACACCTATAACTTGAATACCTGTCAAAATTTTTTTTTATTTGTATACAAAATTGAAAGCTCAAAAACGAAAGTTTCAATTAGTGTTAAAGGTTTTTCTTAATTTTGACTTTGTCCGTCCGTCCGTCCGTCCGTATGTTTACAAAAACTTTTACACCGTTTGAAATAGAGTAAAGAAATTTTAACCACGGGTAGATATTACAAAAAAATTAATTTCGTAGAAGAATTTTTTTCTGTAGCCCCACCCGTTACGGAGCTACAGCCCCCCAAAATTGGAAAAAGCCCTATTTTTAAATTATTATAACAAGAGTTTTGTTAAGTATATTTTCAATCTGAAAACGGCAAAAGATAGCTGGTCTTATAAGCTTTACAAAAATATAAGGCTAAAATGTATAGGGTTACCATACGGTACTAAAATTTACCATTAAGCTAAACTCAACTTTTGCAAAATTTTTGGCCCCATATATCTTCTAAACGGTTCAACCTAGGGTCTTGAAATTTTGGGAGAAGTTAGGTCCTCCAAAATTAATAGGAGGCGGTTAACAAAATTTTTTTGTCACGTCCCCTGTTTAGGAGCTATAAGGGCTCGAAAATTGAAATTTTGCTATTTTCAACCACCTGTAACTTTAACACCTGTTCAAATTTTTTTTTACAAACATGCAAAATTTACAGCTGCAGCATTATATTTCAACATCCGTTAAAGGTTTTTCTTAAATTTGAAAGGGTCTCTTTAAATAGAAGAAATTGTTTCTTAGTCTTAACCATTTTTGGTTAGATAATAATATTCTAGGTAAAATTCCAAATTTTGTTGGAGTTCCAAATTGATTTCCTAGAACCGGAAAAAAATGGAAGGGTGAACACAGGAGGAGGGTGAGCAGATCCATCATAAGTTTGCTAAGCAAAAATTTGGGAACCTTCCCCATTGAAGGGCTACTAGGTCTTCAAAATTAAAACTTTTATGTTCTTATAAAACAGTAACTTATTCACCAGTGTAAGTTTTTCCAAAATTAAACGTTAACATTGAAGCTCCAACATTATATTTTGCACTTATTAACAGGTTTTCTTGAATGCATTGGGGTTGTATTCTAAGTATTTCACTATTAGTCATATAATTAATTATTAATGAAATAACAAAATTATAATATTATCATAATATATATTTTTATAAAAATAAATGATAAAATACTCAGTAAGAAACCGTATATAATTTTGAAAATGTGCTTTTTAAAAACCGTTGGTTTTTTCCCTCACTTGTTTTTTTTCAAAATCATAATTATAATGAATTACATATTTTAATTTACAACTTACTCTTTGTATATTTATTATTTAAATTTTAAAGTCATATATATTTTAGTACAAAATAAAATTAATACTTGGTTGATTACATATACTAACAGTATTATTTACCATTTATCTTGCATAACATGTTTAAACAAGTCTGTTGGATGTTTAAATCAGGTGGAAAAATATACAGAAAAATATTTGCAATTTTCTTATATTTAAGTTATAAATAACTTAATTACGTAAATAAATAAGACTTTGGTAATATGCTGTTACATTTTAAATGGTAAATTAAAGTTAATTTTCATTTAAATTAACAGAACATTCAAATTAGAACTTAATTTAAGTTAAAAATTCGGGTGAAGGAGGGGAACTTCCACTCCTCTGTATACTCGTAGATACAGTATTAAAATATGTGAAATGTTCACACCTCTATTACTTCTTTAGTTACTAATAAGATTTAAGAGCTCGAGAATTGTGTAAATTTGTGGGTATTTTTTATAAACTATCGAAACTCTACCAGGAAAATGTTCATTATTTGGATAAAAGTGAGAGGATCTGGAGGAAAATAGGATGATAGATTTTTTTTAAAAATTTGCAATTTCTAAAATGGACCGTTTATATGAAAAGGAAAGAACACAAGATTACTTACCATACACATTTTTTGATTTAAATTCAACGAATAATTGGCGTTAATCGTTACCTACAGTTTACAAGATATCTATAACATAGATATAATACACCTTGGCCAGATCATTAATAAAAAGATTTATTAATAATTTATAATTAAACTCACATTTCTGATTGGAAATAGGCGTGGCAGCTGCCTGGTGCATTCATATATCATGGTACTTAATAAATAAATACTCAAACACTCTGATGAATGCTAGAATATTTTAAATGATTCTTGGACTGATAATTAGATGTAAAGCACGATTTTAAATTTTGTTTGAATAACTTAATAAAATTTGAGTTGAGGTTTGAGTTTTTACTGTTGGGTGGCACAGTGGTTGATTGCCAACCTTTCATGCGAAAGGCCCGGGTTCAAATCCTAGTGAAAATGAAAAAACTTTTCTGATTTTTGACTCGACTCAGCTACCATTCGCCATCGAGTTCAAATTAATGGCTTAATCAATAATTAAAATTATATATTAAAATTGTAACTATTGAAAATCTAAGACGTTTCTACATGTTATAAGGCCTAGTACTATCTCATGTTTAAAATATATGTGGAATTCAATAAGACCAATTCTAAGAACACGAATATAATATGACTCCCTGTTCCAACATGTACCTATGGTATAGACAGGCTTATTAGCTTAACAGTTGAACAGTTGGCGCCTAAAAAAAAAAAAAAAACACTGCTATATATACATAACTCGTAATGGTAAATAATAAATAAACCGTTTGATTCATCTTCCATAAAAATAATTTTTTAATAGTTATAAAAATTTATAAACTTAAAAAAAAAGAAGTTGTGATCAGTTTTCATTTAAAGCAATACCGTACCTATACAAACAAGTACTTTCCCACCTTTGTTTTGAAAATTTTAAAATATTGAACCAAAATCATCTGCAACTACAATTACAAAAAGATGCTATAAAACTATACAACACCCATTTTCATTTATTAATCTTGTATATAGTATACATATATATATAGGAGTAGGTACTTAAAAGAATGTAGGCTAAAATTATGTATGGTATGTACATAAATAAATATATTCTCAAAGAATTCTCTAATTTACATATTTTTAATGTTTCTTTTTAAGGAAATAATTTATTTTATAAAATTTTAATATTTAAAATCCATATGAACTACTTTACAATACCAGTTTTAATGGATTATTTCAAATGTAACATGCTTCAACATGTCTTAAAATATTATTTTAAAAGAAAAAAAAAAATACATTCAACAAAAAGAAGAAAAAAATCTCACCTTTGAAGGTGAATTTATATTTCATAGGAAGTTAAAAATGCATATTAAATAAATTGATGATGTGAGTTCAAAGATAATAATACTTATGTGATATAATTATATTTTAGTCATTAACATGGTTTGTTTTGTTTATTTTTTCTTTTTTTTTTTTTTTGCTAAGAAGGAAATCAAATTTCAACACTAGAAAATTATTAATTAAAATATAATCTGTATAGGATTGATCGAAGCATCCGGTCATTTAAACAACTCCATCGATTATTATCAACTTTATTAAAAACGAAGTGCAATTATAAATATTTATAAATAGGTATATAAAAACCTGACATTTTAATTTGTGTATAATAATTTAAATAAAGCTGTCAAATAGAATTGTTTAGCTTTATATTTTAATTGTACTTGCATATGGGTCTTTATATCATTATTACAAACCGCACACTCAGAGAAACATTTTGAAATGATGTTTATTTTGTGGGGTGGATATTGGCTTATTAAATTATTGAAGCTAGATTTTGTATCCAATACTAATATCAAAATAATAAATTCGGCATACCTATTTCATACAAAAAATAATCCCAACTAATTTAGAATCTCACATATATACATATCTAACAAATATTCTGGAAAAAACTAAAGTCACTCTTATTTAACAATCTTACATACTCGTATAGATATGTATATAATAATTAATACTATTTTGGAAAAAGGAAATGCCCTGATTTTGAATTAAACTCTAAAATCCCTCCTATCTAACAATATCATGTTTCTATTTCCTAAAGTAAAAGATTTTCGAAATTTAAAAAAAATAAGATTTTGATAAAACGAGATTGAAATAAAAATTTATTCGGAAAATACCGATCATTAAATTAGGTGACAACAGTTGCGGTTAATCCTACTTAAATTATATTGCACACAAACCATGTACACTCGGTCTTATAGCAATACTATGTTGTGTTTGTTATACAAATACAACTGTCACCAAAGACATTAGACTTATGCCAATGTCATAAGTATTTACTATTTTGTATTAAAAACATCAGTTCGGAAAACATTGATAAATTTAAAATCATCGACTTGCGATACAAATACAAACAAATTTAGCATAGATATTTAATTTCTAAATAAAAATTCATATTTCCTTATCGTTATTTTAAATTTTAATCTAAACACCCTAGTGTTTCTAGTGAGTGTAAGTTATCTTAAGACAAGTTGTGATTGCCTTTGATTTTGACAAAACAGATCGAATTTTAAGCCCAGCTATATATAACAATATTAGGTAATCTTAATAAACAAAACTTAAAATACATACTAAAACAAATTTTAATACAATTAAAAATATTATTAAAAATTATTTAAATAACTACCGCAAATGTCAAATTCTGTTGAGGTTGTCTTCTATAGTTGCTAAATTTCTTATAAAATCTTAAGTTGTCTTAAGCAATCTCAAGCGCGTTATGGTTGGATTTTAGTAACTAAACTGTGATAGAGATTCGGTAACTTTTACCAAGGAAGTAAAGAACGCATTTAGCAAGTAATGGTTATATTACGAAGTAAAGAGCATAGATGTACCTGTTTGACCTATATATTGTAAAATATTCCATTCTATTATCAAATTAAATTTTCATGGAAACTTCAAAAATAACAAAAAAATTAAATTAATATTATTATTAATATGAAATATTTATAATTAGAATCAATTTTAGTTATTCATATAGATATATTTATATATAATTAGTTTGAGAGTGTTAAAATTAATACATATTCGATCAAATAAAACAAAAATTATCACTTTCAAATTACAAAAAAAAAAGTTAATCATTGTTAATTCGAAACTCATTGATTTGTTTATTGTTTTGCTTAGAATTAGGATTCAATTATTATTTTCTTTTATTATCGTGACATTTATTCTTTTGGCAATGACTACATTTGATGATTGATGTATCATGAACATTGTATAGAATTTTATAGAATGTAGTTGGCAAACACAATAAAACCCAAAATGTTATGGGAATATTTTGAGGCTACAAAAAAGTAAAAACATCAATTTTAAAGCTTAAAAATATACAACTATTTTTTTTAAATTTATCTAACTTCTTAGAAAGCTCAAATCACGTAATTCAATTAATAACTAATTAATTTTCTCGAATAATTAATTAAGTAATTGAATTTTAATAATTAATTAAGATTACGTTGAACTTTTTAGTCGTTCGGTTACGTGTTTCGACTTAATTCAAAGTTCGAAAATGGTTAATTTAAGTAAATGTCCTTTTAATCGATTGTTCTAAAGTTCGAAGGCAGGTGATATTTAATAGTAATATTATCCTACATCGTAATATCTTAAGTATTATTAAATATCCTAAAAACTATGAATATGCGAGTATAAACTATTCTTTAATATAAAATGATAGATATGGTTTGTAGTACCTATAGGCTATAGCATTTGGCATTCGTAAAATTTCACAACAATTTCAGCCGCATAATTAATGTAACTTGGAGGAGGTCATTTACTCCTTGTAGGAGTGAAAGAATAATTCTTACTAGTAACACATCGACATTGAAGTATATGTAATTGACTTATGCAGACGTCTATATTTCAAGTACAAGTAGAATTACCAGTAGCATTACCTGATACTCAAAGCTCAATAGACTATAAAAACTATTTATAAAAGAGTTTTGTATGATTTTCAATTTCAGTAGTATTGGATTTTGAATGAAAATCCAATACTACTGAAATTGGAATATTGGATTTATGAATGAAAATATTTACAAAATACTTTAATAATTGGATTGTAATTGTAATTGAGTATTTCTTGGTACTTGCTCGAAAATAGTAAGTGTCAAAAAATAATTACAAAAGTAATTAAACTCAAAATTTAATTACTTTCTGGTATTTTTACTTGATTTTTTTACTTGATAAAGTAATCAGTATCAAGTAATCGTACTTACAACTGTACTTAAGTAGAATTTTACTCAGTATTATAAACAGGTGTAGTTAAGGTCTAAGGAATACGCTTATATATTATAGCCATCTCCCTTTGAAAAAATATGTAAATCTAACTTTTCAACAACTTATTTTATTTATTTTGCATTTTGAATTCGGTACTTGATGTTTTAATCCTAAGGAGTATCTTAAAATATACAGTAACACTTTTTTCAATTCCTTATTAGTTACTACTAAAAAGTAAAAAGAATACAAAATAATTTTAAAATTGATTAATTATGAATTAGGATTTAAGAAACCTAAAAATTCATTTGTCATAAAATCAAAGTTTCGTGACAAAACCATACTTTCATACATATAATAAATCCAAACAGATTTTTAAATTATTAATCTCTTCTAAAATTCACGAAAAAAAAAATGTATTTTTGATATTTAACTCACGTTACATCACTGACCTTCATTAAGCATACTATATATAAATGAATAATCATAATACATCTTAATCTCTTCTAATTAAGAATGATTTTACCATTTCAGAATTTTTAAATAGAAAATTAAAAAAAAAGAATCTTATATCTTCAGGTAAATTGTTTTTTTGTTTTTGTATATCAAGTGTATACTGTACACCAAAGTATTTCCCTTTTCAAATTATTCACCATGAGTAATTTCAAAAATCAAAGAAATTCTTGGTAAAATTTAAGCCAAGTTGAATGAATCATATAAACACAAGTTTCATTAAGAGACAATCATCACGAAATCAATCATTAATCACAAATTAAAAACGAAAATTATTTAGTAACTCAAAAAAATGGGCTCTTTTAATGTAATCATCTTTTTTACAATATGTATTTTTTTTTTTGACCAGTGATTAGTGAACCATAAAGCAATTATTTTAAATTTAAAAAGTTCACTAAAAGTTTACATGTCATATTAATACTAAAATAATTATTCTAAAAGTCATATATTTAAAAAAAAAACCAGATTTTATTTGCTTATTTAATATTATGTTCTACTGTGTTTATTTTGATATAAAACAAACTTTTAAGCACACGTGATTGATTGTCTGTTTGTCTATTTGTTTAAAATGATTAAAATGAAACATTCTTAAGCTATTAATTGTAAATGATTCAGATGTTAAGTTTTCCTGATATAGTCCTAATATAGTATTAACCCTTTGCGTCCCATCTGAATTTAAAACTCCTACTTTTATTTTAAGTGCTAACTGTTAGACAAATAGGTCTCTCAAGTGTCTATGTCATGGGTACATGTTGGAACAAAGGGTCATTTTATATTCGTGTTATTAGAATTAATCTTAATGAATTCCACATACAATTTAAACATGAGATAGAACTACGCTTTTCAACTGTAGGCTATCTAACTGGAGCTTTCTAAATGTAGAAACGTGTGAAAACGTGTTAAATTTTCAATAGATATAATTCTATTTTTTGCAAATTCTGAAGCAACTTTTTAAACCCAATGGTCCTCCCAATACGTGGGTTTGGCATACGATTAAAAGCCCTATCCAGTAAAAATTATTGTTGAAAAACCTAATAAGGATGGCAGGTTTGACAACGGAATGTAGTGCCATAGAAAAAGAAGAATAATTCTATTTTGTTTATATTGTAATAATTTTGTATTTGAGTTATGTGGTATTCTATATCTGTGAGTTATATTATTCAATTAAATTATTTGTTTATATTGTTGTATTGATGTATTTTTAATTAAAGATAAAATAATTACCTAATTCCTTGTACCCAACATACTCGTAGTACTTTAAGTACTCTCAGCTGTTAAAAAAAATATATTTTACCGTAGATCATAAAATAATTAATGCAATAAACAACTCCTTAGTTCGGAAGAGTTAAAACTGATTAAATGAAAGTTATTTATATTTAAAGATGTATATATAATGAGGAAATGTCCCCATTACAAAAAAAAAATCAGAGCTTTGTTTCTAAAATAAGCTCCAACATTAGACACAGCTTAAAAATCTTTGTTTAAAGAAGCTTTAACATTAGGAGCATCTTAAGAACTTTGTTAAGGTGGATTTATAAGACAACCTTGCAACCTTTGACAAAATATTCTATTATGCATGAGGCAGTTATCATTATGGAAAATTAAGGGAATATATTATCTCACGACTCATGTGTTCCACGCAGTTGTTATTTCATATGCGTCCTCTTTCTTCGTAATATCCCGCAAAAAAATTTTACTATTTATCCGACCCATTCCAATTTCGAATTTCCATTCGGTAAGCTTCCTATGTTCTAATCAACATACCAAAAACGTACATTTGAAACTGAGTATATTCATTAAAGATCTAATCCTAAAGTTTTATTTTGAAAGCCGATATGTAGCAGTTTACCGTAATTAAATTTTTAAATTTTACATATGATGCGCGTCCATCCTTTTGATATTTTACATCCACCCTTGTAAAAAAAAAACTGTGACTTGAATAACGATTAAATATTTAGCTTGTAACAAAATGTCTCGTTCTTAAAAAAAAAATTCAGTCTGTAAAGATAATTAAATAAAATAACAAATGTTCACAAGTTCACATGTTATTTTATTAATTAACATGTTGCAGAAAAAAAATGTATAACAATTCTGTTAATAATAAAAGAGTGTTAATGAATTCTTTAAATAATTAAAAATAAATACAAGTGTCATATTCTTAAGAAATTGCGTAAAATTTTATTTTAATAATTTTCCCAAAACGTAATTTTTTAATTATTTTGAAAAAATTTTTGATTCATTCATTAAATAGGTATAACTATACCTATACCTATTCCTATACCTAATAAGACTTTATTTATATTCACATAAACAACTTTTAATTTAAGTTAGACTTTTTTTAATTAGATTAAAAATTTTTTTAATCTAATTTTGATAACATATATAGGTTTATTATTTATTTATTTAATTTTCATAACATATTAAATAAAAATTTAAAAAAAAAAGTATTAATAAAAAAATTTAAATTTAATTTTTTTTAATTATTTTAAAATATTTTTTTTTAGATAGACATAACATTCCCTTCGTTTAAAGGTTATCTTATTATCATTATTAATTACATTATCATTTTAAAACATGTATTAATTTTCTGATAATTTTAAAAGCTTATGAACTGATAAGATGTTGATATTATTTTTGAAATATTTTTTTATACCCGTATGACTATATAGTCAAAGGGTATAATAAATTTGCCATTACGTTTGTGACGCAGAGAAGGAGTGGGAGGAGATATAGACTCAAGTGTATGGATCGGATCAGAATCGAAAAATAAATTGATTTAGCTATGTATGTCCGTCCGTTCGCACGATAACTCAAAAACTAAAGGAGCTAGTATCTTGAAATTTTCGCAAATTAGTTTTTTTTGCAATAGTCGTCATCGCTATTTAAATCCAGCCATTTTGACCCATGGGTTCGGGTAGCTGCCATACAACTTCTTTTTTTATATGCGCATTACTCTGTACCTATTACAGCTGCGTGTCTGAAATTTTGCCAAAAGTAGTTTAGTTTTATGGCCAAAGTTTCTACAAAATTTGGTTGGTCTAGTGGATTGGGTTCGAGTAGCTGCCATACAACTTCTTATTTTATATGAGCATTCCTCTCCACCTAATAAAGCTGAATGTTTGAAATTTTGCCATAAGTAATTAACCGGATGATATAATGTATATGTTACGGTCATACGGATATCCCAGAGTTGGCACAGTCTACTCTACTACTTTTCACTCGTTTTTTTTGGCTTTTAAATTAATATGCGAAATTCATTGTTTCGTTTATAATACCGTTTGATTTAATTATACAATTAGGACAAAATGGTTCAAAAAGATTTCTTTAATTTTACATTTAATAAGAGTATTAATATATTTTTAGTATAGTAAGCGAATTTTTATGTTAAGATATTTGTATAACAGTTACATATTATATATATTATGTAAAATATCTACTTTATAGTTTGCCTAGATCACTCTATATTAAACCTATATACTGTAATTTTTTTAAATTATACTCAATGTTCCATAATCAGCTCAATTTTAGAAAATTTTATGTAAGATAAGGACTAAAAGCTATTATAAGATAGAGCCTATAGCCTTCTAAGATTATGTTTTGAATAAACATTTAAATATTCCCAAGAGATGCAACTGTAAACCTTCCCCGTAGCCTAAATAATGGAATAGCGATTAGTTATAAATGTCTATATCAAGGGTTGAATGCGAAACCAAAAGGTATAAATTGACTTCTTTCTTGAATTTTTCTAAATCGTAACTATTGGCAAACGCATGTGGAGGTAATGTGTTCTACAATTTGAATTTGCAACTTATAAAAGCTTTTTTTCCAAAACTACTGTATATGAGATTAAGCTGCTAAGCGTGTATTACGGTGGTATGGTTGGGTTTTTAGTAAAATATTTTAAATTTCTTCTGAAGTATGACTAAAAAGAAAAGAAAAGCAGCTCCTACATCGAGGCGGCTACATAAAGACGTCAAGTTGTTTGACGTTATTATCATTGATATTACGAACAGCTTTTTTCTATCTTAAGTAGATATTGGAGGGCGGTGCTGGGTGCTCAAGGAAAAATTTGATAATTATGTACTCAAATCTCGGTCAAATATAGGTTTTATAAATTAAGAATCCCAGGCATTTTACGACATCTTTTGCAACTGGAAATATATGGTCGTTCCATATTATCTAACATATATTATAATCAAGTTTTCTCTGGTAAGCAGAGTGCAAGGGTACGTCTGTTATATTAATTTTTAACTCGCTTCAATAGATAGCGTTATTTTTTAGAAATAACGCTATCTATTGAAGCGTTATTTCTAAATGAATTTTTAAATATGTGTTAATTAGGTTAGGTACCGCAGTTTAGATACAGGTTCAAAAATTCCAGTTATATGCTTAATTTTCCGTGTGGATATGTTGAATATAGCTTCATATTAAAATCATCACTTATTCCAGCCTCAGATAGGCAGCCACTGCGACAACAAATTCAAAATAAAAATAATAGTACAAGTCCATAATGAATTACCAAGAATTTAAACGTTAGTTAAAAGGTTATTTCGGACATTTAAATTAAAATAAATATACAATATAGTAATAAGCTATAAATAAGAAATCGATTTTAATCTAATTCTCTTCCTGCCAGTAGCATTAAGTACTTTGTATTTATATTAAACCTTATTTTTACCACACTTATATTTTTACTCCATAAAAATTCAATTTCATTTTTTGAATCAATTAAAAATTTAAAATTCAACAAGAGTAAACAAACGATAACTCACGTACTTTTTATAGGGAAAAAATATTTAACACACCCATATTATAAGTATTTTAAAATTCAAAGTCAATTACACTACAAAAAAAAAAACTATAACTATCGAAAGTGTAAATTTTTTCTTTTGTTAGAATAACTAAATACTTACATTTTTTTTTTTAAATTATGATAATTTGTAATTAAAAAGTATTTGGGTTGATTTTTTTTTTTAACAGTGAAAGGTGTGATCTTGTATTCAAAATATAGGAAGAAATTTCATGAATAAACTGTTTGAGATAAGTCTTCACATATTTGTGTAATAAATCATAGCATATTTTATGATGAGATGTAAAAGTGACTTTCAAAATTTTACTCCTACAAAATATGCAAATATTTAAAGGAAATTAAAAAATAAAGTTTTTAATGGGAAATGTGATATCAGCTATTTAAGCTACAGATTTGGTGAACAAATATTCTTAATTAAATAGTTTTATTTGCGTACTTCCTCCAATTCGTTTGAGATAAAGTATTCTACCAGTATTTAATTACTCAAACGTTAATTGGGGGATTCCCAATTTAGTGAAATAAAATATTTTAATTGTAAAAGATAAGACGATAAGACCATATCTGCAAGGTTTTAGATGTTGTTGTTTGAATGGCTAAAATTAATAAGATAACATTAATTAAATTATACAATTTACCTAACCCGACTATAATAAAAGATTATATATTTATTCATATACAGTATATGTATTATATTAAAATTTTAAAAACTAGGTTTATATTTTGACTTCGTAGGTATTAGTAGGTCCGCAAAATAGCCTTATACTTAAACCCCATCGAAAAACCGCTATGAATGATGAATTAAATGAAGCAGTGGCAGTTAATACAAAAATTAAAGTAAAGTTTCCAAACGTTCAAGCAATTAACACTTTGCATATAGCATTTTAAAAATAGCATTGTGTGACGCTAACTTTTATATAGAACAGATTTATACACGCTCTGCATCTGCAAATATACTTGTCACAATAATCGTAATATATACAATAAACAATACCCCATTGTGATGTGACTAAATTTACTGTAAACTAGTCAAATGTAACCCTTTCTCACTAGAATAATAGTCAAAAATAGTTAATTAAATAGCCAATTATTTTGACTAGAATGTAGTCACTCTTGACTAAAGAATAGTTATGGCAATATTTATTCATTAAAATATATATGTATATAACTTAAACAGGTCCAAAAAGACTCTTTGCCCAATCGACTCATTCGAAAAATTTTCTTACACACTAAATTCTTTTGCATCTTTGCTTCAACCCATTTTCAAATTCCATTAAGTATCTTTAAGTGTTTAATTTTTTTGATACAAATCGTGAATGAGTAATTTCAAGCATTTGTTAAGATTATGGTTAGGGTGCCCTATCGCACCAACAACTTATCAACTTATCACCAATCAAAATAATCAAATTATCATATATTTGAATTAATTTATAGGTATGTTACATTTGACAACCAATCAATGAAGTTTGATTAGTAAAAAACACTCCCTTATCAAATAATTGAATATTTGATTAGTAATTAGTAGGGCAAATAAAAATATGCATTAGCATCTTTTTTCCTTATGTCTTATCGATAAATGAACATGATAGTAATTCGTTTCAACAAAAATTATGAACTTTAAGCTAGATTTGTAAGGGCATATTTTTGCATATTTCACTTGTTAGAGCATATTTTGCATATTTCAACTTTTAAGAGCATATTTTGCATATTTTAACTTTTAAGAGCATATTTTGGTTTATTTTGACAATTTTCGTTCAAAAGATTATAATTTTTTTATTTTTCTTGCATTTAAAATATTTTCCATAAAAAAACATAAAAATTGATGTTACTATTTAGATATTTATTTATTTAAAATATCATTCTTTCAAAATAAACAAGTAGGTATTAGGTATTTAAAGAAATCTCTATGTATGCATGTACATATACATATTTATTTTATTATTTATTTCAACTTGATTCAGAAACTTTAAACTTGATTAAAAACTATATCTGCAGCTTTGACTGGTAAAGCGATACAAAATGCTACGATAAATTACACGACAAACGAAACTATTGCATTTAAATTCGCACCAATTAACACAGTTAATGTAGAAAGGAGATTTTAAATGTACAAAAGCGTCCTACGATCGAATAGGAAGAATTTCTTATTTAAACATTTAAATGAAATGATTGTGATATATTGCAACCAAAATTTCAGTTAAACTTAGTTTTTAATTTTACTAGATGTAAGATTTTCGTTATTTGGATTAATTTTTATTTTAATTTATGTTTATTTAATTAATGTTTACTTAATTTATGTTTATTTATTTTTTAATTTTTATTCTACTCTCTAATTTATCTTTTTATCTTTTTTTAATATTTTAGTTTCATGAATTAATTTTATTTTATTTCATTAAATTTAATTTTAAAATAAAAAATTATAATAAAAATAATATATTAAAAAATAAAAAACTATCTGCTTTTTTACTAAAATTAAATTTAAACGACTTTTGGAGATGGTGTTACTAGTCTAACATTATTAATACCTATTTTATTTGAAGATTTCTAAGTAATTGATCTTTTTTTATGTATTTGATATTCTTTTAATAGAGCATATTTTAAATGCTTAAAATAGATTTTTTAGAGCATATTTTAAGCGCTTAAAACTGATTTTTTAGAGCATATTTTTATTTGCCCTAGTAATTAGTGTTAGTGCAATAAGATCCAGTATATATATATATACATACATATATAGGCAAAATCATTCTTATTATGTGCATACTAGGTATATCATTTTTTTAGTGACTTTGTTTTATCTATCAATTCTTCCAATCCATGCATTCATTTTTGATAGTTTGATCTGATTATTTCATATTATAGAGTCTAGTATAGGTATTCCTCTTTTTACGAAACTTTTCGTTAAAAGACTATAAATAACCTGAATATAAAAAATTTCCTCATATAATTTAAAATTTTCATTTAAATTCATTATAAAAATTTTTGAACCCCATACAAAATATTAAATGATAATAATTTCAAAATAATTAATTTAAATTCGATAAGTACCTACTTAGGTATTTTTATTTTTATTTATAATTCACTTTTATTTAAAATCATATTTTATCATTTTACTATCACTATACAGGTTAATCTAGCATATATATATATACAAGAGTATATATATGTAAATATATATATATATATATATATATATATATATATATACAACATATACAAACATACATTAACAAATACAAGGTACCACGTAATTAAACGATTAAAAAAAAATAAAAAGTTTTATATAAGCGTTATCATAAATCTTTTGCAATTGATAACATTTAAAAACAATTTTTTTTTTATTTACACAAATGAATAATAAATAAGAAATATATACATATATATGTATATATATATAAACATATAAACGTACATACATAAATAGTTATAAATGAATAACATATTCTACCACATATCGTATAGAATTGAGGTATTATTATTATTAAATTCTGAGTATCATTAAAAAACCATATGAAATATTTAAATAAAAAAAAAAACAATCTGTGATTACTCATAAAAATGGAAGTAAACATTTTCTGTTTTTTTCTTTTTTTTTTTCTATTAACGGTGTTTTTCATTCTCACAAAAATTTCAGTTTACAAACGATTGCTTAAAATTGAACACCGTGTTTTTACGAGCTTAGCGCGTTTAACGCGTCAAATTTACTAGAAAAAAAACGAATTAAAATAAAATAAAAGTTATTGGAAATATTTAACTACTTTATACCTAACTTATAATAATTAAATAATATTAATTAAAAGTGTTATTACAACTCTATATATATATTTCGGAAAATATTAAATATATTTTGTGATAAAGAAATGGTGAGGTTTACAACTTGTTATTCATATAAAAGTAAAATATTATTAAAAATTATAAAAAAAAAAAAAAAATTTAATTTAAAATTTGTTAATAAAAAAAAAAAAAATATATCCAACTATCATTAGAAATTGGAGATGCCGGGGTTTGAACCCGGGACTTCTCACATGCGAAGCGAGCGCTCTACCACTGAGCTACATCCCCTTCATTTAATTTGTTGTCACTATCACTACATAAAATTTCACTTAAAGTTTATTAAAGACACAAACCAAAAAAATTCAAAATTATTTTTATTTGAAATTAAATTTTAAACGACAGCAGCGCTCTTTTGTACATTTGATTAAGTTTTATAACTAAAATGTTGTTATTATTTGATTTTTAAAATGGATTTTTTAAAAAAAAACTTAATTAATATTAAAAAGAGAGATGATAATAAATAAGATATATATATTTTTATATAATTATATATATATACTTATCTAATATTTTGTTATCAAATTCAGATTATAAATATTTGGATAAAGAAATATTTTTCATAAAATGATAAGAAAAACAAAGAAACTTATTGTACCTATGTAGTAAATGTTATTGAGAAAATATGTAAATAAAAAAGTTAATTAAATTTTGGGGTTGTTACCTACATATATGTATGTAGGTATTTAAAGGTGTTAATAATTAAGTTTAAAAAATATTTTGAACTTATTTTTTTAGAGAAATTATTTCATATTTTGATAATAGAAATTTTGTCCAAGAATTTAAATAAATAAATTGATAAGTAGGTACCTAATTAAAAAATTATTAAAAGTTGTCTCCACTTTGATATCTTTTTTAACGTGATTTATTTAACGAATTGTTTGCTTTTAATTAAATTTTTTGAGTAAACAAACTCCTGACCTGATAGAGGTGTAAAATTACAACACAATAAGAAAATGCGTCTTTATAAATCAGAAGTTGAAGTTGTTTCGTTTTTTATTCAGTATGTTAATGTAGGACTCCTCAGTCGGCTCAGTTGGATAAAACTAAATATTTAAGTAACTTAGACAACTTCTAAAAAATTCTTTCAATTCACAAAACCTTTTACGTGCTTTACTATATAAAAAAAAATTACAGATATGCATCCCTATTCTAAATTCCCCCGTAGACTTTCTACGAAAATTGTCTACGCTACGATACGATTAAAAAATTTTAGTAATTCTAAATTCCCTCTTAGAAAATTAAAATTGCAATGGCAACTTTGACGTTTCAAATTTATTTTTTTAAGTAAAATTATGATTATTATTTTCAATTTTGAAGAGATCTAAATATATAAAACAAAGTTAACTAAACAATTAAATAACAATGTAAATTCATTTAAAAACTTATGATTTGTTTTTACAGAAGTGAGCTGATCACGAAATAATATGAAGTATGTACAAATATGGTACGAATGAATATTTCTTTCGTAGATTTTTGCAGTTTTCGTAACGTTACGTTAAGTCGGAATTGAGAATCACTTTATCGTAGATTATCTCCGACTTAGCCGTATGAGGGAATTTAGAATAGGGGTGATGGTCTGTTGTAGATACTTTTACTTCAAAACTTAGACATAATAGACAACTTGTTGTATAAAATATTAAAGTAAGCGTAGAAAGCGAGGAATAGCTTATATGGGCGTGGAATGTTTTTCAGTTCATAACATTGATAATTTGTTTTTCAACACAAAGTCTTAACAGTGCAATGTTCAAACCACCCCAAGCCGACCCGTGATTTTTTGCATTGTTTAGCTACTTGTTTAAATTGCCGTTGATTTTCTAAATAATTTAAGTCCGTTTCAGTGATTTATTCTAAGGTTTCATTATTTTTTTTTATAAATATATTTAAAAATGATAATTCTATCGAGATACATATCATATAAGGTATCACTTTGGAAGTGTAAGTACCTATACCAAAACTGTTGATTGTTGCAAAACTGCTGTCCAGTTTTGGACAGTCATTTTATGCTTTATGTCTTAAATTTGGAAACCTTTTGAAATATTCTGGAATATATAATGAAATTTAAAAAGTCAAGACTATGATAACATCAACTTATTCCAATATAAAATATGCAAAACCGATAAAAACAATGGTATCAATGGGTTTTTTCCTTTCGGTTATATGGTTTGTTTTATGCTATTTTTAGAATAATTTTTGTTTTTAATTCAATTAAATATTGTACTGCGTGTTATCAAATTAATTTCTTAAAAATAATTTAAGTAAACGTATTCAAAAGTGAATATCTGAATACTTTCATACTATTAATCTGAATATTTTCATATAAGAAAGAATAAAGTACAATACTTTTAGTGACGGTACCTTATTCTAATTAATATTCATATCCTCGGACCTGATTGAAAATAAAGATAAGAAAAAATAATTATAAGTTTTAATTAGCTTATTAAAATTAAATCTTAAATTTATGAACTCTGGATTGTTGTACCCACATTTACACAATAACATACACATTTAAAATAGCGATTTATAATAGTTTTATAATGACACATGACTTCATCTAATTTGCATTGAATCAGAAAAATTTTAAATATACCAATGATAAATAATTTTTTTTCTAAGTTAATTAAAAGTCTTGAATACCACATGACATACATAGGTATAAATGGAAAAATGAATCATATGCTATCCATTTCAATGAAACAAATCAAAGTGAGGTTATTTGGAAGACTTTGTTCTCCATTACTAATCAAAACATATGTTTTTTATATTTTAATATTTACCTTCATATAACTTAATTTACATAACATATATACCTACATGCATAATAATTTTTAATTAAAGTACTAATTTTTTAATTTAATTTTTTCAGAAATTATTTGCAATAATACTTCTCCTACTAATAACATTTAGTTCTGCAACAGCACAACATGAACAAATACCATATGCATCAGTTGAAAATATTTGTAAAACATGTTCATGTATAAATGGAACTAGTTCTAGAATATTAGATTGTCATAATAAAAATCTAAAACATATATTAGCCAGATGGCCTGAACAATTTGGTAGTAATCATACTGGTATTGAAATACATGCGACATTTTCTAGAAATGAAATTGAATTATTACAACAATTACCGGCAACAAATGGAATACTTTATTTTAGTGCTAGAAGATGGTAAACATTTTTTTTTTTAATACATATTGTTATAAATTTCCAATATTTAATTTAATTTTTAAAATTAAAAATTTTCAGTAAAATTCAAAAATTACAATCAAAACTATTTATTGATTCACCAAATATATTCCGGTTGGATTTAAGTTGGAATCAATTAACAGAGGAAGCATTAACACCAGATATTTTTCAAGGACCATATAATGAACGCATTTATGAACCGATTAAACTTCAAGAATTAGATTTGAGTCATAATTTTATAGCTGACTTAGATTCAAAATTATTTGAACACATTAACGAATTATCAATATTAAGTTTAGCTAATAATGGTTTTACAAAAATTGATAAAGGGGCTGCTGAAGCAATAAGTACATTAAAATCTTTAAAGGTAAAATGCATACTTACTATATTTTTTATTAAATTAATTTTATTAAATATTTTTAATACAATTTTTTTAATTTTTTTTTTTTTTAGATGTTGGACATTTCATTTAATAAGATTAAAATATTACCAGATAATATATTTCAAAGTGCCATTCTTTATAATTTAAATTTAAGAAATAATAATTTTTCAACAATTCCAACAACAGCATTAAAATCAATACAAAATTCATTGGAATCATTTGATATATCTTACAATCCAATTGAAATAATTCATACGGATGATTTTTATGAATTAAAAAAATTAAAATATTTAAATATAAGCAATATGATGGTATTGAAGAAAATTGAAGTTGGATCATTTTCAGCTTTAAATGATTTAGAAGAATTACATTGTCAAAATAATTATTATTTGACAAGTATTCATATGCCATCAGAATCAAGTCAATTGAGAACGGTAATTATAAAAAAATTTTGTATACAACAATTAAATTATTCCTTAGATTTTCATATAGGTATGAATAATTCGCTCTACATTTAGAATTCAATTTTTGATTTATAAAACAGAAGGTACTTTTTGTACGTAGTTCTTTTTCAGCCTATTATGTATCCATTTAATGAGACGGCTTAAGGTTTTTTTTTTAATTGGTACTCTGTTTTAATACTCACATACATACATTTCTATACTTATATCCTTTCATTAACAAATAGACTATAGAGCACTAAACACTTTACACCAAATCTAGAAAATTCAACTCGTAATTAATTAAACTAAACCTTTGTTTAGTAGCAAGGTTATAAAAGTTGAACAGACTTTTCGAACTATTTTGTTCAATAAGTTTGTAGATATTAATTCTGCAAATTAATTTTATAAAATTATATCATAAGATATACTTAAAAATTTATTTTTCTATTGCTATCATCAAATAAATCCTCCCTAAAGTCTTCAACTTTTTGCAAATCCAAAATAGTTAAGTAATTCATTCCTCGATCTTAATTTATCAAAACTTTTTAAAAAAAAATTCTCTTATTTCTTTGAAACTCTTAGTAAAATTATTAATTAATATTTTTGTTTAATTTTAGTTGGACATTTCAAATGGTAATTTAAATTCATTAATATTGGATGTTGATTTATTAAGTAATTCATCAAAAAATGGTACAATAAATTATTGGCCAAATTTAAAAACATTAATATTAGCTGAAAATCCATGGAATTGTGATTGTACATTAGCAAAAATTTTCAATCAATTACAAAATATAACAATAGAAAAAGATGATTTAACAAGATGTTCATCACCAATTGAAATAACTGGTACCAAATTAAGTAATTTAATAGTTGAAGAAATTTGTAATGGAAAATATCGTAATGATATGATATTACAAGAAGATAATAATTCAACATATACACCATATATAGTAAAACAAAAACATATATTTTATATATTAATTACTGTAGGTATAGTAATATTCAGTGGTTTAATAGTTGGTTTTGGTTTAAGTTATGGTCGTAGACGTTTAAAAAGTGATGTTATTAGACTAAAAAGTAGCCCTATAAGATATATTTCAGTTAGAAATTCAGTTTAATTGAAATTAAAAAAAAAAATGATTTTTGTAAAACAAAAATAAATAAAAAAATAGTTTGTATTAATAACATTATAAATAAATTATAAATGTTCTTGCCAAAACCAAAGACTTAATATTTAAATTTAGAATAAAATCATTTTGAATTTTCATCATTTGTATTATTGTATTATATATTTTTATCATTTTTATTTAGTAATTCTTTTTTTTTTTTTTTTTTTTTGTAACATAATTTAATGTAATCTTTTTAATTTTGTAGTAATAAAATCTGTAACTTTAAATGTATTTAATAAATAATATAAATCTATGTTTTAAATTTTAATAAAAACGAGGAAGAGTGTAGTAGAGTAGACTGTGTCAACTCTGGGATACCCGTATGACCGTAACATATACATTATATCATCCGGTTAATTACTTTTGGCTTTATTAAGTGTAGTGGAATACTCATATAAAATAAAGAGTTGTATGGCAGCTACTCGAACCCTCTGTCGTAGACCAACCAAATTTTGCAGAAACTTTGGCCATTACACTAAACAATTTTTGGCAAAAATTCAGACACCCAGCTTCATTTGGTGGAGAGCAGCTACTCGAACCCTCTGCAGCAGACCAACCAAATTTTGCAGAAACTTTGGCCATTACACTAAACAATTGTTGGCAAAAATTCAGACACCCAGCTTCATTAGGTGGAGAGTAATGCTCATATAAAATAAGAAGTTGTATGGCAGCTACTCGAACCCACTCTACTAGACCAACCAAATTTTGCAGAAACTTTGGCCATAAAACTAAACTACTTTTGGCAAAATTTCAGACACGCAGCTGTAATAGGTACAGAGTAATTCTCACATAAAAAAAGAAGTTGTATGGCAGCTACCCGAACCCATGGACCAAAATGGCTGGATTTAAATAGCGATGACGGCTACTGCAAAAAAACGAATTTGCGAAAATTTCAAGATCCTAGCTCCTTTAGTTTTTGAGTTATCGTGGTGACGGACGGACAGACGGACGGACAGACGGACGGACAGACGGACGGACGGACGGACGGACATACATAGCTAAATCGATTTATTTTTCGATTCTGATCCGATCCATACACTTGAGTCTATATCTACCCCCCCTCCTTCTCTGCGTCACAAACGTAATGGCAAATTTAGTATACCCTTGGACTATATAGTCATACGGGTATAAAAAAAATATAAAAAGATCCATTATATTTTGTTTATTTGTAATAAAAAAATTTTAAAAAATCACTTTGCAGCTAAGGAAATATCTGTGATGGATTAACTGCAAAGTTTGACAAAACCTCCCATAATCTTTATACCCGTATGACTATATAGTGCAAGGGTATAATAAATTTGCCATTACGTTTGTGACGCAGAGAAGGTGGGGGGGTAGATATAGACTCAAGTGTATGGATCGGATCAGAATCGAAAAATAAATCGATTTAGCTATGTATGTCCGTCCGTCCGTCATCACGATAACTCAAAAAGTAAAGGAGCTAGGATTATGAAATTTTCACTAATTCGTTTTTATGCAAAAAACGGAACCGCTATTTAAATTCAGCCATTTTGGTCCACGGGTTCGAGTACCTGCCATATAACTTCTAATTTTATATGAGCATTACTCTATACCTATGGAAGCTGTGTGTCTGAAATTTTGCCAACAATAGTTTAGTGTAATGGCCAAAGTTACTGCAAAATTTAGTTGGTCTACTGCTGAGGGTTCGAGTAGCTGTCATACAACTCCTTCTTTTATATGAGGATTACACTACACCAAATGAAGCTGGGTGTCTAAAATTTTGCCAAAAATAGTTTAGTGTAATGGCCAAGGTTACTGCAAAATTTGGTTGGTCTACTGCAAAGGGTTCGAGTAGCTGCCATACAACTCCTTCTTTTATATGAACATTACTCTAAACCTAATAAAGCTGAATGTTTGAAATTTTGCCAAAAGTAATTAACCGGATGATATAATGTATATGTTACGGTCATACGGGTATCCCAGAGTTGACACAGTCTACTCTACTAAACTCTTCCTCGTTTTATCTAAAACGAAAAAAACATTCTATTAAAATAGTTAATATAATTTATTGTAGTACTTTTGATTTGACAATTTTAACTTATCTCGGGAAAAAACTACGTTATATTTTTTGAGTTTTAACAATTTTAAAAGTTTTTAATAGTTTTCTTAAAATTGTTAAAAAATGATCTTGTTAAAAGCATTGAATTTCCTTTTATTACATTTTAAATTTTTATTTAATCTCAACTCCTAGTAATTGTACGATTTGAGTATTTTATAACAATTTTTACCAATTTACTAACAAAGGTAGTTGTTATAATTCTTTTTTAATTATTTAATATGAAATTCATCAAATTTTAGTTTTTTTAGTAAAAAAAAATCTTGATAAAATTCCTATTAATAAAAGTTACCGTTAATTTATTTTATAAAAACTAATAAACATCAAACAATAAATTTCAAAGAATAATTTTTTTTTTTAAATTTTAAACGATAATAACGCCATCTAAAATTTCTTTTAAATTTCGAAATGAAATTTATTTCCTCATATGTTTAAAAATGTTGATACACATGTAAAACATATGAGCTTATATTTATTTAATTAATGACATTTGACATTATCAAAATACTTCAAAACTAAATGACATTTTAATCAATTTTCTTATTTGATTTTTGATTGCAAAAAAAAAAAAAAAACAAAAAAAATTTGACAATTTGAGTTGATTAAATAAAAAATGAAACAAAACCCAATTACTGCAAATGAGTATACATAAATTTAATGAGTACAAAGTACTTTATAAGTACTTGTTGTTAAATAATTTTTATAATTATTTTATAAAAAAAAATTAAATTTTAAATCATTATATTAAGTTCTTTGTAATAAATAATACTATAATATTATTTGAAGTGCAAATTCTATGATTCACAGTTATATTTAATTATTATTAGATTCCGAATGTAAAACTTAAATTTATATATTTGACTATTAAGCAGGCTTAAAAGATAATTTTGTCGGGTAAATAAATTAAATAAGTAAAGATTTCATAATTACTTGTAAATTTCCAATTAAATAAAATAATTTTATATTAAAAACTCTTACGCTACTATTATAAAGTGTGGACAAAACGTAGTATCCTAAAACCTATATAGGCACTTGGGCAGATATAATGCACCTGTTCCAAGAAAAACACTTAATTTTATAATGATACGAACTAGTCTATTTTCCTTTATAACAAGATGATGCTATCCAGATACTTCAAATACCAAATACTTTTGTTAAACTTCTCAAATATAGCTCTGAAATATAGCTCTCAAATATAGAGTAAAAGTTCTTTACCTAGAAAATCGTTTTTGCCTCTGGTTATAAATCTCTAAAAACTTTTGTGTCCTATGCTTATCTTTATCTTGTAAGTCCTTAGGATATGATTACGTTACTCATTTCCGCGTAGATTTTCCAAATAAGAGATTTGCATTTAATTTTTTGAAAATCAACAATTGTTATTCGATTTGTAATTATAAAAATGAATTTTTTATACTTAATTAAAAATTTCATTTACAAAAAATTTGCAGTCTATTTTCAACATAGAATTACTAGTACTAGAATGGCAAAAGAATGTTCCCGACTCTTTTCTTCTAATGTGATTTCCTATCCTGAGGTATTCAGACAAAAAAATACATATGCAATTTCGTATGCGTATACAAATGGTACGGCTACTTCATTTGGCATTGCTTAAATTTGGGTAAATGAGAATGTTTGTTAGGCAGTTTCTCATTAGAGTAGAGATATTTACTATTTGATTTAATTTACTTTTATTTTAAATATTTACTTTTTAATATTAAATATATAATTAAACAAAACATCAAGAAAAAAATTTGAATAATATTAGAAGAAATTGCAGTCAATTATTTTTAAAAATAAAGGAATCTCCAACAAGTATATTTTTAGTTTAATTTTAATTAACTTACATATCTATTTTGATTTATCTTAAGGTATTTATTCATCGTGGAAATGAAAATAAGTAAATCAAAAACAAATCATAATTTTTTGAAAAAAACAAAAAGTATTTATAGTCTTGTGAATATATAAACATTTTTAGCCATTTTTAAATAAGAACGAACCTTTTGCAAATAGGGTTTTGATTTCTGTTTTAAATAACTTAACGTTTCCGTATAAAGAATTAAAAGGTTTTTTCTTTACCCTTTTTTTATTCAATCAAAATTTTACTTATTATTTAAAAATTTTAGCATTACAATATGATTTTCAAATTATTCTATTTAAAAATAGACAATGTATTGATAAATTTACAGAACGGTCACTTAATAATAATGAAAAACGGAAAGCAAAAACCAAAAGAAAAATACCTTTAAAATAATTTAAAAAAAATCGGCTGAAATTTGTAAAACCTCAAGAAATAAAAAAAAATTCTTTAAGCAACTTTCTTCCCATCTTAATAATCCTTTATTTAATTTAATATTTTTTAAAAAAGTTCAAAAAGCACAACAACACACAAATTTTTTGAATATAATATTTTCTAATTCGTTTTCATTTACTTTTAACTTTGAAATCTTACTTAAATCGTACTTAAAAGTTTCTTTTATATTTCACTTTCAAAATGGAATGAATCGCGGAGAAACTAGTAAATACATACAAACGGTACACGTACCAAATTTTGAAATTTGTCTGAAAATTTTTTCTCTATTGCCATTCTAGTACTAGTAATTCTATGATTTTCAATTACATTTTCTAATTTCACACCTTGAAAACTTAAAATAATTGAGAATATAAATTTTGAAAATGTCAAAAATAAAATAAATTTTTATAATATGATAATTTTATAATAAACATGTTTTTTTTTGTCAAAAACTAGATTGAGCTAATATCAATATTAATTTGATTCATAATTTTATTAATCATTTTGAATTATAAAATACTTTTCTTAAAATTTTCCTGAATTGATAAGTTAAATTCAATTTAGGTAATTACAGAAGTACTTGACACTTATGTCAAAACTAAAGTAATCACTTTTAATAAAAAACATAAAATGTCATAAATCAAGTATTTTTTTCTCTATATCGCTACAGGCTACATTTGTGTAGGCCTTGGTGTTTGTAAAAAAAAGTTGAAATAAAAAAAAATAGTATGAGTGTTTTTTCCATGTAGTAAACTAGTAGTAATAAATTAATATATTCAATTTCTTTAAATATTTAATTAAAAATAATTAAATTTTTTTTTTAATTCGTCACCTACAAAATATTATTTGTTATCAATTTTTTTGTTTTTCTAAAGTAATAATTAATATTGTGCATTTACAACAACGAAATAAAAAATGTTAAACTGTAGTAGTTATCAAAACTAAATTTTTTTTTTCGAATTTGACGTCTCAGGGTTTTTTTTTTTTTTTTTACTTTCACATAAAAGAGCTCCGATATACGCGATATAAAAATATAAGAAGAGATTAGTCACCCACCATATTGTTAAAATTAAAGAAAAATTGAAAATCTTCAAGAAAACGATAATATAAGAAGTTATTGGAATTAAATTTAAGCACAACATAAATATAATAAAAAAAAAAAAAAATAAAATATATCAACGCATAATAGTCACTAAATAAAAATAATAAATTAATTATAAATGTATTTTAGAGCTTTATAATAATACAAAAATTAGAATTAATTAAAAAAAAAAATAATAAAATAAAATATTTAGTTCGTAAGAAGAAAACAAACAAAATAAAAGTTTTTAATTCCATATTTAGTATAAAAGAATTTTTCTATTACGGCTAAAATAAAAATAAAAATTTTCATTTTATTTCGTAATTAAATAAAAAAAAAAAAAAACTCTTCGTGCAATTTCTTTAATTTCGTTATTTAAATGCGCTTATTGTGATTTTTTGCCAAGCTACAATAAAAGAAATCAATTTTAATCTAATCTTAATAAATATTTATAAAAAAAAAAAAAAATTGAAGTCTTAAACAAAAATATTATGAGTCGACGTAGTCGTACTTCATTATTTAGTGGTCCGAGTGGCTTTTCATTGCGAAGATTAATTTTACAAGGTCAGTAATTATTACCTTCCTAATATTTATTTATTTGTTTACTATATACATAAATATTTTTTTAGTATTTTCCTGAATACTTTATTTAATTATACACTTTTTTTTGATAATTTTTTTTTATTTTTCTTTTTGTTTTTCTATATTTACAATAAATTTTTTCGATTTTCTTTTTATTTAATTTGTTTTATTGCAATTAATATAGGTGCTAGAGCTGCTCGTGGAAGCCCTACACTTGGTCAAAGGTGTGACATAGAACGTGGTGTAACGTCAAATTCTAATAGTAAGCATGACAAAAAACATGGTGAAGGCACCAGTAGCAGTTATGGAAATAAGGTAATTCTTTTGCTTTTATTCTTTAATTTTATTATTCGTTTTAAAGATTTTAAGCTTTATATCTATATAAAAAATAAGACAAAGAACCTTGATGGAAAAATTAGAGGAAAAAAAAAAATAAACCGTTGTTTAAATGTGAATTAAAAATTAGATTGACCTTTTAAAATAGAATATGTATAGAATATGTACATGTTATTTACGATTTAAAAAAAAAAACTCAACAAATTTGATTTAAGAAAAGCTTTGCAACTTTTTATTCAGATTAAATTTCAATGCTACACATAATATAGAAAAATAATGTTCTGGTAGATTTCTTTATAGTTAATTTTCATTTGAATTTGTTGCTTTTTTTTAATAAAATAATTTTTATAATAAAAATTGATAAATTAGAGATTAATCGTAAATTCTTTTGTTTTGTTTTGTCTTATTATCACAAAAATTTTTGTACTATTCATTCTATTAAAAGTCTATATTAAATCATTTAATGTAATAGAAAAATTCAATATTTAACATTTAAAAAGCTATTTTTTATGTCAAAGGTACTTTAAGTTTTGAACTCTCGAGATAATAAATAATTTTGTATTGTTTTATTTTAATTAAAAAAAAATGTAAATAAATAAAAACCATTATAAAATTAATTATTTTAAAATTTTAGACATCGAATGGTGAAAATGCATCGACATCACGCCAAAATAGTAATATCGGCCTACAACAACAAAATAGTATTCAAAGTGACGATTGTTCATTCCAATTGGGTACTGTACCAAATAATTCAAAAGCAGCTTCAATTAATTCACCACAAAGAAGTGATTCAACTGGTGATAACAATTTTTATTGTCAAATTTGTTATAACACTCCAACACCACCAAATGCATTTTATACATTATTTACTTGTAAACATACAGCATGTCGGAATTGTTTAGAGCGATATTTGAAAAATGAGATTAATGAATCTAGGACTGATATTGGTATATTATTATTTATCATTTATAAAAATATACATATTTATTTATTTAATTTTAAATTTTTATTTTAATTAAAGCATGCCCACAATGCTCAGAGGCGATGCATCCAAGTGATATAGAAACCCTATTAAAAAATTATGCAGAAGTAATAACAAAATATGAAGATTTTATGGTTAGACGATTTTTATTAACTGATCCAGATTCAAGATGGTGTCCAGCACCAGATTGTAGTTTTGCCATAATTGCTTCTGGTTGCGCATCATGTCCACGTATTCGTTGTCAAAGACCTGGTTGTGGTTTACATTTTTGCTATCACTGTAAAGCTGAATGGCATCCAGATCAAACATGTGATGCAGCACGTGCTTCAAGACAAAGTCCATCAGCGCAACTACCATCTGGAAAAATAATTAATCCAGATATACAACATCGCAATGGTGATGACATAAAACCATGTCCTAGGTGTCAAGTTCTTATTGTTAAAATGGATGATGGAACATGTAATCATATGGTGTGTTCCATATGTGGTTCAGAATTTTGTTGGTTATGCATGAAAGAAATTAGTGATTTACATTATTTAAGGTAAACTTTAAAGTTTGAGAAAAAAAAAACAATATTTTTTAATTTAATTAAACATTTTAGTCCTTCTGGTTGTACTTTTTGGGGGAAAAAACCTTGGTCTCGAAAGAAGAAACTTATGTGGCAATTAGGGACACTTGTTGGTGCACCTCTTGGAATTGCTTTAGTAGCTGGTATAGCTGTTCCTGCCATGATAATTGGTAGATCTATTTATTTTTTTTTTAATTATTAAACTATATGAAAAATTCTGTTTTGTTTTTTAGGAATTCCTGTTTGGGTTGGCAAGAAAATTTTTACACGTTATAAAACTTCTACTAAACATAGACGGAATTGTGCTGTTGCAGGTGGTGTTTTAGCTTCGGTAAAAGAGAAAATTATTTTGAAAATAACAAATTTTTTATTTTAATTTTATTTTATTTTAGATATTCGTTTCCCCAATATTAGCTGGATTGGCTGTTGCAATTGGCGTGCCAATTTTATTATTTTATGTGTATGGTGTTGTTCCAGTTTCATTGTGTCGTGCAGGCTGTGGAGTTTCAACTACTCGTGATGGTTTTAAATTTGATTTTGACGAAGAGGAAGAAGAAAATAACATGAGAAATCAAAGTGATGGGGCAAGTGTTGATGCCGTTTCCCGCATTGGTGGTACTAGTATTGGAGAAGTAAGTTTAAGTGTTGCAAGCGGCAGTCATATTGTAGGAGTTTCAAATAAAGGAGATGGGCCACAATTTAGTGTTGCACAGTCTTTATCATCAAAAAATGAGTCAACAACAGCATTGGCAGGTAGCATTACCGGACATCGACTTGAGGTACAAGCTGATGTTAGTTTATCCGAAACAGCTTCAGCTGTAACATGCATCAGCGAAAAATCTGGCAATATTTCTAATGATACTGCTTCAACAAAAGCCTTAGCTGGTTCTATTTTAAGCTACAGACAAGTAAGGGTGCTAGCTAATAGCTTTTTCTAAAGCAAAAAAAATATAAAAATATTTTTAACTAAAATTTTATCTTTTAGCAAACAAATGATTATTCAAATGTAAGTGAAGATGGTCTATCAGAAAGAAATCGTGCCATAGATATAGCTATCACAGATCAAGTATGAATATACTTTAAATTTTTAAAAGTATTTTGTATTTGATTTTCTTTTCAATAGGATTCTCAAGTCGATAAAGCAAGTGTTGGAAGTTGTCGTTCATTTCGTAGTTCAGAAAAATCATTTCGCGATGATATTGATTCAACAGCATCATCTGTTAAAAGGCTTCAATTTTGTGCAAGACATACAAAACCAAATCCAATTGCTTTTCGTACAATGTCACTAGATAGTAATAACGGTACTAATTATATACCAGAAAATGTTAAATTAGAAAAACAAGCTGAAGAAGAAGAATGTAGTGATAATATTATGACTGATATAAAACCCGAAAGCACAATATTAATTAATCGAGAATATATTGGTGATAAACCAATAATTGGTACATTAATTCGTGAAATTCATTTTGTTGAAGGAACTATATATAAAGAAAAATCTGGAAATGGAAATAATGGTGGAAATAATAATAATGAAACAATGTCTTCCTATGTTAAACAAGCAGGAGCATCAAGAGTTGGAACAATGTCAAACAGTACAACACCAACAAATTCACCAAATTCTTCATCAAATATATCACCAACAACAATGTCCCATGATAGTGTTGTAATTAATTCGTCTTCACAAAATAGTAGTCATAGTAGTCCAGATGGTAAAAATAATCCATCAAAAGCATCAATATTACGAAATTTATTTTTTGCTCAAAAAAATGACAATATTCTTATCCAACCAAGTGATAATTTAAATAATTCTGAAAATGATAACAATTCTGAAGAAAACAATATTCAAATATCATAAAATCAATAAAATTTAATAAGAAGGAATGAAAAAAATGCAGAACAAAATAAATTTGTTTTAGCAGAAGAAAAGAAAAAAATTTTAGATTTTTAGAATTTGATTAAATCTAATTAATAATTAATTAAAATTTTTTTTCTTTAAGTATTTTATTTTCATTTAAGATATTTTTTTTTTTTCAATATCTGAAAGTTAGTTTTTTTTTTTTAATTTTAAACAAAAAAAAAATATTTTATTGATTTCAACATATTTTTTTGATTTCATATTTATTATTTAAAATTAATTAATTGATACTAAATCGTTAATATTTAGTTACATTATTTTTATACAAAAATATAGTTAGACATTAAAATAAAAAAATAATATAAAACTTTCGAAAAATTATTCTAAAAAAGATACGACGACACTGCAAGTTAAAAAGCCAAACTCAAAAATGTTTTTTAAATCTTTAATAATTCAAAAAAAAACTTGCAAAACAACGTTTCAAATACAAAATATAAAAATACTAAATAATTAATGGTATATATAACGTAAAATTACTTAATCTTTAGTAATAGATACATTTTTTTATATACGTATAAATTGTTTTCTATTGGCTAAATTACAACGTAAATAATATTAAATAAAAATTTATTTAATATAAAATTAAAAAATTAATTTAAATAAAGAAAAAAATTTAAATGTGGAAAAAATAGAAGTTTTTTTAATTCATATTTTAAATAAAAAATTGTTACAAAAAATGTTTTTAGTTTAATTTGTGTTTGTCTGTATTAGTTCTTATGTGTAAGCTTAACATTTAAAAAAAACATTAAAAAAATATTAAATTATAACAAAACTGTAATATAATTATTACCAAACATTTAAACTTTAAAAATTAGTAAATGAAAATTATGTTGAAAAACAATATCATCAGTTTAAATAAGTGTTTTAAGTTCCGATGTTAGAATGAAATATCGTGTATCTTAATATCACATAATGTATAATTTAATATATTAAAATGTTAAGACAATTATTAGAAGAACTAATACAAATTTTTGTTTTTTGTTTATTGTTTGTATATTATTTTTTCTTCTTTTTTAAATTTTAAATTTAATTAAATTAAATTTAAGATTATTTTTTTTTTTTATTTAAATTCAATTTTCTTATTTAACACAAAAAAAAAAAAAAAACCAAATGATAAATAAAACAGGGCTAAAAACTACAAAAAATAATTGATAAAAAATCATTTTTTTCAAAAGCAAAATAATTTAAAACATACTTAGACTTTAAATTAAAAAAAAATTAAAAAATTTTAAAATTTAAAATAAATCGAAATATTATTAAAAAAAAGACAAAATTACGTGGAGTAGTTGTAAATGTGTTGCCGTAAAATTAAATTTAAACTAATGATTAAAAATTGAATTCAATGCTTAAATGTTCTCTAGAAAGAAAAAAAAAACATTAATTAATTTTTTTTTTTAATAACTTAAATGCGAATCTTACGACTAGTATTTAAAAAAAAAAAAAAAAAATTAATCGCAAACCTATAAATCTGTTTTTAATTGTAATATTAAATATTTTAACAAAAACGCTTCAAACTAAATATATTGAAAGATTGAATTTAAACTAAAAATGATTGTTGTTATCAAAATTTGATTAAAATATTTTAAATCTTGCAAACATATTCACTGAAAATAAATTGTAGCAAAAAAATTTTAATAAGAATTTATGTGAATTATATTTGTAAAAAGGAAATAATCGCCATCGTCAATCTTTTGGTATGTTTTTATAAAAAAATGCATTAAGATGTACATCGATATGAATATAATTAAATGTAAAAAAAAGGTATAAAAAGGAAATTAATAAAATAAATTTCAATAAGCAAGGAACCCTTCAAATAATTCTGAATCATGTAAAATATAAAACTAATTTTTAAATAGGAAAGTAATGAATGAGAGCTATACTATGTAGAGCTTATTGTGATATTTTGAATAAAATTTCAAATTTGCATTTATAAGCTACTTTTTTTTTATTTTGTAAATTTTTAGGAAAAAAATTAATAAAAAGCATATCTTTATAACTTAATTTTTATAAATAAATATTTATTGTTGATGTAAAATTTTTTTTTCACATTTTTAACAATTATTTAGTAATAAATTCTTTTAATTTAGATAAAATTTATATATTTTGGTTTTAATGTAAACCAAAAAATAAATATTACTTATTTTTTAATGGTTTTCATAACCCAATTCTTGTTTATTTAATAAAAATTTTTACTGAAGATTAAAAATATAATTAAATTGAAATATAATATTCACAAACTAATAACCCTTTAATTTGTAAAATCATAAATTCTGATGAATTTTTGTTTTCGAAAATAAATTTTATATTTTGATCAATTATTTTTTAAGATTACTTTTTCATTTAAAACCTCTGATTACATTCTAATTTTTGAACAATAACATAATAAAGATAAAGACTAAAAATAATATTTTTATATAAAAAGATAAAGTTTTAAGAAGTATTATAACTGGATTTTATCATTATATGAATGAGATTATTAAAATGTTACAATTCAAGTTGTTTTCACATTTTATGTAGCGAATGTCTGATTAATTGGACAAATATCTATGGAATTTTCAACAAAGAAGGTAATATTAAAAATATATTTTGTATTTCATTAAAGGGTTTGTGACTGTTGGAACGTAACTTGTAATAAACGCTTTTTGTTGTAACATAGGTAAAAATGACACTACAAGTGAATCTGCCAAACAAGTTATTGCTTCCGTTTTAGATTTTCCACTGAAAAATAAAGTAACATTTTGGAAAATTTCATCCTTGCAAAGAAACTTTAAACTAAAACGCTTTGTTATAGACGATTTGGTTGTAACTTAAAGAATAAATTTAAACCTCATTAAAAATTTAATTAAAGTAAATACACTTTTTTTGTTTATTTTTTTTTTTTAATATTTGTCTATTATAATCATTTTTTAGGCTTCAAATTGAAACAACTGTTTTTCATTCGCCAAATTTTGAATAATTAAATTTTTTTTTAAATGTACATTTAATTCAGTTATAATTAACTTTAATTTTCAATTTATCATATAAAATATATTTTCAACCTTTCAATTTAAAACCAACTGAAATAAATAATAATAATTAATAACCCTTGTGATTTCAACATATATAGATTCGGACTCAAAATTAATTTCCTTTTATATACCTTAAATTAAATACTAAAAAAAATATGTAAATTGTGCTAGTAATTGTAATTTGATGCTTTAAAAAAATATTTGAACAACAAAAATTATAAAAGAAAAGTTTTTTCTTTGATTTTTATATTAAATTACGAAATATTAAAATTAAAAAATTGCGCAAAAATAAAATAAAATTTAATTGATATAGTTCAACATAATTAAATTAATATGAAATTAATCAATAAATATGGAACTTTTTAGCAATACAAGAATTAAATTAAACATGATGTTCTAATATCCATAAAAACAAAAGATAAAAATGGTTTTTAATTACCATTTTTTTTAAATTTAAATTTTTTTTTTGTAGAAAATAGAACAACATCTAATTTATTTGGTAATATATCTATTTAAACATATATTGAAGTATATGATAATACTTAAAAATTAAAAAGAAAAGGCACTATTTGTATAAAAATTAAGTGATGAATTAAAAAAAAAATTAAATAAATTACTAAATATTTAACTTAATAAATTTAAAAAAAGAACGAAAAAACAAAACAACAAACAATTTTTTAACATAAATATTATTTTGTTCTTTTTTATTTTATTTTAGCAATTAATATAATTTATAGAATTTATAATATTAAAATATTAATTATTGTATACTACATATATATAAATTGTAGTATATAACAAAAAAAAAAAAATTAAAAATATATATTTGTAAATTATTATATAATTACTTATTATATAAAACAGAAAATTATATAGAATGTGTAAAATAATAAATTCATATGATTTAATTAATTAATTAAATTATTATTATTATTAAAATTATGTATATATTAATTTTTTTTTATTTTAATCAGTTATGATTTTTTTTGTTATTTATATTTAATAAAAAAAAAAACAAAAACAATTTAAAAAATATGAAAACAAATAAATTGAAAAAAAAAATATATATAAATTATTGTTTTATTTTGATTGTGTACTTAATAAAAGATTTTTAAATTCAAAGTAAATTACAAAATTAAAGGACAAAACTGTATTATTAAAATTAATAGTCTAAGATTGGCACTACATATGTACATTTAGTACAACACATTTAGTGCCTTTAGTATGGGTGACATCGTAAATGTCGTAAAAAAACTTCAACCTGATAAAATGTGAAAATAACACAATATATAATTTCTGAACACAATGTTTCGAAAATACAATGTATATTGTATTTTGTTTGAAATTCCGATTGCGTCGAAATGAAATGTCAAAACTTTTAACAATTGTAACAAAAAACTTAGCATCTCACAAAAAATAAAAATTTACTTACTTTTCTTCCATGGCTTTTTTTTCTTTTTTTTAAATTAGGGACTTCACCACCATTAAAATAAAATTCAACTAACCAAAATGCAAATTAAAACTTCAAAATTCAAATAATTTTTAGTTTTTTTATTTGTGTATCCAAAAAATTTCGCGACTACAATGTAAAATGAATTTACGACCATGGGACGATGTAAAATTTTTGAAGTTAACATTTGCGATAATGCGACATTGTTTTCACGACCTCGCAAACACATTTACGATGTCAGAGAGTGTGTTGCTTTTCACAGTGAATTTGACTCTTATAAGTTACAACTTATAAATTTTTAAGCCTCCTTTGCCCGTTTTTAAAGATTTTGAGGCTTTAGGAATTTAAAAATTGTTTTTATTGTCGGTTTAACAGAATTTTTTCAATAATTCGGTGCAGTACAAGAACTGTTTAAAAACTATTAGTTTATCACTCTCAATTTTAAATAATTTGCTCGATTGAGTGATATTGTACTTCCAACAGATGCGTATACAAGTGTTTAAAAATTATGGTTTTTACATTTACCGTTATGAAAAACAAAAATGTTTTGAAAGTAACCTAGTTTTTCAAGATTTCGGAGTAAAATAATCAAAATTTTCAAAACATTAATCAGAGAGTTTGCAAAATATCCGGCTTTTTAGTATCCGCGAATACCGGTTTTCATTATTCGAAAACCGCGGTTAACCGTGCGGATACGGATATTTTGGAAATAGCTAATTTAAAAAAGAAAAGATAAAAAAACTCGAAAAATTATCGATTTAAGATGAAAATTTATTCACTTTTTTTCATTTATATACAAATATTTTAAAAAAAACTAAGGAATTTAGCGAATAATCAGATAAAAGGGTTCGAAGTTTGCCGCAAAAGTGGGAGGCAACAGAGAAAGTTCTTTCGGCCTCGGTTGATAATGGTTTTATTGTTATTAAGGCTTCAAATAATTTTTCAAGTTTTTCTGGCCTTTGACTTGTTTTCTTAAATATTACAAAATCATCTTTGATGTTTAAGTTGGATTTTTGAATATTTTCGCAAGTAACATAATTAATTGCAGCATCTAGTTCAGCTTCCAAGGAAGTTGATGCATCCGTGTTCAAATCTAAAACTTCTGGTGAAGATGAAGGTGATATAGATGAAGAAGATTCAAAAAGTCTACCAAACAATTTTTGATGGTTTTATAGAGTTATTGGTGAGACATGACAGTGTATCGATAATGGTAGAGTTTTCTCGTTCTTTCATCCGTCGTTCAATATTTGATTTTAATGTAGTACAAATCTCGTCATTACATTCATCTAATTTTTTGTATAGAAAATTCATCGTTCCTTTTGCTGTTAATAAATTGGCATCCTGTCTCCCCAATGTTTCAACAGCTAATGTTAATGGTTTTATTGCATTCATTAAGCTGGACAATTTTTCGAAATCTATTCCAGATACTAGGAGAAGTGCTTTTAATTCGATGAGCGTGTTTTGAATTGGAATTCGAATTCTGAGTAGTTTTTCTAACATAGGATGAATAGAGTTCCACCTGTGTTTGACATCCAGTTGAAGTTCCAGTTCGTGTCCAATTTCATCGATAATTTTCTTTTGTAAAATTGAATTTCGAGTACTAGATTTCTTCAAAAACCTAATCAAAATCCGCACGTTCTTTAGATTATTTTGTATGTCGACATCTTTAACTTCATCATCTGCGAATTCTTCTTCATTAACATCATCATCATCGAAAAATTCATTGTCTTGGAAGTCATCATCATTTTCATCTTCTTCTTCTATTATAATGTCAACATCATTCGATTTTAAAACTTCCTTTTTATAAAACGTTTCAACTACCGCCAAATGCAGACCGTGACATAAACATAACTGTGATTCAGATGGACAATCTCTTCCATACTTCACCATTACAGTGGCACCAACATTTGTAGTACAAACAATGTCGTTTTGGAATGACAAATTAAACAACTCTAAATACTTGGTTACACTTTCTAACAGTACAGCTGAAGCACACGAACCAGTAGCCTTCACCAAACCTAGATTGTTGCAATTTCCATTATTTCCATGTACATTGATATTAATAAAGCGACGATTTCGTGCACTTACCCACTCATCAAGGGTTATACTAAACTTACCACCATCATTCTTAATTGTTGTTAATTTTTTTATTACCTCTTGTTTTCTATTTTAGAATTCAGTATGAATAAGTCGCATAACACTGTTTTCACTTTTTGGTAGGTTATGTCCTCTGTCTACAATAGATTATCTGATAAACTTGGAATTTGTAATTGCACGAATTGTTATTCCGTCTTCAGCAGCTAATCTTGAAACAATCTCACTTAAACTTTGCCGTTTAACAAAATCCATCAACGTGTTTCCTTTGATTTTTTTTAAGTTTTGCTCTTGTTCCCCAAAAACGGATTCATCATTATCCCGTTTACAATAGATTTTGTGTACCAGTTTCAGATGGTTTAACATACCACCCGTGCTTCCATTACTATTTGAAATAAAAACCATTCACTTTAAACATTGAGCTTTGGCAACTTTTTTATTGGAAGATGGAATTTTTTTGAAATATTCCCAAACAGGAGCTGATGGTGCCATGGGCTAAATAGTAATACAATATAAATTTAATATAAGTTTTACGGCGAAAAAGAAATTAATTATAATTACCTTTGATTTTTTTCAATTCTTTGATTTGAAAGCTTTTCTAAAAATTTTGAAATAACAATTTATATCAATGTACAACAAATTGCTTATTTTTATTTTTATGTAGTTTTAAATAATGTTACTGATTTTTTTATGCGCCTGATATATTTAAATGAAATAAATAAACTAACGTCTCGGCAAAAAAAAACTTATACAGTTATGGACTAAAATAAATAAAGCCTACTTAGATTTTTTTTTCAAATGAATTTGTTTTTGGCAGTTTTTTTTAAATTGTGTTTGTTTGACATCTACGTAGTGATAGAGAATGCCTCTTTTCTCTAAGCGACATAAAATAATATAATATAAAATATTAAAATAACAGGACACCGATTTTTTTTTTTCAAATAAAATTTTTTTCCAAATGAACAAAATTTTATTCTATACATAATTTAAAAATTTTCACTATCCGATAATCGCGAGTATATTTGTGCGGATACCGAATACGGATTTTTGTCTGCAAATTCGCGGATATCGGATACGGATAATCCGAACCGTCAAACTCTGAAAATGTGTCCCATAGAATTGATTTTAATTTATTTCTTCATTTACTAATTTTTTGTGTTTTATGTTTGTCTCTCTAATTTTTGTTAAATTCAATTTATAGATATATGCCACTATTATATAAAATTGCTTTTAAAAGTGAAATATCTTAACCGCAATCTCGCCCGGTCCGTTTCCTTCCCTAACTTTATCCAAGGTAATCATTTTATATATATAGATACAATAAGTCCTATTGTATACTTTACAATTTCCTACACTCGTTTCTTCAAAATCTTTTTTAGAATTCTCGTAAAACTTTCGATTTAGCCTTATAATTATTTGACTTATTTTCCAACTTTTGGTTTTGTATTAGCATAGTCCTAGTGCGAGTTCATAGTCGCAGTATACGCGCAACAAAACACTATTTTGTTCATAGTATCCTTAATCCTTTAAGTTGAAAAACTGTATATAGGGTTTAAAATTACAATTTCCCACTTAACAGATACTTTCAAAGATAAGATACTATTACCAAAAACATCTTTTGTTGCGCAACTACTGCACACCTAGTTTATTCATATTTTTAAGATTTCAGAGCTGAATAAACTGAACCATTATTAAATATGTATATCAATTATAATTTAAGACTAGCATGTTTTTGTTTTATTTCTAATGGAATTCTCTTCAAATTTATTTCATATTATCATCTATTTCAATATTTAATAAGACAAACAAAACCTTTCTAAACTTCAGTTAACTAGTTAGAACTAGTAATGAGTAAAACTAGACAAAATAACCCGCACATGTTGATAATCATCTTGTTGATAAGATATTTTTGAAAAAAAAACATATGTGTTTTTAATGGCTTTTAGTTAATTTTTTTAACTGCCTTCCATGCATAAGTTTTTTCTTTAAATTTTCTGAACTCACTTGAAAGTTGTACTTAGTATCAAGGATTTAAAAAAAATGATTTTTATTATATAAGCTATAATATCAATTATACACACTTGCATTCTAGGATTATTTTTAAAGAAATGCTTACGAATGAAATTCCAGTTGTCTCAGCCGGTCGATTAGAATTATTTAAAACTTGTCATAAGTCATTATTTTTAAATTATACCGGACCTGCTTTAGACAATACCAGAACAAGATTTTTTTTTGAATTGAGTCATTTTATTGAAAACCTTTAATTCGTTATTCAAATTAAAAATTAAATTCGATCCATTTTTCTTCAATTTATTGAAAACAATCTTTATTAACAACCTTTTGGGTACAGTTCTCCTACTAAATCCTAATTAAGGTGCTAAAAAGCTACTTTAAATTTAAGAATTTATTAAATTACATTTTATATTTTGAACAAATAGTGTTGTTGTTATCCAAATAATAGTATCCAGACCTTAACTAATCTCAGCAGCCGATGGTTTTAAAATATTGGATTATCGTTTATGAATTGTACTATTAATAATTAAAAATTTTGCACTTGTTTAAATTTGGTGATTTCTCTTTTATAAAAATTTTTTGAAATAATACGAGTAAGGCAATTATAAAATATTTTTAGTGCAATCGAAGCAAATTGTTTTAAATATAAAAAAGTGAAAATTGAAGTTTAAGAAAATAAAGAAAGGGAGTTAAAAGTTCTCTGTATTGTTCTAAATAAATTATTATAAATCAAATATATGTCCATTTAAAATGTCATATATAAAACAACTCCAAAATTCTCAATTTCATTAAATTCTCGAAAAATTTTAATGAAATTCAAACCTTTCTCTGTCCATTTATCTTGAGATTTGAAAATTGAGATTTTTTTCCATTCGTTAACTTTCATAACATTTATTAATTTAATTAGACGAGACTTAAGAAATAAAATTAAACTTGATTTTATAAAACACTTGTACTATAACTAAAAGTTAAAACAATTTCTACAATTTAATTTAAAAAATAAGTCAATAAAATTTTTGATAAAATTTTCTATAAAATTTGTGAACTTGTAATAATATTCATGAAACAGGATCAATTTGTTAAAGGACAGTTTCTTAACTGCAAATTTGGTAATATAGGCCCCTAGCAAAAGCAAACAAGATATAAAATTTCTATTTGAAAACATCTTTTAATCTATAAATGAGAAATTATTTGTACAAAAAATAAAAATCTTTAGATATATATTTATATTATTTTTTTTTTATTTATTTTTTCAAGCTAGTTTTTTTTTAATATAAATTAAAATTACAGCAATTTTAATATTAATTAATTATTTAGTAAATTTTATTAACAGTTAACAAATAATTAAAAGAAAAATAAAATTAAAAAGAAAGATTTTTTATTAAAAAAAAAGTTGAGTTACTTATAATGGCATAATTGTTACGATTATTTATAATATATTTATACATATATATTAAACATAAACTAAATAAGTAAAAATTTCTATAAAAAATTGTTTAAACTTCGTTATGACACAATTACAAAACAATATTCTAAAGAAATTTTCAAATAATCTGATTTAAAATACGTCTATTTAAAGTTTTTAAAATAAAAAAAATAAAAAAAAAAAATTAAAACACGGAAACAAAAAAGATTTCAAGTAAATATTTAGTTTTAGTTTCAGTCATTTTTTGTTCTAATATAGTTATTTAATTTCTCACAAGCTTTAATTAATATTTTAAAAATGATAATTCTAATAAAAAACTAAAAATAATTCCTTTCCAGAAGGAATAAATTTATTAATTTTCTAGTGCATTTCTTAATAAACTTTCTTTTTGCAATTTCTTATTTTTATTTTCAGTTAATCTTTGTAATAATGAAATACGTTTCCCACTTACTAATAATGCATTTTGTTGATTTGAATCAAGATTTTTAGTTGCATTTGCATTCTGTTCTTGTTCTATTATAGCACTTATATTAATCTTTTTAACTGGTTCAGCTAAATTATTTTTTAATAAATATTCTTCAAAATCTTTTTCACTCGGACATTTTATTGTAAACTTTTCTTCAGTTTTATTATGTTGTAATGATGGTGGTTCAGTACCAATTTTTTTATTTGCAAGTAAAATTGGTCTTATATTATCTTTTATTGGCACATTTTTATTAATTTCTACTACTGATGCTAAATCACTTTTTGATATTTTTTCAGAACTAATTTTATGAATTGTATTATTATTTTCTGTTGATTTTGGATCTTCTATTTTAACGTTACTTATACCATCATCTCCATTTATATTCTTTTCTAATTTGCTTATATTATTAACATTATTATTAATATTACACATTTTTGTATTATCAATAGTTGATTGAATAGATGTGTCTGACATTGATGAATTAATTTCAGAAATATCAATAGATTTACGTTTTTTATTATAATATCTAATAACAGCATCGTCTGAAGTACGTCGAACATGTTTAATTTTTTTCAAATCTTCAAAACTTTTAAATAAATGATGATTACCACCAATATTGGTGCTAGATTTCAATGTTGGAATTTTATCTATACCATTTAACACTTTATTTTGTGAAATAATTTCAGTTGGTGAAGATGGTGTTGATACAGTATTAAATTCTTTATTATATTGAGGTGCAATTAATTTTGGAGACATTATTATTGATTTTGTGTTACTTGTTGATGTACCAGTTGAGCGACTTGTAATATTACTATTGTTATTTTTTTCCAAAATTGAATGATGCGAAAATACCTAGAAATATAATATTATTTATTAATTTAAAGTATATTAAATAAGTACATTCATATATGTATAATTATCAAGTATAAGAAAATAAACTTTATAAATACCATTGGTGTAGATTGTGTTGAGGTGCTTTTTGATAGTTGTTTAACTTTTTCATCATCTTTTGAAATTTGATTATTTGATGAAATAATGTGTAAGTTGTATGATGAATTACTACTAATTGTACTATTTGAAGAATTACTTTCACGACTGCTATCGTCTAAATTTACAATTGTATTACGACGTTTTGCTGCAGCTTTATTACCAAAACTAAATGCATCTCTTTCAGTACAAAGCATATCTTTTTTCAAAAAATTCGACATATCATATACAAAATCTTTATTTACTGGTTTTACACGATTTCGAATTGGTCTTTTAAGTGTTGGTCCGTTTGTTACACTACTATTAGTACTTGTTGTTGTTGAATTTAGACGATCTTCATTTGATGAAATTGATAAAATCGAATCTGAACGTTTAATATTACCTGGTAATTTTTGTTCTACAATAATCTCTTCTTGTTCACTATTATTTTTATTTAATATTTTTTCATCACAAATAATTTCCAAATCATTTGATGTTGTAGCTGTATCATTTGTTTTATCATCTTGAACTGTAATCAATGATGTATCATTTGAACTAGATGGTAATTCTAAATTTATTTTTTCTACATTAGCTGCTTCATCTACAATAGGAACAATTTCTAAATCTAAATTAATAATATCATCAGTATTTTGAATAGGAATATTTTTGACAACATAAGGTTCTTTTGGTTTGCGTCCTTTTTTATTTGATACATTTTTTATTATATAATTTTCTGTTTTATTTAGTTGCATTTTATTTTTAACAGTATTATTTGCTTTTGCAATATCGGCTTTTATATTTTCAATGTCTTCTTCTTTTTCACCTTTAATTTCACCATTATCTGAAATTATAATATCGCCATCAACAGCATCTTTACCATAATTATCTTCAGCAACTAAAATTTGATCTAAATTTTGTTCACCGCTAAGCGAATGAGCTGAATTTAAATGATTAACAACATCATATTTTCGGAATGCACGATATGGACATATATGACAACCGAATTTACGACGACGATAATGAAACATTGAAATGTGACGTCTTAAATTACTTAAAGCACCAAAAGCTTTCTTACAAATGCGACAATAGAATATTAAATCTTTACGTGGGGTGACTAGTTTAAGGAACTTATCTCGATTGAAGTCCTTCTTTTTCAAAATACCGCATGCAACATTCATAGTTTTATCTGGAATTTTTATAGGTGTAATGCCTTCTTCTATAGTTGTTGGAATTGGAGCATCTTTTTCATCTCCATCTTCATTTTCGGGAACTTCTTTTATGATTTTAATTGGATTAGCAATAAGTTTTGGCTTTTTAATAACATTTTTTAAAGATAATTTAGTTAATTTTAATTTTTCAACTTTTTTCTCAATCGGTTCATTTCTATCAATTTCCATGTCTAATTCAGTTTGATCAGTTGTTTCTATTTTTGGAGTTTCTTGAACAGAATTTACGTTACTAATTTCAGCTTTTCTAATAATTATTGTCTCAGGTTTACGGCGTTTTCTTTTATTTATTTTTTCATTTAAACATTTATCACTGTTCGGTTTGATTATTTCAAAAATTTCATTTGAAGGCGAATAATCAATTGTTTTGGTTTTTTCTTCAGCTTTAATAGGTTCAAATGCATTTGCAATTGATTTTGCAGCAAATGCCAACAGAGAGCTTGTATTTGTATTTGAATTAGTATTATTGGTTCCATTAACCGTTGATACACTATTATTATTTGCTGGTGATGATGTTGAACTACGTGATGCTGAAGTTTCTCTTGAAAATGTTGTTAAATCAGTTAATTTTTTATTAATTATTGGTGTTGGAGTTTGACGATTTTTTGCTGAACAATTTTGTAAATGTGTTGTTAATACAGCACGTCTTTCAAATTTTTTGCCACAATAAGTACATAATGGTGAATTTTTTGGTGAACGTTCAATATTATCCATCCAAGCTCGAGTTTTTTCAGCATCAATTAAATCGGCTTGATTTGCTTGTAAGCGTGCTAATTCACGACTTGGTCCTTTTATTTGAACTTCATCAATCCTCATACGTTTTTTGAAAATTGTTTCACGCATTTGACGTATACGTCTAAGAGATTTTCTAAAATAAATTTAAAAGATTTAATAAAAGAAATAATTAAAGTTGACTTTGAATATTTTATTAGAGTATTACATTATATAACAGTTAACTTACTTATGATCGTTACTTAAATGTCTACTAACTGCTGATGGTTGTAAAAATGTTTGAGAACATGATGGACATTGATAAACATATGTTGATGGAATATGTTTTGTTTGAATGTGAAGTTTTAAAGTTTTTTCTGTTGAAAATTTCATTTTACCTTAAAAGAAAGTAATAATTATTTATTAAATAGAAGTTAAAGTTCTAAAGTAAACGTTTTAAGTAGAATTTTGTGGAAAGACTAGTAAAAATCATAAAAATTAAAAATTATGAAATACTTACATATTTTACATACTAAATTTTTTTCAATTAAATTATTTTCAATTCCATTGGCAATTTTTATATCATTTATTGTGCTATTTATTGTACTTTCAATGTTATTATTATCATCATCATTATCATCTTCATTATTATTATTATTATTAATTTTAAAATTATTACCAGAAAAATTATTAATATTTATTAATTTACCATCAGGTCCCAATATATTATTACAATTTAACATTTCATTTACTTCTATTAATTCTTTTTTAATATTATCACAATCTTCAGATTTAACTGTTTGATAAACGGCTGCATTACTATTTTGTATACCATCTAATTGTATTATATGATTTTTTTTAATAACTTCATCTTGTGTTAATTTTAAACTAATTTGTTCATAATAATCAGCTAATTTTAATATACGATTTTTTTGTTCACGATTTGTTAAACGTTCTATAATACTAGTTAAGTCTTTATTTGGTTTTTCTATATTATTATTATTATTATTACTATTATTATTATTGTTTGAGGTCTGTTGGTTACTATTATTATTATTATTATTATTATTATAAGGAGTTGATGATGATATATGATGTTTTTTATTTGAAGATTTATGATTATTTGATTGATGACATTTTTGTATGTATTTTTCTTCAGTTTGTATAATAGTTGTTACATCCTGATCCTAGAAAATAAAAAAAAAAGTCATTAATATTAAAAAAAATTGATTAAATATTTGATAAGCAATGTCTAAAATGGTCTTTTGTTATTTTTATAAAAAATTTTTAAGGGTGAAGAACCCCAAGACAAAGATTTAACAGAATCTATCTACAGATGAAGTTAACAAACATTGAATATTATATCAGGTGGTGGATAATCATTTATTTCAGTTATTAAATTATAGAATTAAATGATTACTTACTTTAGTAGAGGTTTTTTTTAAGGTTCTTTAAAAGCACTTAACTTAGGAATTTCTTAATCTAAGAACCTTATCTAAGAAATTAGTAGTTTGGTTTAATTAAGGGTTTGTAGCAGTGAAATAATTTTGACTAGAGTTGGTTAATCCATTTATTTGGGATATAGATTGGTTCTATAAGGTCGCTCTACAAGCAAAAAGGCCGACTCTTTGGTCTGGGTTGTATTACGAAGATACAGAGCTTACAATAGAAGTTCGGTATCTCATTATAACAACAATACAACAAATGATTAGCAGTCGTATTTTGCAAAAATTATTTAGAAATTAAGAACAAGTTTAGTTTAGACTATACAAAATCCTTTACATAAGGTTCTGTCATTGTTGCCAAAATTCATAAACCTTTAAATTCTTTACATTAGGTAATTTTTGCCAATTGTTGTTTACAGGTTTTGTCATTGTTGCCAAAAATCATAAATCTTTAAATTCTACCATTGAGCTTCTCTTTTCTATCTAGAATCTAAAGTTTAACTCGAGATTTACACAATTTAAGTGCCTCTTAGTGCCTCTACGACATATATATATTCAAGATTATTTGTAATCATTTTTGAATAAAAAGTATTTTAACTTGCAGCGGTTAAACACAATCAATTATTAACCCTTTACTATCCGCCAGACAGTAAAATTTTGTGATATTTTGTATCTAAAGTTCTAGAGAAGATAGAACTATGCTGTAAAGACCAATATGTTTCTAATAATGGAGAATGAATGAAGAAACTCACAAACTAACGTTTAAAAATCTTTGAAAACCTACGGTGGCAAACAATTCATTTTCAAAATCAAAAAATTCGACGATTTTAGAAACAAACAATTCACTAAAAAATATTAAAACCTTATTTAGTCCTTTTAATTAAAATATAGTGTTTAGTGAGCATATTTATGATATTCCTCAATTCTTTTTCTAATTACATTTCACTCCTTTTGAAATATTTTCAATATGTTTATATACTAAAGAATATATATAGTCTTGTATACTTAATATTTATTACTATATATGCATAAGAGAAATTTTAAATCAAATAAAAAAAAAAATAAGATTACCAATAAATGAACAATTTCATTAAATAATATAACGAACGTATTTGGTCTACACTTTCTTTTATAAAAGACAATTAAAGACGACAAGGGGATGAAAAAGTATTGATACCATTTGGCTACCACCCTTCCAAAATAGTAATAAAAATTGATAATAACATTTTATAAACAGGTGTAGGAAAATTTTGTAATTTATTAAAAGAAAATTTTATAACAAATGGTAATTCGAAAAATACACCTTTAGAAAAAAAGGTCACGTAATAAAATTAAGGAAATTAATATTTTAAACATTCGAAAAATAAATTTATATGAAAAACTATGGTATTTATACCCGTATGACTATATAGTCCAAGGGTATAATAAATTTGCCATTACGTTTGTGACGCAGAGAAGGAGGGGGGGTAGATATAGACTCAAGTGTATGGATCGGATCAGAATCGAAAAATAAATCGATTTAGCTATGTATGTCCGCCCGTCCGTCTGTCCGTCTGTCCGTCCGTCCGTCCGTCCGTCATCACGATAACTCAAAAAGTAAAAGAGCTAGGATTATGAAATTTTCACAAATTCGTTTTTATGCAAAAAACGGAATCGAGTTTTAAATTCAGCCATTTTGGTCCACGGGTTCGAGTACCTGCCATACAACTTCTAATTTTATATGAGCATTACTCTATACCTATGGAAGCTGCATATCTGAAATTTTGCCAAAAGTAGTTTAGTATAATGGCCAAAGTTACTGCAAAATTTGGTTGGTCTACTGCAGAGGGTTCGAGTAGCTGCCATACAACTCCTTCTTTTATATGAGCTTTACACTACACCTGATGAAGCTGGGTGTCTGAAATTTTGCAAAAAATAGTTTAGTGTAATGGCCAAAGTTACTGCAAAATTTAGTTGGGTTACTGCTGAGGGTTCGAGTAGCTGCCATACAACTCCTTCTTTTATATGAGGATTACACTACACCAAATGAAGCTGGGTGTCTGAAATTTTGCCAAAAGTAATTAACCGGATGATATAATGTATATGTTACGGTCATACGGGTATCCCAGAGTTGACACAGTCTACTCTACTACACTCTTCCTCGTTTTATTTTAATTCTTAAATTTATGATTTTATACATACATACATTACATACAACATATATAAAACGGGTACCGACAAATGCTTAGAACCACTTTCTATTAAAAAGATGAAGAACTTCTAAATAGATGAGCTAGAGACTCGTAGTAATAAGCATTTTAATGTACGTAAAAGTCTACGATATATTATCATTTGACTGTTGGGTTCATTAAAAAGATGTAGATGGGCTTTACAACTTTTTATATCAGACATTTAGATTAAGTTGTATGTTCATTTAGAAAACTATCACAAACTGATTAAGTCATCATTTACAGGTGCTAGTATAGCTTAATAAAAGATAAAAAATGGAGATCTATATTAAAGAGTTCTACAGTTCTTAAATTGCTCGGATTATTCCTAAATTTGCTGAACGAACAAAATGTTAGATATTAAACGGCGTAGCTGTAAGGAAGTGAGATTTATCAGAGAGAGTCCATGGTAGGTCAGGCAAAGCGAATCTTAAAATTTCTTTTGGCCTTATTCAATTCAAGAAATATCAATATCACGATACGAAAACCAAACTTGATTTCAAAATCAATCCTTAATTTACAGTGGATTTGAGGGTGATGTAGGTAATCAAATTTTTTGACCAACAAATGATGAAGCCGAAAGTTGAATTATTTTCGACCTGAACTGTGTGATTCTAATGACTTTTAAAATCCATCCTGTTATCCACGACAACAACCCAAAGCCGAAACACAATCCACCCTAGCCCTAGATTGATTATTAAGCATATAGTCAACAGTCATACATTTTTTTTTTTGCAAATTATAACTCAAGGTCGCTCTGTTTAGTTGCTTAGAAAGTTTTTAAGCCCTTACTATGTATGAGAATCGATGATAAAAAGTTATTTTTCAAAATCTCATCCGTTGTCTTCAACTGTTTGAACGTTTGCAAGTTAAGCAAACATTACTATAACCAATTTAATTATAAACAGGATGGTAAATTTAATAGACTTACATTTCTATTGTAATTTATAAATTTAATGATTTTTATGCGTTCTAATGATGCTTTCTTTTGAAATATATTAAGATATTATAAAATTTATTATTATTTTTTTGGAAACTTTCTTTTGGATACATTTCTTTCTTCTATATTTGTAGTGGGAGAAGAATAAGAGAAGAAGAAGTGCCAGACGTAAACCAGATGTTAAAATTGGATAAATTATTAGTTTATTATTAATAGAATTCCAATAATTTTTATTTTGCACGCAATCTTTGCTTTTATTATTTGTTTTTGTTTTAGAACTTTTGTATTTGTTATTTGGTTTTATTAAGCGACAAACTTATTTGTTTTACGTTGTGTTGTTGATCATTAGGAGTACCCCCTTACAGCTTGCTTTTTAATATAATCCTTAAAATAGCATAAAAACCATATTTATATAAGTGGCTGTACATTATAGACTTTGTATAATAAATATATATCGATAAAATTGTAAATCAGACCATAATCTTTCTAATAATAGGTTCAAATAAAATATATATATATTTTATTTTGTATATATATTATGTACATATATATATATTATTTTGGAAAGTTTATATATTTTTTGGTATTTGCCAATTCCTTTTCTGTTTTTTTTTTTAAATTAAGAAATCTTATTTTGAAACGATGTGGAATATTATAAAGAAATCAGGTCAAAGGACATTGATGGTTGCCAAGTAATAAAACAATCTTATTATATATGAAAAAAATATATAAAATTTTGATTGGATGGAAAGAATATGTAAATATTAATATAATATTGTTTTTATGTTGTATTTATAGCTATAAAATCATTATCCCTTTATCATATTAATACAAGCAATATTCAATAAATTTTGTTCCAAAATCTCTTTTATTAATCTGAGATCTCTGTTCTTTAGTTTTAGGATTCTTTTTGTTTTATTGCTACTTGCATCTACTCAAAATGAATTTCGTATGAATTAATTCTTTAGAGTGTAGTTATTGGTCTTTCGCCTGGGTTTTGACCCAGATTTTTGTAGTCTGTTTTACTCCCGAGAGTGATAGTCCTTTTGACTCTATGTCAACTCCGAGTTCTCTGTTGGTGTCTCAACTATTTTGTTTGCTCTTTCATTCCCGGAGATACCTGAATTTGCAGGGATCCAGTGCAGCTTGACGCAGTTTTATTCAGTGCCTTCCAACATTTTAAGGTTGCTCTTGATTTATGTAAACTACTTTCCAATATTTTTATTACTTGGAATATTTCGCAGGAGTGAGAAGAACTGATCATTTAAATATAATAAAGTTCTTAAAAGAGATTGAAGTTTGAAAGGATGCTGGTAGAAACAATGAAAGCAGGTATGCTAAACGGTTCACAGTTTCTGCTGTTGTTTCTAGAAGCTCTACATTTGCGTTTATATAAAATATTAGGTTAGGTTATTTCGGTATATTTTTTTTTTTATATTTAAGTCAAATTTAATCTAAAAATAATAACTTTAAATAGACTTTATTAGCGTAACTCTATTAATATAAAGATCAAACTAATAAATGGTTTATAACTTTTGAAAATTTCTAAAAATGATCTCATACAAGAATGCTCTTTGATAATATTAAAATTCATCTCTTCCAAATATAAATGAAGGAAAAAAAGGTAAATAAAACGAATATATCAATATTAGAATCTTATATTGATTTTAAAATAATTGGTAGAACAATAAGTTAACTAAACAATAGAATAAAATTAAAAACAATAGAAAATATTAATTTTATGAAACTCAGATATTAAAATATGCATTGTAATCTTATAATATTAGTTTTTAGTATAGTTTAAATATATATACATATATTATAAGATAACTAATATATGTACATTTCAGTGTTCCGCAAGAGCTACAGTATTCTGCAGAAGATTTTAAGGAAATCCAAGCAATATTGCAATAAGGAGCAGAGCATATAACTACATAAAACTGCACTGCATCACTTTTTATGGAAATGATTCCAAGAGATGAATCCAACCATTGGGATAAATTTGAAAAACTCAGAAATTATACGAGTTCAACTCTACATTATTCCTAATCACAAGGAATCTAAAGCTTATTGTTTATCTTCTAACTTGATCTAAGTTTTTCAAGTATTATTTATTTAAAAAAGTACGTAAAAAACTAATTAAAGCATTTTATATATTACTATACTTACTATAAAGCCATTTCTATTTATATCATATCCATTGCTATAACAATCATGACAGTAAACTCTTTTATGACTAATGAAATTTATTAAACTACGAAATAAATTTCGGCATACTTTACATTCATATAAAATGTCACATTCTTGGCTCAACAGTCTTCTAATCTGTAATTTAAAATAAAAAGAATTAATAAAAAAATGTTTAATTTAAAAATACTATAATATAATAATATTTAATTTAAAAAGGTCAAGAGTTTAAAATTATAGATTATTTAAAAAGTTTTAGATAAAAGTTTTCCAATTTATGTCTTGAAAATGTTAATATTAAAAGAAAAATGTCCTTTAATTTGTAACAAGTTTATCTTTAGATCTTGACATTTTAGAGATTTACAAATTGATATAATTAACTTGATAATATGATATATGGGATGTCAACTTAATTGGTTTCATTCGATGTCCAAAACTAATATTTGTCATTTGACTTTCAAATAAAGTTTTCAAATTCTTTTTAAGTGGTAGTTACTTTATGTTCTTATTGTAGAGAATTTATTTGAAATGATAAAAAAATTCCTGGATCTTATGATAAGATACTTTTAGCCAGTGATGGAAACCATTTAATTTTTTTTGTTGGTTTGGTTTCGTGGTCCGAAAATATTATAGTCTTGGTTTTTGTTGTGGTTTCGGTTTGCCAAGCTTGGTTTGGTCTTGGTCTTGGTTTGCTTTTATTGAAATTAATATGAAATTAAAAATGTTGCCAATATGGCAACATTTTTAATTTCAAAAAAAATATATGGAATTATATATAATTTATAAATTATAATATGGAATTATATTATATATAATTCCATATATTATAATTTATAATATATGGAATTATATATAATTTCAAAAAAAATATATGGAAATGAAATAAAAAATGTTGCAAATTTTTTTATTCGTGAGGGCTAGATTATGCATTTCAAAATGAAAAGAGCTGAATTGCAAGTTTTGTTTTGAAAATGTCTAATGACTTTTTAAGTAAAATTTTTAAATTGCTCCTGTAGGATTTTATTTCATTTTAAATTAAAACCATAAAACAACTAATTTTTTAGTGGTTTTGGTATGGTTATGGTTTCTGTATTTTAAGTTATGGTGGTTTTGGTTTTGGTTCCTTAAATTTTGACTGGTTTTTTGGTTTGGTTCAAAACCGGCTTCCAACCCTGCTTTTAGCACAAAATATTTAATGAAAATTTACAAAGTTAATATATTTTATTTAAAAAAGAGTATACACAGTGATCAATTTGAACTTTTTATTTTTTTAATTAGGTAAATTTGTAAGTAATTTTCTAGTAATTTAATTCGTTTTTTATTTAAATGTAAGCAATTAATACATACATATATGTACAATAAATATAAGACAAGTATTAAATTGAGTTACTATATCACGACCCTACCCCTATTTATTAACCAGAAGCAGTGCAGAAGTCTTTTTTTATTCTATAAAAGTGTAAAAATTCATTTGTAAGCGGTCGTAACTGCTGAACTAAGGATATCATAGCTTTGCGTAATTTCATTTGATTGTATTTCATATTGACTATATGTCACATATACATTAAAAAATTCTTGGGAAACAATGGGAATACCAAGAGGAAATTCAAAACCAAATCTCAAAATTCAGAATATCGTGAATATATGTACTATATTATTGGTACATACTTTTGAAAATATTATAAACTATAGTCAAATGAAATATATGAGGCAAATTGAATACTCTTTAGTTTAAAACATATTCTAGTCAAATCAAATACACTCAAACGAATAACTGCAAATAAAATACAGGCATTTGGCCACCATCTTTTGTGAGATTTACTAAGAGTTCTATTACTTTATTTGCTATTTATAATTTAATGCAAAAACGTTTAAGTGGACTTCACAGAGACTAACATGTACCTTCGTTAAAATATGTTAAGGTCTTTTGTTATTTTTTATACAAGCTTCCACAGATTGACAAATAAATATTACCTTTAAACGATTTTCAACTGCTGGTTATCTTCTTAGCACTATTTAATTTATTTTGAGAGAATAAGGAATAAAGCTTCGATTGTTTTTGATACTTCATTTTTTTTTTAAGATTTTTTTAGGTTATGAAAAAGTGCTCATTTTTATCAATTTTCGTTTTTATTTGTATAAAATTTTTATCAATATTTTTAGGTACCAAATTTTATATTAAAATAAAAATTTTTACATATCATATCAAAATTTCAGCTTTTAAATAAAAATTTGCTATTGCTTTTGCCATTTTGCCATTTGTAAAAAAATGAGAAATGTAAGAATAGTAAGCTTTTATAATGATTTAAGAACTTTGTAGTCTAGTAAAAAACATGGAGGTGTTTTTTTTTGTTAAAAACTTATTTTCAATTAAAACGAGGAAGAGTGTAGTAGAGTAGACTGTGTCAACTCTGGGATACCCGTATGACCGTAACATACACATTATATCATCCGGTTAATTACTTTTGGCAAAATTTCAAACATTCAGCTTTATTAAGTGTAGTGGAATACTCATATAAAAGAAAGAGTTGTATGGCAGCTTCTTCAAACCCTCTGCAGTAGACCAACCAAATTTTACTGTAACTTTGGCCATTACACTAAACAATTTTTTGCAAAATTTCAGACACCCAGCTTCATTAGGTGTAGAGTAATGCTCATATAAAAGAAGGAGTTGTATGGCAGCTACTCGAACCCTTTGCATTAGACCAACCAAATTTTGCAGTAACTTTGGCCATTATAATAAACTATTTTTGGCAAAATTTCAGACACGCAGCTTCAGGTATAGAGTAATGCTCATATAAAATTGGAAGTTGTTTGGCAGGTGCTCGAACCCGTGGACCAAAATGGCTGGATTTAAATAGCGATTCCGTTTTTTGCATAAAAACGAATTTGTGAAAATTTCATAATCCTAGCTCCTTTACTTTTTGAGTTGTCGTGATGACGGACGGACGAACGGACGGACATACATAGCTAAATCGATTTATTTTTCGATTCTGATCCGATCCATACACTTGAGTCTATATCTACCCCCCTCCTTCTCTGCGTTACAAACGTAATGTCAAATTTATTATACCCTTAGACTATATAGTCATACGGGTATAAAAAATTAAAGATTGAATTTTAAGGCCACCTTTAGACGAAAATCAGAAAATGGATATTTTTCGAGTTATAAAGAGTTTTAAAATGACTCCTACAAAATCTTATAATTCAAGATTACGTGTAAATTTTTTTCCAAAAGTATGCCGTTTGAAACATTTTTCGCTCTTTGTGATGTCCTTTTTGTATTGTTGATTCTGGTTATACAACTTAAATTTTTGATTTAAATTTTAAACATATGAAAATATTATTTTTTTTTAAAATGCTACAATTTTTTTATTTTACTTTATGTCTGACAAAATTTAAATTTATTAGAATCATTTTTTTAATCAATCATTTTCAAATATAGTAATAATTAGTAAACATTGTAAAAGTTATTATAATGTAGCAAATTATCAATACTATAATTAATCAATAAAAATTAAGGACGTTTTATAAAATGCAGTGAAAACTTAAAAGCTCCTTAATGTTATATCAGAGCTTTTTCCTTTTAAAAAAAGAGTTTTAATATTTAAACTCAATATTATCTCAACTACAGTTTACATGCATTTCAAAAATATTTGGTCTGTTTATTAGTGAGTTCTAGAACTATCTAGAACAACCTAGAACAGAAAAGTACAGGTTTTTTGGATTCATTAGTTTTAGAACAGGTATTTTTCTGTTCGAAAGTGTTCTTTTAATTGTGTTTATTAGTTTTTCAAAACTGTCCTAAGTTGTATTTTTCTGTTCTAATTTTTTTTAGATCTGTTTTGTTGTTTTTTTTTTTTTTTTTTTATTTTGACAATTATTTATAAATTTTTATTTGTTTTTCAGTTCAAAATTTAAAAAACAATTTAAACATTTTTAAAAAAAATTAGAAAAAAAAAAACAAATAAAAATCATGGAAATTTAATAAAATAGATAAACACAATTATTTGTCAATTTTGAAAACTGAAAATGTAGAACAGAAATGTACAAAAAAAATGTTCAAGATTGTTCTAGTTGGTCGTAAAATGTGTTTGACGTTTAATTCAATTGTGTCCTGTTCTGTCCTGAAAACTAATAAACAAACCTATTGTATTAAAGCAAATACCTATAGTTTTCAATATATTGCCTAACAGCATGGGGGTACACAATGTACTCAATAATGTACCGTGGTACACCGTGGGGGTACACGGGTACACAATATCTATTTAAAATGATTCGATGATTATTGCCCACACGAAAAATGCCCACACGAAAATTGCCCACAGAAAATTGAATTAAATATAAAAATTAAATTAAAATAAATAGAGAAAAAATCAAAAATTATATTCTATCTAGGAGATAATCTATTAGTGATTTAAAATAAAATATTAAATATTCTGGAAAAAGCGGCAATTCTGTTTTAAAAATTATTTTTTGTGGGCAATTTTCGAGTGGGCAATAATCCGATCACGATTTAAAATATTTTAATAAAAATTGCATACTTTTCTATTATTATAAAGTATAAACAATCTAACCTCAAAATTCAAGTTCAACATTAAAAAAAAAAAAAAAAAAAAGAAAAACAAGAAAAAAATAAAAAACTTACTTCTTCAGTTCCGTTATCATAAGTTCTTTTTGCCTCTAAGAAACCAATTAATGATGTTAAAATTGGTTTTCTAAGTATACTTAAATCTTGTTGTAATTGTTTTGCTGTTGTTGTTGTTGCTGTTGTTGCTGTTGTTTTTGTTGTTGATGATTGTTCGTTATCCGAATTATAACCAGATGTGCGATTTTTCATTTTATATATATTTTTATTTTACTTTTTTTTAATATCCAAAATTATAATAAAAATTCGATAGAAAAATAAAAACACACAAACAATATGGAATTGGATGATTTGATGGTCCGTCCGATTATTGACAAAACCAAATTCCAAAAAAAAAAAAAATAAAAAATCGTTGAATAATATCAAATTGTTGTACTTGTCGAATTAAAGATGACACTCTATATATATATATATTGTGGTTGTTTGTATTTTTTTTTATTTTTTTATATTTTATTTTATGATATAATAAAATATCAATTTCATAAATAAATCTATGTATATTTGTATGTAGTTATATCAATATACATATATATATATATACGTTGTTGTTGTTGGATTATATTAAAGATGAAAAAAATCGGATAAACGATTTTTGAAAAATGTTTTGTTGTAATATAAACTGCGTTAACGAATGAACAAACCAATAAACAATGAATATATTAATATATTATATATTTATATATATATATAAATTGGTATGTCGTCTATGATAGACTGTAATAGTATAGAATTAAAAATTTTTTTATTTTCTATTATTTAAATAATTTAAAAAAAAAAATTAAATTTTAATTTTTTTTTTTAATGATTTATTTGTCTTCTTGAAATTTTATTATTCCAATTGTTGTTGTTGTAGTTGTAGTTGTTTTTATTGTTGTTGTTGTAATTCCTTATATTGATGAAAAGGATACTTCTCTTATAAAATTATTATTGTTATTATTATTATTGTTATTATTAACTATAGTAGTAGTTATATTTTGATTTTCAAGTATAGCAATAATAAAAATTGTTAAATTTTAAAAATGTCATTATATTTTATTTTATTTTTTTTTTTAAATTAATTTTTTTTTTTATTTATTTTTATTTGATTTTTCCGAATCTTGAATATTGAAATCTGAAAATAAAAATAAGAAAAAAAAATTATTTTATATATATATTAAATAAATTAAATTTTAAATATTTTTATTTATTATATATATATATATGAACTTTTATTATAGAAATACATTGAAATACAATAGGAATGGGCAAAACTTCCGCAAAGGGGTTGTGAGCTATCAAGATGACGTCATCACATAACGGTACTAAATATCTCAAAGTTTCTGAATATATATACCATTAGTGGCGATGGCGCCATCTAGTGGTCGAAAAATGCATTACAAAAATTTCCTAAGATTTTGTAGCAATTTAATTAAAATGCTTTATTTTTCCTGTAAGACCATAAACTAGAACCAACATCATATAATATTGTAGAGAATGATATTGCCTTTCATATAAATCCGGTTTTATCTGAATCGGTGCTACCGTTTTTAAGATATTGCAATTTAAAGTGAAAATTAAAAAAAAAAAAAAAAAAAAAATCAAACTTTCAAAAAAACTACTATAACTGTGAAATTTTCAAAAACACCCTGTATTATTATTATACCATTAGAAAGGTCTCTTAAAACTCTTTCCAACGGTATATAATAAGTATGGCATATGTTGACAAATAGCCCCACCAGAGAACATAAATGCAAAAATGACGCAACAATTTTATTAAAAAATACATTTTCATACTTTATTTGTTCATAAATTTATTTTGCCTTTTTGGCAAATTTAAAAATGTAAGAATGCATTTTAGGTTTGGATACAATATTGAGTTTGGTTCTGACAATTTGTTTTGAGGGATTTTGGAGGTGACAACCTCAAAGTTTTAAAATTTTTTTTATTTAAATATGTATGTAAAAATATAATTAGAAAGGCCCTTAGGCTACAAAATCAGAATTATGCGCTTTATCAGATTATAAGAATCTGAATTAGGACGATTTTAGAGTTGCATTTAAATTCAGGATTGCCGCTTTTTCCAGAATATTTATATATGTATATGTATATCAAATATTAGAAGAGATTTTAGAGGCGGATTCTAAATGAAGATTACCGCTTTTTCCAGAATATTTATATGTCTATATAATAATATATATATGTAATAATATATATGCATGTTAGTTCCTCAATCAGAAGGGATTTTATAGTTAGTTTAAAATTTGTGATAGCAGATAGGGATTATATTTTTATTTCATTATTTTAACTAAAGATAACTTGATAACCTTTATAATAAATGGAATTTGTATTCAAAACTTAGCGCAATGTCGTAATACGTAGTGTCTGAAAAAAAAATCTACTAAAATATAAATTTACATTATGCACATAAATATGTAGGCATTAATCAGTATATAATTAAAATGGCGCCGTGAAATAAAGCCATACGAAATAAAGCCATAAAATGACATTCAAATGCGAAATAAAGCCATATCGCCAATTTTTTCGCGTATGGCTTTATTTCGCATTTAAAAATGTAATTTTATTTGTGAAAATAGAAGCAATTTAATTTCCAAACTTTTTTATTTAAATAGTTAGGAAGGAGTTTTAGAGTTGGTTTCAAAAGCAGGGTTTTACGCTTTTTCCAGAATATTTATATATGTATATATGTGGGATTCTCAATTAGGAGGGATTTTAGAGTTGGATTCAAAAGCAGGATTGCCGCTTTTTCCAGAATATTTATATATGTGTATATGTGGGATTGTTAATTGGATTCAAAAGCAGGGCTTTACGCTTTTTCCAGAATATTTATATATATGTGTATATGTGGGATTCTCAATTAGGAGGGATTTTGGAGTTGGATTCAAAAGCAGGATTGCCCCCTTTTCCAGAATATTTATATTTATTAATTAGGGTTGATTGTTTTTTGTATGAAATAGCTATGCCGAATTCTCATACCATTCTTTTCATTATAGTGTTGGATTCAAAATCTAGTTTCAATAATTGAGTTAGCGGAGGTTCGGGGGCGGCAGCCCCCGTAATGAAAAAATAATATTATTTAACATGTTTTATTACAGTGTATTAAAAAAATTAGGAACTTATTAATTTTTTGAATGAATTAGGTATCCGAATTCTTATACCATTCTTTTCATTTTAGTGTTAGAATTTGTATCAATTTTACTATATGGCTTTATTTCGTAAAATTTTAGAAAATGATATGCGAAATTGAATGCGAAATAAAGCCATACGTAAAAAAATTCTCGATATGGCTTTATTTCGCATTTGGATGCGAAATAAAGCCATATCATTTTCTAAAATTTTACGAAATAAAGCCATATAGTAAAATTGATGCATTTGATCCAGAAACTGGTGCCCATACTCAACATATAGAAAATTCATGGAAGTACCTAAAAAGCCATTTATGTCGGGGTGGGATCCGAAAAAATGTTATGGATCTGCACCTCTGTGAATTTTTATGGCGAAGGGAAGCCAAGGATAAAAATGAAGATCCATTTACAAAATTAATAGTCGACATTAAAAATTTATACTGTGGCTGAATAAAAAAAAAAAAATTGAATTAACTTAAAAATAATGTCTTTTTTTTTTAAATTTTTTCCCATGTATTATTGTTTTATAAAGCATTAATAATAATTAATAAAACGTTATACAGGTTGTTGGAACAGTATAAGCGTAATTTTATATCCAACTCAAAACCCTGTCAATCTTCAAAATCTTAGTATATAAATATTCTGGAAAAAGCATATAATTCTGACTTTATAACCAACTCTAAGGTCCTTTCTAATTATACTTTACATACATATAAATACCTCAAAAATCCTCTAAACAAAACCCAACTTAATATTGTATCAAACTATAAAGTACATTCTTAAATTTTAAAATAAATATTTCAAATGGAAAACAAAAAGGCAAAATAAATTTATGACAAATAAAGTATGAAAATGTATTTTTTAATAAAATTGTTGCGTCATTTTTGCATTTATGTTCTCTGGTGGGGCTATTTGTCAACATATGCCATATTTATTATATACCGTTGGAAAGAGTTTTAAGAGACCTTTCTAATGGTATAATAATAATACAGGGTGTTTTTGAAAATTTCACAGTTATAGTAGTTTTTTTGAAAGTTTGATTTTTTTTTTTTTTTTAAATTTTCACTTTAAATTGCAATATCTCAAAAATGGAAGCACCGATCCAAATGAAACAAGATGTTTATGAAAGACAATATCATGCCCTACAATATTGTAAGATGTTGGTTCCAGTTTATGGACTAACAGGAAAAATATAACATTTTAATAAAAATGCTACAAAATTTTAGGAACATTTTGTAATGCATTTTTCGACCACTAGATGGCGCCATCGCCACTAATGGTATATATATTCGAAAACTTTGTGATATTTAGTACCGTTATGTGATGACGTCATCTTGATAGCTCACAAACCCTTTCCGGAAGTTTCATCTAGGAATGTGTTTATGTATGTATATATATTTGCATAGAAACGAAATAATAAAATATAAAAAAAAAATTATGAAAATAAAATCGAAACATAACAACGAGTATTCAATATCCTGTTATAAGTATAAAATATACTTTAATGCTCGTTTTTGACTCAGTTAGTATATATATATATATGTATATAAATATGTATGTAAAAAAAAGACAATAGTAATGATATTTAATGGTGTCGTGAATGAAATCGTCCTCAAAAATATGTTGAGTGGGTAGTTATAATATAATAACAGCTTCAAGAAACTGTTTTTGAATATAGAAATAACGTCAAAATTGCAAATATATTAGGATAAGTGGAAAACATCTGGGTGATCAGAGGATAAGTAACTTTGGGTTATTATGTACGAGATTCCTTTAGATAGTGTTAGACTTTAATCAACTAAAATAAAAAAAACTTGACATGGAATGTAACTAAGATGGAAAATGTACCAAATGAGGCGGTACTTCGATAAAACCTATAGTATTAAAGCCTAATATGGGATAGACTTAAACTCCAATTTAAAAATTATACTGGATAAAAAACTGTAGGAGAGTTGGACTTCAAGTTGGTGTTCCATCCTTTCCTAGAAATTGTATATATACATACATGGGAGATTATAAGTTAGGAAGTCATAATTTTGATTTTTTGGATATTGATTTTCTCTCACATACTTATGGCTACTTGATGTAGTTTGAAATCCTGTTTTTAAAGCGAACCCTAAAATTATTCGTGAATACTTTGATTACAAAAAGTTTTCAAATGACCTTTAAGTACCATTTTCACATTTCTATATTTCAATACTAACAAATTTAAAGTATTGGGGCTGTTGCTTCCCTCCCCGCCACTTGAAACTATGTAAAAATAATTTAATAAAAAAGGATCCTAATTTCAAAGGTACTTTATCATTTTTTCCTATATTCCACCTCAACGGATATAGTTTAGGACATCGTATATACATTATAAAAAAAAAAATCTGAATTGCAAATGAAATATGTACTATGAAGTTCGATTGTATTATGCAAATTCGATGTTATTTCTTTCGGAATTATATCCTGACACCGCGTGAGTACTTAACTAGGTAAACAAAATTCTATTTGCAAATGTATTATAAAACTTGAGAACTTTTTAACATAAATTTAAATATAATTTGACATAAGTACTTACATACATATTTATTTTTACTCAACAAAATAAAATAACAGTTTCTTAAGTTACACACAACACAAATAGACGTGAAAGTTAAGGGGAAAACATGTTTCTGATTTATTTACATATTTTTTTATTTTTTTTTTTATTTAAAAAAAGTGTTGAAAAAATATGTAAAAAAATTACCATTTGATTTTTTAGGGTGACTTGATAAAAAAATGATATATCCAATAGAAAAGCATATGAGTATATATATATATATATATAGATAAAATTAGGTTCTAGGAACATTTTAAGAATTCCATTAGAAAAAGACGCAAAAAAAAAATAAGAAATTCAAATCAAATCAAATTACGAATAATGAATACAGTTAAAATGAAATATTTAGAGGTTTGTACTTTGGAAAATATACCCTTAGAAACTATTTGAAGAAATTATAAAAAAAAATTCAACAATACGAGATAGGCACAGATAAGTATATATGTATAGATATATGTGTGTAAAAATTTTTGAACGGAAATCAATTGGAAAAAAAATAGACACGAGTTTTGAAATTAAAAAAAAAAATTTAAAAATTTTATGTAAAGAAAATTGATTAAAAGTTCGACGGTTTCTGGAGGCACAAAATCACAATAGATTACTTATAGAAAGATTGGGATATTAATAGATTCGTGGGGGGTAGTTTTCATTTCATTTTATTGACTATTCAAATGGGTTTTACAAATGTACTTTAACATCCATTTGTCCTATTTTTTTTTTAAATGACATAATAATAGAATAGAGTACAAGCATTGAGGAAGTGTGCATCTTGGAGACCTACTTGGTTTTCCATTTATTTCATAATAATGAATGTTGCATAAAATTATTTTCTCGCCTATTTAATGGTAATTTTGAAATAAAATTGGATCAAATACAATACTATCTAACATGGTTTTAATTTAATAAAGCATTTAGGGTAATTTTAAAAGTTGCACAGCAGTGTTGTTAAGAGATTCAACAATTACAGGGAAATGTAATGGATGTTCATTATTTCATTGAAAAAATAAACCTTTCAGATATGAATATTTAATATATTTCAGATATACCATATTTTATTTGAGATTGTTGAAAACAAAGATACTTTAGAACATAGAAAAACTGTCTTTTAAATTCAATTATATATATATATATATTATATATATATCAATACTAAAATATTGGAACATAGCTAGGTGGACTAGGACTATAAACAACTTAATAAAATCTAACCTTGATAAAAAATTAAAATTAACATAGACTTTAAATATACATACTATTTAAACTCATCACATTATTTAGTAACTTTTTTTATTTGTATTAATGTCCCAAATATTAAGAAGGTTCTTTTCCTTTAAATCAAATAAACAAAAGTCCCCTTTAGCATTGAAAGATCAAAAAATTAAGTAGTTTCCTTTCTTTTTTTGTTTTTAAATTATGTATAAACAAAAGTTTAAATAAATATTCAAATAAACCAATTATTAATTGCCCAAAAAATCTTTGGGCTATTTAAAAAAAAAATACTATATAAATAACAAGTATATTAAAAATTTATTAGATTTAAAATAATCTATCTAATAATACTTACTTATGTAAACCATTTATTTTATTTTATTGCATTTAAATTTATATATATATTTATATATATAAAAAAAAAATATTAAAGAAAATCATTTTAAAATTTAAAATTATATCGTCTTTATAATAGAAGTTATAAAGGTTTTATTATTAATATTGCTTTTTTTCGCCTATAGTTATGCAATGATACTTCTTTTAATTTCCAAAGCCAGCTACATCAATTTTAACAGATTTTTAACATGTATTTCATTTTAACAGCTTATTAATAATTTATTCAAAGAAAAAACACATACATTATAACATTTAATCGATTATTATCTTATACCATTAATGATGTTATTCTTTTGGTATTGCAAACATAATAAAAAATTAAAGGGTTATGTATAGAAAACATCAAAAATTGATTGGGGGAAAATCAATTGGAATTCAAATAACTGACAAGGGAACAGCGATTTTTAATATTTAAAAGCTAATTTTGCGTCGTTCTCCTCATGCTGGATGATAATGATCTGTATTACAGCTCTGTTGGAGTATAAATTAAGTGTTTTAGTTAGTGAATTTTGAAAGTCCTCTAATACGTCAATTAAGATCAGCATTATTTATTTGTTTATTTATGTACAGTCCCCTACCACATACAATGTGATAAGTGAGTGAATTGGGCTTTCTTTTTAAGTCTTGGCAGTTAAATTTTCTTTTATATTATGATATAAACTATTACGATATCAATTATAAATTACATGTTTTTTATTAGATATGATCTGGTCAGGATTTGATAAGATCAACATAATTATACATAAAAATCGAAAATTTTATGTAGATTGTTCGAGAATTACACTAGTTTTCAATTTTAAAGAATTGAGAACTGTTGTTTTACAGAACTTGGAACTACTTTACACGACACTTACAGAGAATGCCACTGAATTGATTGTCATCGCGTAATAAGAATAGTCAAAAATCATGTTTTACATGAAATATCTTAAACAAAACATTTGACCATTTTGATTTTAATATAGATTAAGAAATGGAAAAGAAAATCTGGTAACATTTGGAAGGATACAATAATTTGTGAAATATATTGTTTTTTTTTCAAAATTTTTACAAAATATGTTTACATTTTTTTTTTTTATTTTAAATGGAAATTGAATTAATCATAAAGGAATACATAAACTGATGAATACTGTAACTGATGAAGACAAGAGTATCATGTAAAACAAATTAAATAGGATTATAAGGGATATATTGTATTGGTTTATATTTTATATTATAAAATGGTTTTTAAAAATAAAAAAAAATAAAATAAAAAAATGGTAAATATGAGATAATTCAATTTAAAAAAAAGATTGAGATAAGAAAAATAAAAACAATAATTTTATAAAGTGTATATTATAATGTTATATACATAATCATTTCATTATGAAGAACTGGGTTAAATATTTTGAAATTGATTTTATACTTTACCAAAGCAAGCATATTTTTTTTTTTAATAGTATTCAAAATTAATTTACATCATAATTTTCTTGTAAAATAAAATAAAATTAAAAAAGTTTTTTTAAAAAAAAAAAGAAAAATTTAATGAAAAATAAAATACTTTTCGTAAAGATACTTTAATTGATTTAAGTAAACTTTTCTTTTTGTTGTCAGATTATTTTTGGATTTAAATTTTAAAATAAAAATTTGTAAAACAAATTGAGAACAAAATTAAACTTGTTTAAGAATGCATTAAATTGTTTTTTTGTAAATTATCTACAATTATGTAGAAATAATTAGATAAAATTTTTTAAAAGCTGTTGTTTTTTATGTAATAATGAAATATAAATTTTTGTTTAAGAGCCTTACCTAATCAAAAGCGTACGACGTATGACGTACAATACGCCGTACGTCGACAAGTCGACGTATCCTGAAATCGATACGCGCGTACCATTTTTAATTTGTCAAAAAATCTATTTTGAATATTGATTTCATATAAAAAATAGCGTTTTTAATTTTGGTATTATTTTTAATTTTTTTAAAATCTAAATATCAATAAAATGTCACCATAACAACATAACAAAAAACAATAACAAAATTGTATACGCTTTGTCAATTTTTAAATTTTAAAAACCCGACGTATGGTACGTCGCGTATTTCGGGAGCTCCCATATAATTATATGTAATGAAAATTATTTTGACAGAAAATATACGCCGTACGTCGTCATTTAGGTAAGGCCCTTAGGGTTATTTGAATTTTATTTTTGTAAATATTTGTAAGAGTAGGTATTTATTTAAGTAAAGATGATGTTATACTTGGTAAAGATGTTTTTGACTATGAAACAGTTACGAATTTATCAAATTAGTTATAAAAATAATTTACATATAAAACAGTTTTTGAAAAGTAATTTTTCTAAATCTAACTAATAAGTGGTTGTAAATGTAATGTTTGTTTTACATATTTTTTGACGAAATTTATAAGAGCCTAAGTTCCTCTCCTCTTTCTTTTTTAGCTGAATTTTATGTTGATGTATAATATATAACTTGTTTATAGATATGGTTTGAATATCAATTATACATATAATTTAATATTATATCGTATTCATAGTTATTTTATATTTTATCTTCTTGAATTTTTTTTGTTATATTTTTTTTTTAATTCATATGCATATACCCTTTAATTCATATGCATATACCCTATATATTGTAACTCTATATATTTGATCTATTTTTTTGGTAAAATAATTATATGATGTACCGACATATTCGATGAATACTATAGCTTTTTATATTATATGATCGAATCTAATCGAGTTTTGCTTCACAAGATCTATGTACGTATTAATTGATATCTATGGTAAAATTCAACGCTACATTTTTACAATTTGTTGTATTTAGTTACCTACTTAATATCTAATTTTTTTTATTCAGAATTATTTCACGGATAAATTTAATAATAAATACTTCAGAAATTTAGGTTTTAACTCTAATTAAAATATTAATTATTAATGGTAGAATAAGGAGTTAACTCTATTAGGTATTAAAAGAGTGAGATATAGAGCGTAACTGCACTATATTGTTGTTTCATTACGAAAGTAAAATACTGGTTCAGTACTTTTTCAGTATTGCATAATAGGATTTAAAATCATCTAATTTTTTTTATACTATAAAAGTGTAAAAATTCATTTGAATGCGATCGTAACTGCTGAACTCAGGTTATCGAGCCTTTATTCGAATGGGTTTTAGTAATTTATCTACATTATTTTTTTTCAATTTCAATTTTGTAAATGTTATTTTTAAAAATTAAACTTACTCCATATTTTGAATCAAGTTAACTATATACATAACATTTTAAAATATACTTGTAAGGAACACAATGATATTAAAAGAATGAGAATGATGTATGATAAAGCACATTTTAAGATACTAATGCAATGACTAGAGAAAATAAACTTTTTTGTATAAAAACGTTATTAGTAAGAGAGCATGCAATAGATTTTAAATCATGAAATTTTTGAATCTTTTAAAATAAGAAAATTTTAGTAAAGCAGTCATCAAAATTGAAAATTTTTTTTAATATTTTTTTATCACAGAAACTACTCTTTAAATCATCATGTAAGAAGTCAACTAATATTATTTCTAAAAAAGTTTGACATTTAAAATTTTTTATTGTTACCTAAAATTATGCAATAGTAATAAAATTTTAAAAATAGCTTTGGAAAGGGTCTCAGTGATGTACTGAGTAAAGATTTGGCTTATTAATTTAGGTTTTGCCGGTTCGATTCCTGAAAATATTTAATTGACTAAATAAATAATACTACTTAGTACTTAGTAGTTTAATAATATTATTGAATCTATAATGGCTCTGGTAGTCATATTATATTCTTTAATAATTTCAGGAGAATTCATTTAATGATTCCAAATTCAAATAAAAGGTTCCAAATTCAAATTAACCAGGTCAAGAACTTTACTTTACAAATGGGATTTCAATTATAACTAGAAAACATTGTAAGATTTTAAGGTTTCATAACTCCGGAAATCGAATGATATAATTGCTAGCTACACAAAATTATTCAGTATTTAGTGGTGTCATGTTGTCAAACGAAATGCATAGTACTTATATATTATTTAAAAAGAATTTCTAGTATAAAAGCATTAATATATATATAAGCGTTCGTATATATAAATAAGTAAAACTAAAATAAATATACCTTTTGTTTAATAAAATATAAATAGGACTTAAATAAAATTAGGTTATAACCTAAATATGCATATAATATATATGTATAGTATATATGTATAAGTATTATGTATATGTATATCTCTTTTAGTTATAATAATATTATATAATATGCTTTTACACAAGATGGAAAAAAACATTTTATTTAAGAAAATTTTATTTTAAAACTTTGGTTAAAAGCAAAAAAAAATTGAAAAAATGTATGCCAATAATACAGCAATGTAACATATTCAAAAATCTCTGTCAAAATATAAGTATAAGTTTATATATATGTATATGTAAGTATTTATGAGATATTATTAAAAAACTTTTGAGATTAAAAATAAATATGCTGTTAGATTACGTAAAAAAATATAAAAGAACAGTAAAATATGGAACAGAAAGGGAAAGAATATAATATAATCTTTTTAGCCTGTCAAACTCTAGGGTATCCCAATAAAAGAATTATATTATGGTTTTATTTAATTTTTTTTTATTTTTTTTTTTTACTTTATAATAATATAACAAATTTTTTATTGGCATCAGTAATAAAGGGGCAACTAAATTTTTTTTGAAACAAAAAAAAATTAAATTTAACATACATGTAACATACTGATATACACAATAATAATATATCCATAGGATAGATTCAGTTTTATAATATTAGCACAGTTACAAGAAAATTTGTCATAAATAAGTGATGTAAAACATTTTAATTATGTTAATAGAATCGTATTTTATTTAGAATGAACCTTTTTTTATAAAAAATTTATAAAACTTACTTCTATTTCGTTCTAAATTAATCGTGCTTTAATCGTGCCTGGATTCACATTGAAAAAAATCAGTTTAACACTTTAATCAAAGTAAAGGCAAAATAAAACTGACAGCTGAAGTACATGAAAATAGCATTTGTATTCTAAATTGGATTGACGCATGTTAACGCAAAGTTGGAGATGCCTAATTGTCATTATCATAAATTAATTTTAATTTACCAGATAATAGTAAATATTGCCTGATAATCCTTTGCCGATTTGACATTTGGACTTATTATTAAATTATTGTAATATACACTATATTATTAGATATGATTCGACCAGGGTTCGAACCAGAAACTTTTTTAATTGGAAAGCTGCCACTTTACGACTGAGCTATAGGTCAGATACTTTAATTTTAAATAACGTGTTATTAAAATGCAATGTCAATTGACAAAATGATATCTGGGGTCGCGTTAACTTTGTTTTGTGTTGCGCCAGTTAAATTTTAAAATTATGTTAGGTTTAATGTTTCGAGTCTTGCTTATTTTAGACTTTATATACTCAGTTAGTTAATTATATCAAATTAAGGGCTTACATCTTTTTCACTATATAATATAGATTTTCTGTAAAGCGTAAACTGTAGCGTATAATTAAATATTAGATTAAAAATTGAGATTTCAGTACAGGGTAAACTTTATTTTCTGGAAGCTCTTATACGAAATTAAAATAAGAAATTCTGTGATTAGTTTTTAAAAAGTTTTTATTTTAAATAAGTATACATTTATTAAACTTTAAATTAATTCTGTGAGTACTAAGATTATCGAAAAATACAAAACTTGTAATTTCATCCACAAGTTCTTTGATAATTCTTAAAATGTAAACTTTCAAAAAAATGACAATTCACATAATAATATTAGGAAAAGTGTCGAATTCTCTAAAATATTAATGTTTTATTTAATACATATTTATATACTTTATCTGAATATTAAGTAGTTGCACTTTTGAGAAAGAAAATTTACAAAGAAAAGACAGACAAATATAATATGATGTCATAAATGAAGTCTCTAAAGATTTTTTTAAAAAAAAATAAAACATTTTTTGGAATATTTTTATGAAAAAATATTTTACATTTTTTTTTTATAAAATTTTCTTTTGATATTAAAATTATCAAAAAACTTGATAATATTCCAAAAAAAAAAAAAAATTAATAATATTTTATAATCTTACATTATGAATGATGTTTTTTAGTAAATGTATAAAAAAAAATTTCATTTACTTTTAAAATGAACCTAATTGGCACAGAATATGTTACAAGCAGTTTCTTTTTTGTGAAAACTTTAAACATAATTAGTTTTTTAAAGTTTTTATATTTATATATATATATATATATATAATATATAGATATATACTAAATACTTATATATATATGTAATATATATGTTATATATCAATATTTTTAATTAACTTTAGTTTTTTAAAATAAAATTGAAATTTATATTAAAAAAATATTATTAGAAATTAAATTGGAGCAATCATAGGTATTAAAATTAAATTGTAGTTGAATTTTAATTTAAAATATTGAATGGATGCTAGATATTTTTATTTTAATTATATACATATTCATCAATATAATTATATATTTAAAGTAAAATTTATTGTTTATTAACTAATATACAAAATTTTCACAAGACTCGTGTTTATGGAGAATAATACAATTTGTCAATTCGGTTCCCATCTGGGTACCCATCACAAGACAATTATTCATGAATTAAAACAGAAATTACATCAACTTGCACAAAACATGATGCAATCATATAATAGGACACAACTTAACTAAAAAGTTAAGTAGATTGCAAAGTAATTTTATGTCAATCATACTTAAAATTTGAGGTCAATTTCAATTGCTTAAAATTCAATTCAATTCCTTAAAAAAGGAAGAATTCATTTCATAAGCCTCGTTTTATCCCCCAAATATTTTTTTCATTTAACTTTTCTTTACCATATTTCCAACGAAGAGTTGTTCAAATTATTCATAACATTCATCAATTTGTTCTCTACGGATTTTACTGACCAATTTAGATTCATTGATGAAGTTTAAAATTTGAATTCTTTGCACTATTAAAAAGTTTTATCAAAATTAAAAGAATCTCACAAAATATAAAGCCTTTTGATTTAATTTTGAATAAATGGAGTGCAATTCCTTTATTTGGGCTGACACACCTCAAACTTCATTAGATTACCATTACAAAATACAAGTTTATGCCTTACGCCGTTTTAATAAACCCTTTAGTTCATGCATACAAGTAATTAATTTTATCTTTTGGCTTTAGTTCTCTTAGCCCTGCCTTTAATATATACTTGTTCTATTGATTTTATGCTTCTCTGATGAAAAGGATCCATTTTACAATTTAAAACTTTTCAAAAAGAATTTTTGTTCAGCTTAGTCTCGAATTTACCTGCCAGCTCTCCCTTGTTATCATCCCATGTTCCTTCAAACTCTCTTCGCCCCATCAAAATTTTTTATAAAGGAATAGTGTTCTTCCTACAGTTTGAATATTGTGTAAAAAAGTGTGTATCTTTGCCATTAAACTTAATAAATAATCGTAAATTGATTAAATTAATTAAAATGTGATTATATATAAGTCTATATATTAAGATATCAATATTTTTCGAAATCTTGTTATTATATTCATTTAACTGAAGAAATTAAGTTTAAGTCTAAGTTCTTTTTGAACAAATTTTCATTGGAAATTTTTAAATACCATGGGGTATGAAGATTCTTAAAATTAAGAATTAAATTCCAACATTCATTATAAATTACAATTAAATACTACTAATAGCCTTCAAATATTTACTTATTTCTTTTTTAATAATAAGCTCATTAATTATCAAATTGTGGTAATAATTAAATAAAATAATTTTGAAATATATATGTATATATTAATAAGTATACTAACTTAACAAAATGATTTCATATAGTCAAAAACATTAACCAAAACACTTTAAAGATGGGATATCATTTGTGCCAATTAGCTCAACCACTGACAACCACTTTTATTTTTTATTTTTTAATCCAAATTCAAACACAAAATGGTATAAATATTAAAGAATAAATAGGCTTTTTCCTAATTGAAATTCTTTTATCGTTTTTTTTTTTTCCCAATGAATAAGAGTTAATGAAATATTCATTAAACGTAATGCACATACCCTCAATTTATATATATATATAAAAATATATATTATATACATATATTTATATTTCTTATTAGAATAGTACATGCGTCTGTTATATCTTTAAATAAGATATAACTTTGCTAATATTAAATATGCATATATATATATATATATATATATATATATATATATATATATATATATATAGAAAAGATGGATAAATACAAATATAAGTATATATATAAATATTATTATATAGTAAAATGGTTAATGGAGATGGTAATAAAAATCACATTTTATTTTTAAAATCTCAAGTGGGTTGTTTTTATTTCATACCTAAATTTTACTATTTTATAGGATTTGTTACAATCCTATACCATTTTTACTACTGAATATTATAAAATAAATTTACTAAACTTGTTACATTTACACACATACATAGATGTGCAAATATATATATGTATTTGTATAGAAAAACAAACAATTGTCATATTTTTGATTATTTTTAAAAACTATATAAGTATTTTTATTGTTTCTTATCAACTCGTCTCCTTCTTCTGATTCTAAAAAGCCACAACTAAGTCATAAAAAACGAGGAAGAGTGTAGTAGAGTAGACTGTGTCAACTCTGGGATACCCGTATGACCATAACATATATATTATATCATCCGGTTAATTACTTTTGGCAAAATTTCAAACATACAGCTTCATTAGGTGTAGTATAATGCTCATATAAAAGAAGGAGTTGTATGGCAGCTACTCGAACCCTCAGTAGTAGACCAACCAAACTTTGCAGTAACTTTGGCCATTACACTAAACTATTTTTTGCAAAATTTCAAACACCCAGCTTCATCAGGTGTAGTGTAAAGCTCATATAAAAGAAGGAGTTGTATGGCAGCTACTCGAACCCTCTGTAGTAGACCAACCAAATTTTGCAGAAACTTTGGCCATAAAGTTAAACTACTTTTGGCAAAATTTCAGACACACAGCTGCAATTGGTACAGAGAAATACTCATACATAAAAAGAAGTTGTAAGGCAGCTACCCGAACCCATGAACCAAAATGGCTGGATTTAAATAGCGATTCCGATTTTTGCATAAAAACGAATTTGTGAAAATTTCATAATCCTAGCTCCTTTATTTTTTGAGTTATCGTGATGACGGACGGACGGACGGACATACATAGCTAAATCGATTTTTTTTTCGATTCTGATCCGATCCATACACTTGAGTCTATATCTACCCCCCCCCCCCCCCCTTCTCTGCGTCACAAACGTAATGGCAAATTTATTATATCCTTTGACTATATAGTCATATACGGGAATAAAAAGTAGGCTTTAATAGATTCCTGGGAAAGAGGGAGTTTATTGTACATCTTGTCAAAGAATTTTTTTTTTTTTTAAATTTCATTCTATTTTTATTTTTTATATTTGTTTTTTTTTTTACAAATTAACCTCCTGTTAACACTTTTTTAGTGTTATTTTTAACATTTTATTTTTTATTTTGTTTTGTTTGTTTTTGTTTTTTTTTTTTTTTTAACAATTTTATCATCGTTACATCGTTTATTACTTATGTATATACATACCTTTCTATTTTATATTGTAATCTATTTATAGAAAGTGTAGCTATATAGAAAAAAAAAAGTGTGTAATAAAAAATGAAAAGTTTCTAAATAGTTTTTTTTTTTTTGATTTTTTTTTTTTTTTTTTTTAATTAAAAAGTCAGAATGATAAAATGTGGTAAAACTAAAAAAAAAACAAAAAAACAATATTAAAATATATGTATCAAATGTATTTGTATATACAAAATTATATGTATATAGATAACAAAATATCACTTTAAAAATTTAGTTAAATATAGATGTACCTATAGTAGACTTTATAAAGTTTTAAAAAATAGAATGCAAAAAATGAAAAAATGTTTACCACATTCAGTTACTCTTGAAATTTTGTCCGTTAAGAGAGTACTTGTCATGACTGAGTGAAGAGTTGTTAAAAATTTTAATATATTGACAGGTGTCAATAAAATAAATCGAGTATCATAATAAAACCAAACTACTATTATACCAGGTGGATAGGTTCAAAAGTGTTAAGATTGTGAAAAAGATATTCACGTGATACTAAAAATAAATATTATAAATTTTGGGAGCGTTCCATAATCTCGGTTTAGTAAATCTTTTTTTTTAAATCTCGTTTTTTATTGAAAAATTTCGCTTTTTAAGAAAATCTCTTTTCTAATTGAAAAATTTGGTTTTTTAAGGATTTTTGAGTTGGATCCAAAACCAGAATTATCAGCTTTTTCCCGAATATAAAAAAGGGATTTTCTAAAAACAAGGTTTTCTAAAACGAGATTTTCTAAAAACGAGACTTGCTAAACGAGATTTTTTACTAAACCGAGATTTCAGACCCAACCCATAAATTTTTTATTTTTTTTATTATAACCGATACCTCAGTGGTAAAATGGCGGCTTTTCAATCGAAAAGTCGAATCATATCTAATAAAAAAATGACTTCTATATATTTGGTCAGTATTTTTTTAAATGAACGGTCAGTATTTTTTTTAAATAAATTATCAGTAATAATATTTTGGTCAGTATAGATAATTAACGGTCAGTAAAATTTTGTATATTTGGTCAGGATAGTTTTATTTATTGGTAAGTAAATAACAAAGCAGTATTTTTTTTTAATTTAAAATTTTTCTTACACAAAAAATGATTATTTAAGTAATATGAACATAAATATATAAAAAAAACAACAAAATATTAAATTTTTATTCTTATTCAATTAAAAGAGCACGGGTTGCTAACTTTGGCCTTCCTCTTGCCCTATGGGAACTTGTTTAGCTGCTGGGGGAGTTTTAACATATTTCAGTCTAATAGCTAAACCTATGATATGCTTGCATATAAATTTTTTAAGTGTTTATCTATATATAATTCTTAATCAATGGTTTTATTTAATATTATTTTAGTTCAGTAATCTTAATTTTCATATACACTTCTATAATTTTATTTTTTAATATCTTTACAAGTATCTTGTCTGAGTCAAACTAACTTGTTGTTTAATTTTTTTTACATTAAAACGATAAAAAATCTAGAAGGTAAACTGAATGACAAAAAATGTTTGGGTTTTCCAATTAAAACCTTAAGGTAAAAGGATATTTTTGGGTTTTTCAATTAAGACCTTAAGGTAATAAGTCGGCTTTTCATGATAAAAATATAAAAATTACAGACGTAATACCCTTTTTTTGGGTTTTTATCATAATTCATATTTTAATTAATGAAATATAAAAACTGATAATTTTTTTATTATATACTGATATTTAATTTTAATTACTGATAATTTATTTAAAATACTGACCATTTATTTTATCTACCAACATTTTAATTAAAATACTGATCGTTTTTATATTAGCCGGCGACATACTGATCATTTATTTTACCTACTGACATGTTATTTTAAATACTGACCATTTATTTAAAATACTGACCAAAAATATATAAAAATACTGACCCATTAAATAGCAGCCTAAAAAAATATAGTGTATGAAAATCTTATACTTATTGATGGCGATTATGTAAACTGTTTTGATTAATTAAGTATAACTAACTTTATGAAACAAAATAAAAGGTACAACACTTTACAACATTTATTAATTATACATATATTATTAATTATACATAATTTAATTATACATATAAATATTATACATACGAGGTATTATACTATATGCCTTTAATTTTAATTATACTTTATATCAAACTACTACTCATATTTAAAACCCTTTATTATTTTACATACAAATTTACCCTAAAAAAACTGCTCGTATAACACCTTATTTATTTCAATTTAACATTTGGACAGAAAAAAAATTGACTGACATGATGGTATATTGTCAAAATAAATAAATGTCATTTGAGTTTTAATTCGAAAATGTAAAAAAAAAAAAAAACTTGACAAAATTTTTGATTTATTAAATCTGCCCCATTTGAAGTGTATATTAATTTTTTCTGTTTTTTTTTTTTTTAAATTCGTCATATCTTTTCATCACCTGTTTAATTCATCAACTTTATTCAAGTGACACTGAAGCCATTTAATTTGACTTAAAAAACAAGTAGTTAAAAAAATAAAAATCTTTCTGTCAAATGATAAATCAATTTAAAAATGAAAAAAAAAACAGTAGGATTTTAAAAAAAATTGTGTTTTTTTTTTTTTTAATTTTTAATATGTATTATCATTGTGTTGACTGTTGACAGATGTCTTCATAAAATCGTATTAGCCTATAAATTCATATTGTTTAAATGTATTAAATTACAAAAGAGAAAGACATTAGGTTATATTTAAAATATACTTAAGTAATATAATATAATAAGGTATAAGGTATAATAATACATACTTAGGTATATAATAAAATAAAGAATTTTATCTAGATTAGTTAAAAGAGTAAAATTTGTTTTATTTACTGGATTATTTCCTCCCCCTCAACACTTTATTTTGTTTTTACAATTTTATTTAATTTTTTTCTTACACTTATTGTTTTTTTCAATGTTTATTTTTACTGTTATTTCTCTACTTTATTTTTATACAAAAGTTTCATCTCTTGTAAAATCTTGGATTTGTCTATATTTTGACAAGCTGTTCAACTAAGTATTGTATGTATATCTATATGTACAATATATAATTTGTAATAACTATATATATATATATATAACATTTTAATATAACGAATTAAAAGAAAACATTATTCTTATTTAATATATGTATGTAAGTGTGAACGCTATATGCATATATAGTTAAAAGCTGAAAGCTAAAATGAAAAACGAAAATTATTATTTGTTTTTTTTTTTTTTTTTTTCAAAATAACATCCTTTTACATTTTTTTTTTTTCTTTTTCCATTTAAGATTTAAATGTGCTTTCTTTCTCTTTCTATTTTTTTGCTAGTGCTTCTAAACATTATTATCGACGCTCAAACTACTTTTTTTTTAATGCTAAATTTTCCACTCTTTTTTTTTATATCCAATGGTTTTTATATAGTACTTCTGACTGCCTACTACCGCCCCCATTGTTATATCATTTGTATAGTCTAATCCTGGATGTTGTTTTTTTTTTTTCAATGTTTGTATATTATACAAACATAATACCATATACATACTTATATACATTTATTCATATATTCAAATTAATCTACAGCGGCCTTAACACATTTTTCTTTATATATAAATCCACATACAAATTGTATATGTATGTATAGAGGTATATATATTAAATAAAATGAAATTACAGTAGAGTCAGAATATTTTGGAATTATATAAATGAATTAACAATTTTTTGAGATTAAAGTAAAATTTTATAAAAAAAAGTTAATATAATATATAAAATATTTAATCATTTTTGTTTTTTTTTTTTTTTTAATTATTAAATTGATATTTGACATAGGGTTTATTGGGCGATACCAGCGAATTTCGCGTCGCCTTAAACTTCTTTTACTTTAATCTCAAAATTTGTCAAGTACTTTTCAGGTATCATATTTCTTTTTAAGTATTACATTTTTTTTTAAAATATCAATTTCTTATGAACTTAATCTTGCGATCATTGTAACATATGATATACATATACAGATATTTGGTTTGATTTGGTTTTTTATATTTAAATTTTGAAGGCTGACTGTATAAATAAATTCTCAATAATAATAAAAAAAACATTAATTGTCAACACGAACTTAAGTAGTAAATTGTTGAACTCTAGGGTTGCTTCGTTTTTGTGCTTCTCGCGATATTTTCTATTTTTAAACTCGTATTAAAACTAATTATTTCATTTAAATGTCAAAATGACACTAGAGTCCATGCGAGGATTGCGGAATTCACTCTTCTCGTGGGTTTATATTGGAGCTGCAATAATTGATAAGAGCATCGATTAGAGTGTGTTTTTTTCTACGTTATGCTCTTATCAACGTTCATATCACTTATCGCAACTCTTTATATTGGAGTTCGCATGCTAATAGAGAATGGTACAATGGATGACTCGCATGAACTCTAGCGTCACTTTGACATTTAAATGATGAAATGAATTTTCTACTACACTTATAGCAGCTCCAACATAAACGGAGGTAATAATATAATACTACACTTATAGCAGCTCCAACATAAACGGAGGTAATAATATAATTTTAATTAAGATTTGCTTAATATACATATGGAATGAACATATATATATATATATATGTATAAGTAAAATTGCAGTTGAATTTGATTTTTTTTTATATTTTGGTTATTTGATTTAAAAATATTTTAACATTTGACGTTTCTTGTTAGTCCCATTATTTCGAATAGGAGACGCTTGTTAATTAGATGTTGGTTAGTATGTACTCTACTTACGTTGCCGTTAATTTCTTTTGAACTTTTATCTACAAACTTTTCTTTTGAATATATATACGAAAAAAATTTAAACTGGAAATAAACCAAATTGTATACATTTTTTTTTTATTATTAAATTCTTTTTAAAAAAAACTTGGTGGAAATAAAAAATTTAATGAAGAGAGTATATATGTATGTGAATAGAAATATACAAAAAAAAAATTTTTTTAACTTAAACAGACTTTAGAAATTATATAATGAATTTTTTTTCGGAAAAGTTTAAAAAAATTGTCAAAGGAAAAGAAAATCCAAACAATTTATATAAATACATATATATACAATACATAATTACTTATGTATACAAACTCTGATTTCAAAATTAAAATATCCTTTGAATTATAAATTATTTTTGTCCTTGATTTAAATTTCTTTTTTTCCAAGTCGGACTGTTTTTTTTTTCAACTTCACGTTTTTTCATTATTCCAACGTTCATTTTCCATTTAAAAATAAAAAAAAAATAAAAAAAATTTTAATCATAGACTAAAGTTTTAAAATAGCTCTCAAGAAAAAAAAAAAACCATGTTGATTCAAGTTCATTTTATTATAACTATATTGTATTAGCTTATATTTATATCTATATACTTATGGTATAAAGTTGTATACAGAATACTTAAATGTTTTATTTTTAATATAATGAATATAAACAAAATTAAGCTGGTGTTTGTATATGATGATTCCGTTCATTTATGCATGTACAAGGATTCTGTGAATTTTGAATTTTCTTTTTTTGCTTTTTAATATTTTTCTTATCTCTGTTTTGCTTTTATATTTTATTTCTTTTGTTTAGCAAAGAGAGCATTTTGTAAATACACGGGTTTGGTTTTAGGTACAAAAAAAAAAAAAAGAAGATTGTCTGTAGGTGGTTATAATTTTGATTTGGTTTGGTTTGGTAACTGATGATAAAAATAGTGAGAAAAAAATAAATGCAAAAAAAAAAAAATAAAAAAAAAAAAAATAAAAACAAAAAAGTAAAAAAAAAAATGGCAACAGTAAAAATGCGGAGCTATGTATTATTTATAGCGCGTAACATGATTTTATTTTATTTTGTATAATACTTTTGCATAAATGTATGTATGTTTGTGTATATTTGCATGGAATATATTTATTTATAAATTCATATATACTTATACATCAGTAATATTCTATATATACATATTATATATACATATAGTCTTTTCACATGAACTTGATCCTTTTTCATATTAATCTTGCATATTTCCAATTCCATTCAATTTGAACTTTTTATTTATTTATTTATTGATTTGTAGTACCAGACAATATTAAATATATCTAAGGACTTATTATTAAATTATTGTAATATATACACTATATTTTTTTTATTAGATATGATGCGACCAGGGTTTGAACCCGAAACTGTTCGATTTAAAAGCCGCCACTTTACCACTGAGCTATCGGTCAGATTTGGCCTTTTTAAAAAATAAAATTGATCCTTGATTTTTAAATTTAAGTATTCTTTTCAAATCAATTTGATGCTTATTATTTTAAAACGCCCGTGTATCCTCAGACCCAAAATTTTTCTAACAAAACTTGAAAAACCTTGCCCACGCAATTCTGATGAAAAGCTCAAAAAGAAAATATAATGAAGTTTCAAAATATTACATATAAATTTTCGAGGGGGGCTATTTTTAAGGACAGAATTTTTAAAAATTTTCTTGCAGGTAATTTGGGTTTTTCTATAAAATCGGTGAGTAACCCTTTTTCAAATATGTTAATCTACTGACTACTGCATCCCAAGAAACGGGATACCAATTAAAAATAAAGTCAATTTATTTTAAAAATTTGGGACTACATATTTGTATTTGAAAAAAGATTAAATTAATTAAAAAAAAAAGGCTTGAGTATTTCATGTGAAAAAAGGACCAAGTTTACGTGAAAAGTGTATATATATGTATATATGCATATTATATAAAAATAATTTGTATATATGAAAAAGTAAAAATAAAAACCTAAATTTAGTGTTGCTTTCAATTTGCTACTGTTTACATTTATTTCATTTAGCATACTTTTAGGAGGATAATTTTTTTTCTTTTCGTGACTTTTTGTGTGTTTGTTGTTTTTTGTTGGGGTCTTTTTCCTTTTTTTTTTGTTTTTGTTCGACACTGGGTTACAAATTTTTTCTTTGGTTTTTTTTTGGCATTTTCATTTATTTCTAATTTTTCTTTTTCTGAATGGTTCCTGTTTTATTTTTTGGGATAAAATTTTTGAATGAAAAAAAAAGGGATAAAAACTTGGAAGAAAATATACGTATAGATTTTTTTCTTAATTTTTAAATGGACAACAAACTTTTGATTAAAGATTCTTTAACTTTTGTTTTTTTTTTTTTAAATCTGGGGTGACAATGATGTGATGTTTCTATTGATTCCGATTTCAAAAGCATTGAATATGTTATATAAGTAACAACAACAACAATAAAATATATTAAGAAAGAGAAAGAAAATGGAAAAATGAAAAAATGAAATAAAAACTATGTTGTATATATAAAAAAAAAAAATGAAAAATTACAGATATTAAATTTTATGGTTTCTTTCTTGAATTGAAAATTGAGATGAAGATAAAGTTGATGTGGGAATTATTTGAAAATATCTTTCAAATTTGAAATATATATATATAGATATATACACGTATATTAAAGTGATATCTATCTCAAAAAAAAAAAAAAACAAAAACTAAAAATGAAATTGAAATTGTTGATTCTATATGTTGATACTTTAAATTAAAGATTAACACGTTGATTTGTTAAAGATACCCACTTGTATATAAAATTGTATCATAGTATTGACACGAGTGTTTTTTTTTTGAATTCGATTAAAATTAATTATTTTGTAAGTATGTGTGTCATGTTAAATGTTATATAAGTGACATGTTATATCAATGGTAATCTATGGGTAATCTATGGTATTACATGTATGTTATTGAATTTGTCCCTGAGAAATTGTTTATATTACACATATATAATCCACACATATATAATTACAAAATTGATGATATCAAGGGTTTATTTCATTAATTTTAATCTGAAAAACGGGAAGCGAGAAAGGGGGCAAAGTAAAATAACATATATATTTTTCTATTTAAATTATTTTGACATTAAACCTTAATTTTCTGTGTTAATTCCAATCCCAATATATATACAAAAAATTACCTATTAAATGTAATGATGGGAATAATTTTTACTAGGAAAAATGCGAAAGCTGCTCCAAATTTTTAAACTTTTTTTTATATTTTGTTGTGTTAGTGTATGTATACGATGGGAACGTATTAAATTCCCAAATCACAAAATCTCAAAGTAATTAATGATAAAAAATCATAAAATTTCAAAATCATAAAATTAGAAGTTTTTAAAATTGATTTTCTTCATATAGAAATGTCAAAATTTTGAAAAAACATTTCATAGATACTCGTAAATGTCAAAATAAAATTTTGCAATTTCGGATTTTGTAATTTGGGATTTTGTGATTTGGGAATTTGTATTAATTTAAAAAATTTTTGGGATTTTGTAATCTTGGATTTTGTTTGTGGAATTTTGTGATTTGGGACTACGATTGATTATTGTACATAATCTTAAAAAAAAATTGTCATCCCACATCCACAAAATCAAATCAATCAATTTTTTAAAAGGATTTCCTTCTCTCATTAATTCTCTCTTGTGATTTAATATAAATTTATATATGCAAGTAAATATTTATATATAAACAGACAAATAGGCAACAATTAGTTAAAAATATATCTGAAGGATTCTGAAGTATAGAAAATTTTGACATTGACAAAACCATGATGATATTGCCAACCTTATAAAGGTGAGGACTGAGTATTAGAAATTATAAATAATTTTCCCGCATCCAATTTATTATTTTTTTTGGAGGTTTTTTTATTTTTTGACAACCACAGACAAAAGATCCAAAAATAAAAAAAAAAATTTTAATCCTTTATACATAAAAAAATTTTATAAAAATTATCAAGTCTCTAATGTTATCAAGCTCGTAAAATTATTATGGTTGTTGTGTTTGCATATTAAATTTAATGTTAAGGTATCATACTTTAAAATGAGAAACAATATATAGTTATCCTTGTCTACTCTTTGGTAACTATGAAAATTATATTGTGATACTTTATACAGAATATATTGGGATACTTCATACTCATAGTTTATTTTAGTCGAGGCCTGTATTAATAAAATACATATTTAACTATAAAAAAATGTTATGTTAACTGAATTCAAAACTTGTATGACAGCTACCTAAAGTCTTTTTTAGAATAACTTCCATTACTAGGTCTAGTCTTTTTTATTTAATTCGAAAGCTGTGGTTCGACGTTTTGACGGACAATGCGGAGTGACATGACTGATAGACAGACTCATATTCATTTGGTATTAGTTCCAAAGTTTTAGTTCTTTTATGTTCGATTTTACGTGCTGAAGGAACATACTTCTCAAAATTCAGATTTATGCACTTCAGTCAAAATCTATCATATCTGATTTGATGTGTTACAAACGGAGAACCAATTTAAATGTACCCATGACTTTTATTCTCATGGATATTAAGAAAAAAGGGTTGTAAAAAAAGTTATCAAAAAAATTGATAATATAAATTTTTTCAAAAGTAGGCACTAAGTAAAGAATATAAAAGAATTTTAAAAAAATGTTGCGTTATATTATAAAAAGTATTAAAACTTTATACCAAAAAAGGGTTGTTTTTCAAAGATAAACTATTTATATATTTGAAATAGGAACTTTTTTTTTTAACAATGAAACGCATAACTTAAACTTTAAAAGAATAAAAGAAAATTTTTGAAAAATCTCTTTTTGTTATCTAGAAGACAGTTTTTATTCATTTTTAAGAAGACACAATATACAACATGAAGGCAAATGAAAACTTTTTATAATAGTAATCAATCATTTAATATCGGAACCTTTTCTGGAAGTAACACTTTCCACTCTAACAATATAAAACTATTTTGAAAGTGTAGAAAAAAGAAAAGACAAATTGGCTTATCAAAAGTCTTGAGTCTTATGTTATTCATTGTTAAAGTTTCTTATCATTGTTACAATTTAAGAACGATTTTATAGTTTTGAGTAGATGTATTTTATAAAATGAAAATTTAAAATATTAGAATTTGTTTAGTTAAAATGGCGGTTGATATTCTCTTACAAGGGGTGTTCAAAATTGAGGTATCATTTTGATTTTGCCGCCATTTTTTTTCTACCTGGAATTTTTATACGAGGTTTCTTTAGGTATATTCTAAATAAATTCCGGTTAGTTAATATGGAACGTTTCACGAAGGAACAACATGTTTTTGTTATTACAACATTTTTTGAAAATGGTAAATGTTTTCAAAATGTAATTAGGAAATTTCGACCAAAATTTGGTAGAGAAAATGCTCCAACAAATATTGTCGGTTGATAAATTTTTTTTAAATTGAATTTTTTTTGGTGGGGTTTTGTGAAATCGAAAGTGTACAGCAATAATCCCACAACAATTCAAGAGCTTAAAAACAACATTATCGAGCAGATTTCAACCATTGAGAAAAGCTTATTGAACAATGTGATTCAGAATTTTGGTAAAAGATTGGAAGCCTGCCGAAGTCGACATAATTTTTCTTTATTAAACGAAACCTATTTGTAATAAATTAAAATAAAAATATATTTAATATTTTTAAAAAAAAATATCTTTTTTTATTAAAATTAAAATGATACCTCAATTTTGAACACCCTATACTTAGAATTCATCTTAACAAATTTCACATACAATTAATAAATGGGATAAATACTATAGGCCTTTTCAGTAGTATAGACCGAAAGAACCTTTGCATCACTTTAAAATGTTTACGTGGGACATAAGTTCCTTGAGAATTCAGGTCATAGACAAATGGGTTTCAGTGGGTCATAAAAGTGGGTCTCAATTGAGAACTGTATAATCGAATTATAACTCACCATAGGAAGTTATGGCACATTGTTTATAATGAGCTCCCAGAAAATTTCCTAAATTTCCCATTTCCTGATTATAACCCTGCATTGTCTTATTTCATGAAAAATCTTAAAATCTTATTAAATATTGTAATATTTTTGTATTTGATAAAGAATTTTTTGTATCTGTGAGTTATATTATTCAATTAAATTAATTTTTCTTATTATAAAATGTTAATTAGTTTTTTTTATTTTAAAATAGAATAATTAATATTATTTATTATGGTATTAATTTGAAACCAAAGACAAAAGGCGTTTGGTCGAATGTAAAATTTTTTATTAATTTATCAGGTATCTCGGTACATCAATATCTGTTTCCAATTAGAAATGTGGGGTGGTAAATTATTAAAAGAAAACTACTAATGGATAATATTTCTTCACTTTCATAGAGTCTCATTATGTATCTGACTCACTTTCACCACAAACCTTTTACTCACTTTTGGAAGTATTTTGTTTTATGTAACTCAGAAGTCACTTAGGTGAGAGTAATTGGAAATATGACTAGAAGAAAACGTCATTTCAATATATGAACATTTTAGATTTACACGAAATTTGCAGCTCAAACAAAAAGGTTTTAAATACGTGTTAGATAAAATAGAAGACAGCACGGAACAAAGGTATCGTTCAATAGTAATTTCAACCATATTAAAGTTAGCTCCTTGTTTGAGATTTTTTGCTGAAGTAAGTTATCTATTCGGGGTTGTAAATGATTGCCACAACTGTATAGGTTAACCCACAAAATCATAAAAAACATTGTCAGAATGCCTACCCATATTTATTACAATCTAAATTATGTAATGAATGAATAAAAATAGTAATTACAGCAAATTAAAAACATACATCAAAGGAACCTTTTTTTTTAATAAGAAAGGAATTCCATGAATTTAAGGCTTTATTTTTTTTACGTCTTTTTTTAAGTCCCATTTTGACTTCTAATAAAAAAATATTAATAAATTTTATGCTTTATTTGTCATATTTTATTTAAAGGTGAGATATATAATACGCCAATTTATTCACTAGGTGACTGGAAATTGAGTTACTTGTCACCAGGTGACTAAAAATGTGATACATAATATAAAAACTCCTTTTTCACATTTTTTACTCAATACATACTATAATTGACATTAATTATATGAAGAAAACTTTTAAATATTTTAATATTTCTTAAATTTTTAAATAATTGTTCCTTTTAAAAAAAAGGTTTCATTAATATAAAATTAATCAGATAAGTACCGTAATAAATACTTGAATGTAAGTACTGTAATAATTACTACTCAAAAGCCAACTTCAATTATTTATAAAACTTTGCATTTTTTTCTTAAAAGTTGAGCTTTAAAACATTTTTTTAAACAATTTTTTTAAATTTTTCAAACAGTAAACGTTTATTGTTTTTTAATTTAAAACAGTTATTAAGTCAAATAAATAAAATTGCGTTTCGTTTAAAAACATCAAAACAAATATTGTTTTAATGAAAAAAAATATTATATCATAAAAAAAAACCAGTAAAAATCTCACGGGAAGTTTGTGATTTTTTTTTTATTCCCTTTAACTTTGTATTTCACTGTTATCGTTTCTACTTTATTTTTTACTCAGTATTTATATATATAGTCAAAGGGTATAATAAATTTGCCATTACGTTTGTGACGCAGAGAAGGAGGGGGGGGGGGGGGGGGGGGTAGATATAGACTCAAGTGTATAGATCGGATCAGAATCGAAAAATAAATCGATTTAGCTATGTATGTCCGTCCGTCTGTCCATCTGTCCGTCCGTCCGCACGATAACTCAAAAACTAAAGGAGCTAGGATCTTGAAATTTTCGCAAATTCATTTTTTTGCAATAGCCTTCATCGCCATTTTGGTCCACGGGTTCGGGTAGCTGCCATACAACTTCTTTTTTTATATGAGTATTACTCTGTACCTATTAAAGCTGCGTGTCTAAAATTGTTCCAAAAGTAGTTTAGTTTTAACGCCACAGTTTTTGCAAAATTTGGTTGGGATACTGCAGTGGGTTCGATTAGCTGCCATACAACTCCTTCTTTTACATGAGCATTGCACTACACTTAATAAAGCTGTATGTTTGAAATTTTGCCAAAAGTAATAAACCAGATGATATAATGTATATGTTACGGTCATACGGGTATCCCAGAGTTGACACAGTCTACTCTACCACACTCTTCCTCGTTTAATTTAATTTTTATTTTGTTGTTGGTTTTAAACTAATAAACAATTACATTGGTACACTGATGTGCAAAATAAAAAGTGCAAAGAAAGGTATTATTACATGTTTTATGCTTATGATAAAGCACCGGTCACATAGGTTTTATTTATAAATATTAGGGTGAGAAGTAGAATTTGGAGTGATGAAATAAAGCCGAATAACGGAATGGAAATAAAGTTGACTTAACCATTCTATCCTATTTCCAATTAAAATTAGCAAAACATAAAGTCGAATGCAAAAAAACGAAATAACGTCAAACTTTTCAAAATAAAAAAAATAGTGCAAAATAAACTAAACGGAAAAAGGGCACCTATTTTTAAATCTAATTTTTATATCTCTGCTCGTATAAATATTTTCGAAAAAAATAGAATACCCTAATTTGAGTTTAACTTTAAGATTCTTCCTAATTGAGAATAGCACAAAAACAGATAGGAACATAAATATTCTGGAAAAGGGAAACACCCTGATTTTGTACATAACTCTTAGAAACCAGAATTTTCGGAAAATTTATAAACTAGAAGGGATTTTATAATTGGTTATTAAATTTGGGTTCCTGTCTTTTTCGGAATATTAACATATTTGTGTATGCAATATTGTTAATATATAAAAATTGAATTCAAATCAAAATTTAAGTAATTTGATTTACAAAACTAAAGTTTCAATATTATAATTATTGGGGGGTTTAGGGCAGCAGCCATCGAATACTTTCTTTAAAATATTTGTATGAAGAAAACCATAAGGAAGGGATTTGAGATTGTATCAAAATCAGGGTATTCCCTTTTTCCGGATTATTTCTACATTTTTATACCTAAGATAGTGATTTTAAAATAGGTGATTTTTGTTTATTCGGTTTTTTTGGATTCGATTTTTTTAATAATAAAATCTAATCGACTTTATTTCATTTATTTTAGTTTTTTAACATTTCTATGGAAATAAAATAGAATTGCTATAATTCGATTTCATTTCAATAGTTTTTGGTAATTAAATCGATTCGACTTTATTTCACCGCCCGTTCAATTTACATATAAATATTATTTTAAAACTGTTTGTAATTTTATTTTACAATTTTTTAAAATTTTTTTATTAAATTTAATTTACAGGAATTCTATGCTTATATATTTTTAAAGTTAAATAAGATTTGTTTAAGCAAAGTTATTCTCTTTGGGCCTTGAATATATATACATACGGAATATTCCGGAAATTCCATCGAGCTTAATAGCCTATCTACAATGAAGTTTCGCCCTCTACACGTAGCTATTTGTTAAAAAACGTTAAATGTATTGAATTATATGAAAGTGTCTACAATAGACGCAGTCATTAAAAAGGTCGTTTAAATTTTCGCTTTTTCTACGTTTTCAAATGTCAAATAATTGAACTTTAAAAAATATTTTTTATTAAAAAAATAAGAAAATATATCAGAATAAAAAATTAGTAAAATTTATTTGTTTTCTACCTTGGGTTAAATAATATCAAACCATTACTTAAAATAGCTATACAACAAACTTTAAACTATTGAATATTTTTGAATTCATGAAATTTATAAACAAAAAATGACAAAAAACGCCATCATGTACATTTCATTATGGGCACTCTCTTGTTGACTATGTAATGAGAGCGAAATGAGAGCGTCATTGTAGATAGGCTATAAAGTTTATATAACGTTTTATTTGAATTTGGTTACTTCTGGAAACTTTAAAGATTTAATACATGATATATTTTTATATGGTTAAAAATGAAAATTTAAAAGTTTCTAAATTTAATAAAAAAATAATTTAATATTAAAAATTTTTCAATTTTTATATAGAAAACATAAATATTATTCCTTTTTGTTTTTGTAAATATTATTTTGCACATCATCTATTATAAATTTTTTAATAAAATTCAATTAATTTTTTCTTAATATTTAATAACATAATCCATTTATCACACGGAGGCAGTTGGCATTGTGTTTTATTATCCAAAAGATTTTGGTAATTTAAATATTCACCAAAATATTTATTTGTTGCGATTACAATTCTTTTCTCAAATAATGTCCTTGAACATTCTTTGTATTATATTGTATTGTATTATGAAGACAAGTAGAATCCCATGATAAAAAGATTTAATTATAGATATTGGGTCTTTAAGAATGTAAAAAAATTACAAACGAATTATGTAAATCAGAAACATGATATACTTTGATTATTCTGGAAAAGTCTAACATTTACAAGTTATGCTTGTCCTTTGGTACATATACTATACGTATTTAATTAATTATAAACCTCCTAAATTAGGCAAGATATGCTATGGGAAGAAGTTTTTATAAAAATGTTAAACTTGTCTTGGGTTTGAATATTATAAATATCAACTAATACAATTTGACTTTTGTATTAATTGATATTTATAATATGTAATCAAAGTGTAATCAAAGTGTAATCAAAGATTAAAATAAAAATCAATTGCAAGATTTGTAATACTTATAGACTAGTGGCGTAGTGGTTAGGACGTCGCCCTTCAATGGAAGGCCGAATCTAATTAAAAAAATATAGTGTACCTATATTATACTAGTTTAATAAGAAGTCCACATGCCAAATAGGCAAAGGACTATTATAATATCAGGCAATATTTACTATTGTCTGGTACTTCAAATAAATAAATTAATAAAACTCTTGACTGCCTTGCAGGAACTTGAAATTCATAAGGGTTTAAAATGGAATAGAATTTAATCTAAAACTTAATTTTTATATTTCAATTTTTTTTTTTTGAAATCTAAAAATTTAATTTAAATTTTTTTCAATTGTTTATTTTGTTTATTTCTTGCAAGTTAAACAATTTTTATAAATTTTCATATTGTTTGTTTAGCGAAAAAATACAAAATAAAATTTTTCAAACAAACAAAGTCAAGAAGATATTTGCATATACTTAAAATGTTTGTTAATTTGATTTGATTTTAAAAATCGATATATTTACGTAAATTTAAAAAATATTTATTAAATAATACGGAATACCAAATAATTACTGGTGGGAATTGTTAGGCTATGGTTAGATTGTAGACACTCATATTGAAAGATTTGGAAGTCTTTTATTCTGTCAAAGGAATTAGGGAAAGGGAAATGGTAATTTAACACTTATACTTTTAGCACTACGCATTATTTTCACCTCATTGGTATTTTTCGGACTAAAATTTATGACAGTTCATAAATTTTTAGGAGTATAATAATATTAAAATAATATAATGTAAGTATAATGTATTTAGATCGTATTCAAAAATATCGCACCAGCACTCCACACTGCACACTATTTTCGCCTCTTAAGTATTTTTCGGATTTAAAGTTATGGCAGCTAATAAATTTTTAGGAGTAGAAGAATTATTACTGCATATGCATATTTTTATACCATTTTTGTGTGAAATTTATTTTGACAACGCCATAGCACTTTATTTTGACATTAATGATAATTATGAAAATATTGGATGCATATTTTTTGAAGTTTAACCAAATGTTAATAGTTAAAAAATTACACATTTTAATTTTAATTATAAACACCTTTTTTAACTTTATTTTGCCCTCAAAAAATTAAAAAAAAAAACTTTCAATTGATTCAATTATATTAAACTGTCAATTAATTGCGAAATACGATCATCTAGTGTGGTTAAGAGAACACTAAATATTTGACAAGTAATTTAGTACTAGTGCGATTAATTTCGGACAACACTTGATACTATTCGGAGTTTTTCGGAATAAATTTAGTGGGACAAGCCAGTTTTTAGTACGAAGTGCGATCGTTTTGGACACGGCCTTAATATTTGTCTTTGTGTTATTGAACTAAGAAGCATATTAAAGTTGGATACAAAAGCAAGTGTGGGCCTTTCTTTTAAGTAACCGGATGCGTATATAAGTCATAAGACTTGACGAATGTTTTCTATATGATTACTAATGATAACAAATGATTATTATGACTACTATAATTACTAGTTAGTTATAAGGAAATGTCATACTTCAAAATCATATTATATCATATGACAGCTAATGAATATTATAGCAAGGAGTAATAGGTTTTTTTTTTTAGACATAATTCGGCAGGACTTTTGCCACCGGTACTTTTATTATGTCGCCTTATATAATATTCTTTGCTTGATACCTACTTTGTATTACACTATAAGAGATTAAAAATTTAAAACTTTAAATACTTAGCATGGATTCAAAATTTAAGAATATAATTCTCGAAAGTAGTAGAAATGCTATAGATTTTATTTTTCTAAAGTGCTCACGTGTGTTAAGATAAAACCGCTATATTTACTTATTTTAATCTTAGTACGTGTTCAATATTATTAATATGTATGTGTATTTTAAAAAAAAAAATTTATTATCCTAAAAGTTTTTTAAAAATTTTAAATTAATTTTAAAATATAAAAACAAATTTAAAATATTATATATTGTATATAGAACCATTTTGTAAAAATCAAAGGAACCTCCGCTCACTTAAAAAAAGAAAATAGGATTAAAAAATAAAGTTTTTCCTGTATTTGTATTTTTCTTCCCTTTAAAGTTTTAAGCTTTTGTTTTTTAATCTATTTTTCTTTGTTCACACAAAGGAAAAATATATGTTAAAAGATTTGTTTGTAAAATTTACAGATTTAAAAAAAAAAAAAATTAAAATCTTCAACTGACAAAGTAAAGAACTTACAATTCTATTGAACATGTTGACTGTTATATTTTTTTTTAAAATACCATGGAAAAATCATCAACTGTTGAAGCTGGGGAAAACAAAGAAGAAGAAACAATAATCTGTTACACTATTTTGAGCAGATATAATGGAGCACTTTTTATATTTTGTTTTTTTTTTTTTATTTTATCTTGTAGATAAATTATATAAAATATACACGTACATAAGTATTTCCTGAATGGAATCGTGTGTTTGTACGCATGGATTCTGTGATCTTTTAGTATTTTTATAACAGAGCTGTCAACTGTCACATGTCACCTTTTGTTTATTATTTTATGAAATAATATCTTGTAGTTAATAACCAGTTGATTGAAAAACTATAGTGTTATTAAAAAAAAATTCAATTAATATTTGATTGAAAATTAATTAATAACCGAATATGTACGACTAAATGTAAGTAGTATTTCTTGTAATAAGAAAAAATAACTGTGAAAATAAATTTCTTGGTTAATATGAAATATTAAAAATTTTTCACTAACCAAACATTGATAGTAAAGAGCTTGAATTAGAAACAGTAATTCTTTCTATTAACCTTAATCCAGCACTTTACTTTCAGTCGTTTTAATGCTTGAAAATTTTTAAGCTTAAAATATTACAATTGAAAGTACATCTTTTAAATTTACAGGTTTTAATATAAAAGTATTAGAAACAGTATTTCTTTCTATTATAATCTTAGTTCAGCAATTTACTTTTATATTAAAACACCTTTAAATGCAAAAGATGTACAACTAATTTTTTTTTTGTTAATGCAAATTTTCAATATTTTATGCTTAAAAGTTTTCAAGCATTAAAAGAAGTGTTTTTTATACCAGTAATTTTACTTTTATATTAAAACAGTAACAAATTCCCGAGATCTACCATAAATTTTTTATTTTCTACATTTTAGGGGGCTAGTGATACTTTAATTAAAGTACACGGAGAGAATTTAAATAGCACAAATCATTCATTTTTTAGGAATAAAACCAACTATTTTAACTAAAGTTAAATTTATTCTTACTATGAATATTGATTTCTTAATTCTAACATATTATTCCTATTAAGAATAAAAGTACATCTCAAAATATTAAGTTCAAAAATTATCAATTATTTTTTTAAGGAATAAACTAAATTATTCTAGCTTTCTTTTTATCAAATAAAACCAAAATGTATAAAGAATAAAATATTCCTTTTAAGAATAACTTCGCCCTGTAAAAATTAAAGTTTGATTTTGTTAAGAATACGTTATTCGTATTAGGAATAATTTTTTAACATCAAGTGCGCGACAAAAAGATGATCTTTTACCGTTAGAAAGTATTCCTATTAAGAATAATTTATGGTCGCTTATGAATGCATTTTCTCAAGTTAAGAATAAAAAGCATTTGCTTTTTTTTTTGAATTTTGTATACAATGAATTTTATTCTAGTACAGTCAATAGTCACTTTAAGATTTATTTTTAAACAGTACGGTTATAACTTTTTTTGTGTATATTTAAAATATTTTCTGAATAGTTAAAAAATAAAAAGCCTAAGTTTCTATATAAAAAAATAAAAATATTTTTATATTGCACCAATTGAGACAAAAAAAAAAATTAAAAAGTTTAATAAGTAAGTACCTATGATATAATTACTGTTTTTAAAATATTAACATTTTGGTTTACTAGAATTTTTTTGATATTTTAACAAATCATGATATGGAGAGTTATTTTATATTTCTGAAAGGTAAAATATAATAATTTTATAATTGTTGTTATTGAAGATGTATGTATCTATTATATTTTTCACAGAGAGTGGAGTAACATTAAATAATATAAAATTTTTATTATTGACAGAAAATGATGACTTGTTCAAACATGATATAGAATGGTTATTACATGATACTAGTTTGGAATACAGTCGAATGTAAATGGAAAAATACTTTTACGGCAAGGAAGGCAGAAGTTGATAAAAAGTTCAGTTCAGTAGACGAAATTGTGGAAAGATTGATGATTTTTAATTTATAATAATTTATTTATAATAAAAAAATAGATTAAAAAAATATTAAATCTTTTTATTTTTTAGAGCCATATGTAAGAATCAAATTTATTATTTGTACCGATAAATTATTCCCAAAAAAGCATAAAAAATACTCTTTTCTATGAATAATACATTCATTAGTTAAATCATGTACCGTACAAATAATTCCCTTTGAAAGCAGGAAATATTCTTTTAAATAAAAAATTTATTCCTTGTGAAGAGCGTTTTATTCCTTAAAACTTTAGGGATCATTCTTTTATGAGAATAAGATGTGCATTTCCATGCATAAACTAGGTTTCTATTATTCTTTTGCAAGAATAAAATTAAAGTAACAAAGAAAAAATAAGAAAATGTTATTCCGAAGTAGGAATCTCAGTTTTCAATCGCGAATATATTATTCTCATCGAAGGCTATATTATTCTTTAGCTAAGTTGGGCACAATTATGAACTTGATTTTGGAATAATATATTCCTTATGCGAAAAATATATTTTTGAATTTCTCTCCGTGTATATATTGAAAAAATTTTTATTTTATTAATAATTATTTTATTAACAAATCTATACTAGAATTAAAAACTTGCAAAATTAATTATACTTAACATCATTATTATTATAAAACCTTTTCGTAATAATGAAAAACAAAAATAAGATTTGTTTGGGCATAAAATTATTATACTCGTATATGACTTTTCTTATGTTTTATAAAGGAAATACCCAATAATTCAAATTTCCTGTGTTTCACTTTTGTGTTTGTTTTGTTGAACCTAAAGGCTATAACATGTACATGTATTATTTATTAATTAGATTTAACTGAATGAAATATTTGAAATTTTGAAAAATTAATAGTATTAATAAAATAGTTTTCCAAATTAAATTTTAAGTGAATAAATTAATTATTAGGTTAAAATGCTAAGTATACTAAATACTAGCCAGGGATTTGCTTCTAATAAGTAATCCCTAATTATTTAACGAATAACACGTCTAATTAAGAGATTTTGAAAACCAATACTTAAGTTCTAATTAATATGTAAAAAATGTTTGCACTAAATTAAGATGTGAAGACTTTATTTTGTATACTATTATATCCGGCCCTGCTTAGTAAATCATAATTTTCATAGGCCTGGCCTTACAATTTTTATACGGAAATGTTGTTAAGACTTTAATGAAAATTTTAAGGTAACCTTTTTCGCTGTAGTTTAAAGCGCTCTGGTAGAGTTGTAGAGTTTATTAAAAATGCTTAAAACTTTTCTGTTAGTCAGGTTGAGCGGCTTGATCTAGGAAGTTAAAATTTAACATGAAAATTTTTTTTTTCCAAGCCTTTGAGCCAGGTCAAGTCAAGGTTTCAGTTGTCTTCCATGGAAACTCGAAAGCGCCTTTTCAGAGAAAATTGTTGACAGACGCATATGCTGGCGTCTAGAAACACAAGAAGGATTTGGTTAAAATTTAAGAAGCATTGAACAATATTTAAAATTGGAAGGTTTTGGTTCCAAGAAATTCTTTTATCCCTCCATAAATTGTATGGAGTATTCTTTGTTTTAACGTGTAAAGTCATCATGTCGGTAAAACATTCAAAAGATCCTGTTCTTGACGATCCCTACCACTTTAGCTTGAGGCAAATGTAACGAGAACTCCCTATCTGATTATAATGAAACGGTATTACAATCCATTCCTATCTGATTTATATGTCAACACGGATTTTTGAGATAGTTTTGTTTAAATCTTTCATTTATAGCACTTTTTAATTTGGTTAAGATTAAATTTAATTTGATAAAAGTGCGCTACACATTTTAAAGTTTACTTTCCAACTACTAAAAAACTATCTAATAAAAAAAATCGCTCTAATTGTAGATTGAAATTTCATCATAAAGTTGAAAAAGCAAAACGTAGAATATATGAGAATTCAATTTAAGTGTGCCATTGGGAAAATTTCTACTTTTCCAAGAAAATTTCTATTCATTTAATATAGAATTTTTTCAAAAAAATTTCCTGCGGTTGTTGTTCGATGCTGATGAACTGTTTGTCAATATCGCTTTTTTTTTTCTCAAATGGAAAAAATGGAAAAAAAATTATTTGATTCAGTTTTATTAAAAAAAAAAAAAAATAAACTACAGAATTGCAAAATTTAGTTAAAAGAAGTTGTTGATATAGAAATTTTTTAAATTAGTTTAAGTGCTAAGCAACTATAGCATGGAAACTTTAGTGAAAATTCATTTGAACTCAAATCTCAGTATTAATAAAAAAAAAAAATAAAATGAAAAAAAAAGATTATCTACACCAGAGAGTGCATCTATAGAATGGAATAATCAACAATTTTTTTTCAAATATAGTTCATATATAGGGTGTTTCGGGAACAAGTTTTGTAACACGGTGCTTAAGTTACTGTTTTTTATAAAAATAAAAATTTTTAATTTTTAATTCATAATAGCCCTAAAATGGAAAGTTCCGTTTTTCAGCACTATTATACTGATTAGTAATTATCAAAGATGCAACTCCTTCTTCCACCGCCTACACTGTTCAGGTTCAAGAAATGAAATTACAACTTGCACTAAAATTTCGATCTTTTTTTAGAATTTTATTATTTAGCAAAAGTGGTTAAAAATTAAGAGAGACTTTCTTTAATTTTAACGAAGCCCTTTAAATATAAGAAAAATAAGTTCTAATTTTTGAGATTTTAATTGCAAAAAAAATTTGAACAGATCTTTCAGTTAACCTTTATAGTTCCAAAATGGTGACTGTCACATTCATAAATGGCTTTCAATAATTTCTAAGGATTTAACTTCTTCCAAATTGCCAAGCTTCTAATTTAAGTCGTTCATAAATATTAGATGTCAAAAATTTAAAAAATAATCAGTTTACAGTAATAACGGTAAATTTAAATATCGTATGGCAACCCTATATTTTTACATTTAATTTACATTTAATTGTTTTGTATATAAAACTAATAGTACCAACTGTTCTTTACAGTTTCCAGATGGAAAATATAGCTTATAGAACTTTTCTTAATTTCGGAGCTAGACCGGCAGCGGATTCCTACAGAAAAAAGTTCTGCTATAAAATTATTTTTTTCTGCCATATCTATTCTTAGATAAAAATTTGTTTCTTTATTTCAAACGGCTTTGAAATTCTGGGCACATTTTTTTCGATATTTTTTAAGAATGTACCCACAATACGACAACAGATCAAGCATTTCTGGTTAAACAAATCATGGAGAAATGCTACGAGTATCAAGCAAGCATTCGATAGCGTTAACAGAAAAGAAATTCCGAAGACCTTATTGAAACTTGGTGTGTCCAAGAAGTTGACTGGTCTTGTAATGATGACAATGCAAAATTCCATGAATAAGATATTAATACAGGACTCTACATCGCTCTTTCAGCAATAATTTTTAATATGCTTCTGGAATATGCAATAGGTAACATGGGTTTGGGAGGTAATATATTCATGAGAGAGTATCAGATTATATTGTACGCAGATGATATTTTGATTATTGCCAAAGCTTATAACAAAATGGCAGATATATTTAAATTAATAACAGAAAAATCGCGAAAATAGGCTTAAATATAAATATAGCAAAAACTAAATACCTAAAAATGTCAAGAAATGAAGAAAGAAGACTTCCACAAAATATAAAAATTGAACAAAATGAAATTGAAGGTGTTAATAGCTACAAATATCTTGGCATAATATTAACAAACAATAACAGTAGCCAAGCCTGCGTACAAGACAGAATACAGGTAGGCTACCATGTATTGCTACTTACGCTAAATGTAAGTAGCATGAGAAAAAATGACACCATGTAGAGCGCATATAGGAAATTTGCGCATCCGTAAGTAGCAACTTTGGTACCATGGTGTGCTACTTGCGAACATTTTTGACGTTTATTTTACTTTTTTCATTCGCTTGATAATTTTTTTGCGAAGAAGGTGTAATTTTTTAGTTTTTAACAATTAGTTAGTAGTTTTTAATAAACATGTAAGTAATACATACAATATTTGTCATTTATAGAATTTATGATAATTAAAGTTCTATGTTTAAGCACAAATTACTTTAACTATACTTTGTTACAAACTAACAAAAATATTTAAAGGCAAAAAATATTTTTGTTCATTGTGATATAAACAACAATCTTTAATTTTTTTTGTGCATTAACATATTACTATTTACATTTATTTTGTAGGTCTAAGCAAACAACCAACCACTTTATGGTACAACATAAGGAATTAGCTCAAGGCTATTCACGAACAGTGGATGGCCGGGTTAAATCCAATAAATTGTGGCAAATATACATATAAAAATGCTTCCTTTGATAGCCGGAAATTTTTGATAAAACTAAATTGTAAAAAAAAATAATCAATTATTAAAAATGAATCTTTTACTTAAAGAAGCCATAAGACTTTTTACCTCTTGGTAGGCATTTGTATTATGTTAGATTTTTCCCTAAGAATTTTTCTTTGAATTGGCACATTATTTTCTTCATCACTGTCACTTAAAAACAATGCTATGAATCAATTTTTGTTTATTTAACTTTATTTTTTATTAAAAATAATGTTTTATTTTATTTTTAAAAAAAATTTTATTTGAATTGTTTACAAATTTACGATTTTTCAATGGCAGCACAGTTTTTCGATGCGTTTTTGTTACATGGTACCAATTAATTTACGCATCGCAAATCAAATGCGCACATTTTTGCGATGCGCATTTTTTACATGGTAGGGCCCCAGGCAGCAAACAAATGTTACTACTCTCATAAGACGCTGATGACATCCAAGCTATTAACAAGAAGAGCAAAGTTGCAAATGTACAAAACCATCATACGCCCAGTAGCAACTTATGGAAGTGAAACATGGACCATGAATAGAAATGAAGAAGAAATGTTAAGAATATTTGAAAGAAAGATATTTAGAACTATTTATGGTCCAATACGAAATGAAAACGCCGAATACCGTAGAAGGCACAACGAGAACATTGTAAAACATATAAAGTCCAGTAGATTAAGGTGGGCGGGGCATGTCATCAGAATGGCGGAAAATAGAGCACAATACAAAATTTATAATGCTAGACCATTGCTTAACAGAGCAAAGGGTAGGTCTAGAAGCAGATGGGAAAATAACATTGAAGACGATACCAGAAAACTAGGGGAAATAAACTGGAAAACCACCGCGAGAAACAGAGATGAATGGAGGAAGATAGTGAAGAAGGCTAAAATTCACCAGGAGTTGTAACGCTTAAAGATGATGATGACCCACAATACACCCTGTTGTAGCTTGAATGTTTCTTATATTTGTTTTTCAAACGCGTTTGATCAACTTTTTATTTAAAAAATTAAAATCACATAATCCTGGAAGAAATTAGAAAATTATTTAGAAGAAAGTTTTAGATTAAAAGCACATAACTACAAAAAGGTTTTTTTTTTATTTTTTTCAAAACTCCTAAAACATCTCTGGGACCGATTACCAAAATTTAAAAATGCAAAATTAAATTAAAATTTTTTTTAAAAATTCCATCCAACTAATTAATTATATTAATTAAACTATCATCAACACACATTTAATTTTCTTTTTTTAAATTTCCGAAAACAATTTCCAACAAATATTTTTGCATGTTTTGTACTTTTTAATTAAGAACTAGAAAGGAATTGTTTTTATTTTAGCAATTGGTAGAAACATTTTTTTGAGAAAATACGATGACTTTGAATTTATTTTTAATATCAAAGGAACACACGTACACGCAATGTTTTAATATAACATATAACAGAGTTTGTAAAAAAATTGTTATAAAAACAACATGAAAGGTCAATTGCATACTTTTTCTAAATCCATACATACTATACTTATTCAGTTTTGATTAATTATTTTCATTATTATTATAATAAATATAAACTTATATTCTAAGTTTATTTTCAAGGATTGTTAGTATATGTATGTAAGTTGATTGATACCTTGAAAATATAATATATTTAGTTTTTCTTCCTTATTGTTTTGTTTTTGTTGTTGTTGATATTCTAATTTATATACAGTATAATATTTGCATCTGACCTTGAAAATTTGATTAGTATATATATAAGTAAATATAATGTCATTAATATTTGTTATTCATTAGCATAATATGATATAAAAAATAGAAAGTATATCGATTTATGTAAATATGAAGATTTAAGAATAACAATTCAATTTTAAAACAACAAAAGATACTTTCTAACATAAACAAGATTTGTATAAACTTGTATTCTATACTATACTAGTATAAATTATTATATTAGCATACTAATATATTAGCATTTAAATTGAATAGTATTTCACTTTAATTGAGTTGACAAATAAAACATAAGTTTTGGGATGATGAATTTTTTTATTTATTTATTTTTAATCTTATATTAGTACAATAAATTTTAATAACATCAGTAAGACCCTCGGCTACAAACGCCTTTTTAGGGTGATTTTTTTTTTGCAAAGTCTAATGTGAATATTTAAAAACTATACCAAATTTTAAATGTAATTAAATTTATTATATTTAATAAATTAAGACTCTGTATTATTATTTGAAATTACATAAAAATGGATTGAATAATATTATTTTAAAATTATTAAGCCTCAGGGAGATTTTCGAACCCTCGTTAGATCTGTTTTTTTTTTTTACTCCGTAAGATATTGCCTAATTTCAGGCGCAAAACATTTTATATTTAAATTTTTTGCTTGAATAAAATATAAATAAATCGTCATAATCAGTATCATGTATATATTAATCAGCTTATTCGGTCACAAAATGCCGGTAGCGGCTCAATTATTTGAAATTTGATTTAACTTTTTTATTCAAAATTTTTTTCTTGTTTTTAAAATACAGAATTCGAAATTGTAAAATTTTTGAAGTGTTCAATATAATAATATTAATAATATATAAGTACCTTATTAAAGATGGCCTTACATAATCATGCTAACAACTTTCACTTAAAATAGTTTTCTCTTGTGTTAAAATAATAATATTGCAATAAAAATTGAAATCACATTGAAATGAGATCTATCTGGTTCTATTAAGTATAAATTGGAAACTAATATCATATAGATCAATTATACAATCAATATCAAGCAAATCAGTTAGTATCGGAGCCATGAAATATGGCAATGCGATATAGGTTCGCAGGGTTTTATTTGTCATAGTAATTGAGAAATAAAGTCTTTGGGGTATTTTTTGTTAATCAATGCGAGACACCCGGGGTGTTATTTTTCTTTCAAACTAATCTTCGATTTATTGAGAAAAGAAGCCTCGGGTGCTATTTCCTTCTTAATCTAATCTACGATCTCTTGAGAAATACAAGCCCGGAGTGTTAAATTCTCATCTGTAGATAATATTCTGTACTGTATAGGTATTTTAAAAACTGGATTTAAAAGCAGGCTAAATTTTCCCCTCTTCCAGAATTTTGAATGGAACTTTAAAATCTCTCCTAATTCATAATCCCACCCGGCACCTACACATATTTGTAAAAAAAAATCTGAAAAAAGAAAATACTTTGATTTTAAATACTAATTCATAAATTCTTTTGGGGTCTTATATCTCTTCTAATTCAATTATTGAGAAACAATTCCCCAAATATTTATTTCTCAAAAAATCAAAAGTTAAATTGGAAGAGCATTAAGTAATGGCTCAATCAGTATCATATTTCAAACATTAGTATATATTTATTAATAATAAGCTAAACTGAAGTTAAAAGTTTTTCAGACCTTACTTAAGGTACAGTACATAACATAAGTTGGTTTAGAAGAAAAAAAAAATTTGGACGAATAGTAAATGAACCCCATTAATAATTAAGAGTTTTTTTATTTGTTTTTAACTCAAATTTATTTTGAGTCTCTTGCTATTTGTTTTCAACTCATATTTATTTTCGAGTCTAAAACATATATAAAAATTTCTATAAAACATATAACTGATATTATATATATATCAAATTAATGCAAAGAAAAACAATGAACTTTATATACATTATGAGTATGACATTCATTATTGTAATTTTTCTGATATCCATCTATCATTCAGTTTCTTCCATGTTTTTTCTTAATATCTTAATAAATCTTTACTTCCTAGGAAATTTATATGAATTATTCAGCAGGACGTTATGGTCTATAGAATCCGATCTAAATATATATATATATATATATATATATATATATATATATATGTGCATGCAAGTCATTTTATTAGATTGGACATAAAATAAAGAAATATAGAAAGACCCCTTCTTAAGGTAAATAATAATCAAAATTTCATTACAACATTGTCTATCATTAAATGTACACACACAAACATTCATATACACAGTCATATAGTTCATATACATATATAATTATATATATATACTGTATTAGTATTTTATATATATTTATTTATTAATACTATTTATTTGTAAAGTATCTTTAGATAATATTTATATTTTATATATATAGATATATATATATATATATTGTATATATATTGCTTAAGACAGGTAAAAGAAAAATGATAAATGAATATGTGTCTAAACCAAAAAGATAATAACGGTAAAAAAAAAACAACAAACAAAATCAAAATAATGAAATAAAAATATCTTAAAAATAAACTTTTATGAATTTTTAATTCAAATATATTACTTATATCTTAAATACTATATTAATAATGATGTATATATATAAGTATTAGTTAGTTATGTACATAAATTTACATTAAGAAAAATTATAATCTAGACATCATTAGATTCTGAACAATTTTAATATCTCGATAAAACTTTATTAAATTGTGTTTCTTTTAACATTCAATCGACTGTAATGGACCAAAATGTGAAAGAAATCAGTTTTAATTTTATGTATTGGAAAATTCAAAAAAGTTTTTATTTATTTTTCTCCTGTTTTTTATCCCATTTTTGTTTTTTTTTTTGTTTTTGGATTAATTACTTTTTTTCAAAAACCCTTTTAATAAGTTACAGGCATGCAAAACTTTGATATATATACATATGTGTTCAGTGACGTGTAGTGGTTTTTATAATAAGGTATGCAGCAAAATTAAAGTACATTAATCTGTCTGTATTAAACTAAATTATAACATTATTAACCAACCAACCAAAAGCCGCCCCTTTGTACATTCAATTTAATAATAATATAGATAATCCAATTAAATAATTCAAATCCGATCCAAATGAAAAATATCACTTTAAAAATTACAAATACATTTTATTTATGGAAATATACATACATACATATGTCTAATAAAAAGTTTACCTACATATAGGTATGTATATAAAATATATAATAATTTATGAATATATTATAAAATTATAAAACGAATATCAAATCCAAATATCAAAATCAAATTATTCGCCTAAATATATGCTAAATGTCCAAACCAACCCATATATTTGTTTTTTTAAATTACACATATCTTTAATACAGCTTAAATTATAAAACTTTTTCTTTCTTTCTTATTATTATTTTCACTTTATCTTCCGCGCTAGTTTGCTATATATTCAATTATATAAACAATGTGCAGTTTAAAATCTGCACATCACTAAGTGTAAATTTTAATTACTTTGTTATATGTTGATAATAATAATAATATTGTAACTTAATTACAAATAGTTTATATGAACTAAATAAAACTGAAAGAGATTGGGAAAATGAAAGCGAATGATTGAAAGTTAAGTGTACGAATAAATGTGCATAAGAAAGTTCTGCACTTTTTCGCATGTTTTTGCCTAAATATATGCAAAATGTTTGTTAAAACATTTCTTCATAATGGTTTTGAGTCAGCTTTAAATCATTTATGTTATTTTATATGAAATTTAGATTTTTAGAGTACATTATAAGTTTATATAGTTTTAGTAATTTTTTTATTTTAATTTTTAATATTTAATTTTTGCAATAATATTTTTATAAAACGGCAAAAACAAATAAAAAATAATGCATTTTTATATAAAATGGAATTTCATTTTGTTTATGTTATTAACAAGGTGTTCAGTGCACAGCTTTTGCATAAGGATCACACGCCACTGATGCATATCTATATTTTTATCGAAGTTCGTAATACTGAATACATGTATTAATTGGTAAAAGTAAAAACTAAAATGTTCAATAATTTGCACTACTAATTTTATATAACAGAACAGAATATTGTGTATTTGATAGACGTATCTAATGGTAGTTATTATTACTACTACTATAGTTACTATTAATAGTACATATATATGTATATACTAATTACAAAACTACGTATACAGAATTTATACAAAATGAATGTTAATGGTATAAAATCTGATAGAATTAATATATTAACTATAGTTATTTGTTTTTAAGGAAGAGAGTATAAAAAAAGGAAAATAAAAAATTACTTTTTTTTTATATATATACGAGTATATACTTTTTATTTTATATCCTTTAATTACCGTTATCATTTAAAATGTCGTCCTTTTTCCACGAAATCAAAAATGAAATTTTATCAATCGTCGAATGTTTAATTTTTGGTTGAATGAAGTTGGTAATTATGTATGAGTTTTATTTTAATTTTATTTCATTTTATTTTAATTTAAAAATTATAAATATGTGATGGTAACTAAACTATATATAACTGATTGTTATTTCTCGATGGTCGTTTAAATAAGAATTTAATGGTACACAATCCTATAAATAATGGTGGAATGAGTAAAATAGACAGTCGAGTTACCACGTTTTTTAAAACTCTGATTATTACAATTAAAAAAAAAAGGGATTTTGCAGTGTCGAAAATTAGAAGTGGGAGTTCGAAGTTGGGAGTTAGAAGTGGAGAATTTTTTTTTTTTTATTCCTTTTCCACTCCTTTAAGGAGTATAGGATATTCACCAAGTTTATTTTAAACTAGGTTTCAGTTTCTTTAATCATAATATTCACTAAGCGGTTGATTACTCAGCTGCAGCTATTGTATAAGGTTATGACATATGAATGTACAAATGTTAATTTGTGCGCCATCTATAATCTTACACAAGAATTATTTATATATTTTTTTTATTAAATCTTATTTTATAGTTTATCGTAATAAACTATTGCCATTTTATTATATAATTTTACGATATTTTTATTAGATATGATCTGACCGGGGTTTGAACCCGAGACCTTCCACATGAAAGGCGGCATCTCTAGCACTAAGCAATTAGTCAGATAGAAGTGGGAATTAGGAATTAGAAACTTGGAAACCAGGCTTCTTTTAAATTTCATAACCCAAAGGTAGTTAATTAGTATTTAAACACAGGTTATGTTGCATATTAGTAGTTTTAAGATTACTCTAACTTTTAAATCCACACTCTCTTAGTCAAAAAACTATAATAAACACTGCGCCACTGACGCCCCCAAATTTTATTTATTTATATTAATATTTTTTAATTATAATAATTAAAATCACTATAATTTAATTTGAAAGTACGAAGGAATTGTAATGAAAAGTACTCGGTTCAGTAACTTCCAATAAAAGAAACTTACAATGTTTGCGGTGATCGAGCCCATATTCTCTCGGTTAATACACCATATACGCCACTACTACACCAAGACTACAAAGTTTAATAAAACAATAAAATATTGAAGATTATAATTCGTTTGCATACTTACAGGGATAAATAAGATAATCATGATTCAAAAGCACGACGGCCATTAACCATGACTATTTTATCGATTTAGGACAAATGTCCCTAAAATTGTTTATATTTATAACTATTATTGAGAATTAAGAAAATTAGTTTTCTCCATTGGAATATAATTTTATTTGTAAAATAATATTTTTAAATATATATATATACATAAATAACTGCGGTATGTTTATCCAACCTATTACAAAATACACAAGGTTAGAAATTCAAAATGATAAATATAATAAAATAAAGATAAAGTAATGTATATATATATTTATATATATATATATAAGGCATAAACATAGTTTATAATTATATTAAAAATATACACATAAATACAAATTTATATAATAAAATATAGTAATTCATTTTCATAAATAAATAAAAAAATATATTTTAATAATTTTCATTAAATAAATTTTCAAATTATATAAAACAAATTTATGTTCAGCCTAAAGTTATGTAATTTGCAATATTATGAATTATTTATAATATACAAGTGTAGTACAACTTACAAGTATAAATTATTTTTTTATAAAAATAAATAGCATCACAAACTCATAAATTAAATTATGTATTATCTATATATATATATAAAACATATATTTATACATACTTATATATAAAATTATTGAAATTAAATGTAATGAAAAATTTTCCGAAAAATTATATAAACCATCCAAAAGTTTATTTTTTTGTTATATTTTATATCCGTAAAATTATTTAAATTTTGACGGTTAATTTAATGAAAGGGAAGTAGTACCATATACTTACATACATATATGTATATTTTTAAAATCCGCTCCTATATAATCCATAGTGTATTCATTAAAAATATTTTAATTGACATAATATTGAAAGAAACTAATATATAGTAAAAATTAATGTGGTGTTAAAAAGTTAGACAATTTTGTTACACTTTTGTAATTTAATAATTTTTTTTTGTTTAAAATTAGTCAAAAATTTAATAATATGATTTAATTATGACTAATATTTTAATTATTATACATACATATACTATATGGTTTAATGAAATGCGATGATATGAAATTTGTAAAAGATTTGATCCTTTAATAAATACTAAACAAAATTTTTGGGGATTTAATTCTTTTTTTATTCTAAAAAATCGCAGATCCTTTAAACTTAAAATAGGTTGTGTTGTGAATTATATAGGGATTGTGCAAATGAGGATCACGAGGAGTTGAAGGGTAAATTGGATGAATAATTTTTTTAAGGGAATACAAACAAAACTATTAGATCAAATTATGCAACTCTTGAATATAATAGTTCTTTTGTTAATTATTTTCAATATGATGAAATTTTTGAGCTCCCTGCTTATGCATATTATTCAATTAAGTACTTAGAATATACTATGGAACTTCTATACACAACAAACAAAAGCATTTATTATTCGGTTATAGCAGAAGATAGCATAAAATTTATAGGGTAATTTATATTAGATAATATTGCAAGTATTACCATTTTTATTTCACTTTATACAAAGAAATCATAATTAACGACCATTTATTTGAAATTACATTAAAAATTAAAAAAAAAACCATTAACTTTTTCTGAAGAAATTTTTTAAACATATAAAAAGTTAATTACAATTTGTAATGTATTTTTGTTTTTTTATACTCTTTTCACGTGTACTTGATCCTTTTTCAACTCCCATTTCTTGGGATCCAGAAGTCGAATCAACATATTTGGGAAAAAGTACTCACAGATTTTATAGTAAAACCCAGCTAAAAAAATTAAAGAATTTCGACTCTTAAGCCTGCCCTTAGCCTCCAAAATTTAGGTGCTATGTTTTAAGAACTTAAACTTATTATAACTTAATCTTTTTCAGCTTCTTCTACTGAACTGGGGACTAGGTTTCTCAAATTATGTCATTACGACTTCTGGATCTCAAGAAAGGGGTTTTTAAAAAAAAGGATCAAATTGGTTTAAGAATAGACCAAATTCATGTGAAAAAGAACCAAATTTATATGAAAGGAGTACAATACATGGAAACTATAATAAGTTACAATAAACTACAATAAAAGTTATAATAAATTTCTGATTTTAATATAAGTACTTGCCTTTGAGAAATGATTACTTCATCTTTTGAAGTGGCAAGGGACTTGTTTATTTTTTTTTTTTTGAATTAAATTGGTTACATTTAAAATTTTTATATTTTATTATATACTTAAAATATAACTAAATTTTTTTATTAAACTTTTAAAACAAAATCAAAATAATCAGAAATTTGTTCAAAAAAAAAAAAAAATAATTACTTCGATGTCATTAAAAAACTGAGAAAACTTTTTTTTATTTAATAAACAAAGAGAAAAATAACGAACTTTTAAAGTAATCAAATACAAACGATATTTTTTCCATTGAAAACTTTAAAAAAAAATTAATAAAAAACTTAAATATAAAGTTACAAAGTTAATAAGAAAGGAAACTACTATTATTTCCTTATTTTATTACTCATGGAATGAAGATAACTTAGAATATACCCCTCTTTTAATAAAATTAAATTTTTTTTTATCAAAGAAGAAGTTCTTCTTTTTACCTTTGAAAGTTGATTTCCTTTGAAATTTATTTACAGATATCTTTTTTTTTTAAAGTTTAATTTAAAAACATAAATGATACCTGTATTACCTGTATCAGATGATAAAGTTTTAAATAACAGGATGTTCAACACAAAGTTTATTCGTTATTTAATGGAAAAACCATAAGATTAAAAATATTACGCCAGAAAGTATGCAAATTATTTAGTTGTGTAAAAATGGCATCAGTGGCGTGGCGGATTAGTTGAACACATGGTGTTTTTTATGTAAAATGGTTGAAAAAGTAACGTTTCTTAATACAGAAACGATACTAAATATATAGATATACAATTTGAATATAATAAAAAGAGCTATTTAAATATTTTTATAAATTAAGCGAAAGTTTTTTTTAACTGAAGAGTTTTTAATTTGCAAATGACATAAAAAGTCAATTTCAAATAAAATCAAGATTTGTTCAATAATATGAGTAGCACATATATTATGCTCTCCTATTTTCTAAGAGTCCAGTCTTTATGTAAGTGGTTCGCCACATATTGCTAAAACAGTTGGTTTAGAAAAAACGAGTTTAGTTTTTTATACTCCCCTGTCAATTTTAAATGTTTTTGTTTTAAAAAGTAGTTTTACCTTAAATTTATACAATTACGATTAGATAAACTGGGAGGCAGTAGTAGTTACATAAAATAAAATTTCTTCGTTAGAAGCAAAAATGTCTTCACTTAAATTAAAAAATATTCACTTAAAGTAAAAAAGGTTAAATGTAGAAATTTATATAAGTAATTAATCAACAATGTTTCAGCTTCGAAGATCTTTCTTAGAAGCTATTAAGGTCTTTAGGTCTTTTTATAGTTACATAACTAACCCTTATAAGTATATTTGGTATATAAAATTAAAATAAAATTATAACACATTTAATGTCATTTTAAAAATTTTGAACATTAACATTTTTACAGTAAATTAAATATTGCAATAAATTTTTAATATACACGTATACTACATAATTACAGATTTTAAATTGTCCATTATTAATCTGGACATTTTTCATTATTTCATTCAGTGCATTTAATTTTTTCCAAAAAAAAAACTAGATTCCTAAAAATATTTGAATTTTACATCTAAAATCTGTGGTTATCTAAAATGGATTTAAAAAAATTTTAATAGTTTTATTTAATTATATAATTAAATTAAAATTAGTTATGTGGTATTTGTTTTACACACATAATTATCAAGGGTAATAATTTAAAATTATATTTTTTTTTAAATAATTTTATTTAAAAATTTAACAATAATTTATATTTGTAAAGAATGCAAATTTATGGACTAAAAACATTGATTAGAAATTGAAAATTTAAATCAATTTTAAATGAAAACTTGAAAATTGTTAAATGGAAGTTAGAATGTAGTATGGCAATGGACCGAATTATTAAATGTACCATGTTTATTCGACAAGAATATTAAATTTTCTTATTCAAATGAATTTTTTAAAAAAAATATTCTAAAATTTTTTTTTTAAATATATTATCATCATTTTCTTAGGGACGTAAAACCCATTTACTGAGACACAAGTCCTTAAAGGACTTACGGCTTATAGCAATGATCCATATCTCTGTGGGGGACTTATGACCCTGAGAGTTTTGACTAAGAGTGGTGGGTCCTAACTCCTTTATACAGTTCTTAGCTAAGGGGTTATTAGTGATATCAAAACAAATATTAATTTTTATTATATAAAGTCAGTGACGTCTCTGGGTACACACACTTTATTAAACTATAATATGAAAAATAATTAGCACACATTTTGGAGTAGGATGCGAAATTAGGGTTTTCCCTTTTTCCAAATCTAAGAGAAAAACAATTATTTTACATATAAACTACATTTTGAAAAGCTATTTTGTAAAAAAGGCCAATCCTGATTTTATAACCAAAGTCACGCATACATGAATTCCTAAATACTCTGGAAAAAGGTTCAATTTTAATTTTTTAACCAACTTAAATATGCTTCCTAATATATATTAGTATATGTACCACTTAAATATATTAGTATATGTATAGCTCAAACACACAATTTTAATTATATGATGATATAACTCAGAAATTAGTAAAGGAAGTTAGAGCTCACTTAATGGGTCATAACTTCCAAAAGGAACTTATCACCCACCCACCAAGGGAGCTATTTTCCACGAAAATATTTTAAAGTGAGTCCAAGGTCACTTAGGGACTTATGTCCCAGTAAATGAGTCATAAGTACCTAAGAGACATATGACTCTCGGAGTTATGACCCTGCACCTAAAAATTTATATAATATATATAAAAAACATTTTTATATAAAATTTCATATGACACTTAAAATTTTAGTAAAATTTAACTGAAGCTTAAAAAAAATCAATAAAATTTTAATAAAAATATTGTTATATAACAAATTCATTATAAAAATAAATCTTTACTTTTTTTTTTTATATATGAAAAGACGATACTAAGTATTTATAGATTGTTGCTTACAAAAGATATATATAAAATATATATACAAGAACTAAAGGAAACCCATAATTCTATATATTTATAAATATTTATTTAAAAGATATTAAATAAAAACTTTTCCAATTTTTTAAAAAAATTTTCAAAAAAACAAAAAATCTGTAAATGAGATGATAAATTTGGATATAATTTGAAAACTTTTATTATCACACGTTTTCAAATTTTAATCAAGACAATAATTTAAAAAAATAAAATAATATAGAAACTAACTAAAAACTCCGATTATTCTAACATTTTTTATTTATTAAATAAATTAAGTTAAAGTTAAATAATTTTTAAAATAAAACTAGTTTGAGAAAATCGATAAATTTTAAAATATTTCAGAATAAGTTTTAAATTAAAATTTTATTCAGAATAGACTAAAGACTAAAAATGTTTTAAATTAGAAAGAATTCTATAGTTTTATATTCTAGGGTTTTAAACTCTTATACGAATATATAGATGATATCTTAGAGTTAAAAGATCCAAAAACAGAAAACATCTACCCCTTTTCCAGAATTTTCTTCTATGACACTAGTCTGTTGTCGAACCTTAGCCTCCTAAAAACATTCTTTTCCAATTCACTCGATCTTGGGCAGCAGTTATTCAATTTTGCTCTTGGAGCATTGATACAGCGTCTTACTCAACAGCATCAATCCATCGATTTCTTGGCTTCCTTACTGATCTTTTTCTATCTATTTTTCCATTCAATACTTTCTTTGGAAAATGCGGGAATCTGGCATACGTTGTATGTGATCGGCCCACCTAAGGCGTTGTAGCTTGATGTTTATCATAAAATCGCTGTATGATAACATTGTATAACTCTGCGTTGCGTCGCATTCTAAATTGGCCCGATAATTTTACGCAGTATTTTTTTCTCGAAACGGGAAAGAAGCCTCTTTTTAGCATTTTCTGGTCACCTGCCTCTGATCTTCCCATTATATTTAAGGAATCTGTGTATGCCTTTTTCCAGAATATTTATATATATTTAAATGAGATTCTTAATTAGATATTTTAAAGTTGGATTTAAAATTCTGGAAGAAAAAAATATCTATACTCTTGTTTTTGAATCTCACTCCAACATATCATCTGTACATATGAGAATTAACAACCCTTATCTTTATTACACAAAATGTCGAAAGTTATATTTAAAATACATAGAACAACTCGTGACTCACATATATGTATATATATATAATATATAGATAAACGTATATCTAAACGTTTATAGATATATATATATCTAAACTATCAATGTTTAAAACAAGTTTAATTGAAAAAACAAAACTTAGCTAATAGAATATCAAATGCTGTCTATTCATATTAATCACAGTTGAATGTTAAATTGTATATTTAATAAATTAAATTTTAACATTTTGATAGATGAATTTGAACAGATAAAAAAAGGTTTGATTAAATAAAAAGATACAAGATTCAAAAAAAAACTAGACATTTTGACACCCGAAATAAACAAAATGATGGTTTATAAAAGTCTTAAACATTGGGGTGAAAAGTTTATTGAGTGATTGTTAAATTTTTTCAAACCAATTTTATCTTAATCTTGATGGTATATTTAATATATATATATAGTTATTAACAGAACATCACTATCTAAAATGATTATAAATATTTGACGTATAAGAACAGAAGCGATTGAAGCTGCCAGAACACAAAAAATTTATAAAGAAAAATGCTAAAATAATTTATTTTGAAAATTATAATAAGATTTGAGATTAAAATTTACTAAAAATTAAATTAATTTTATTTTAAAAAAATATACATTTTTAATTACTTTTAAATAGGTTGCATGACATTTTACTGAAAAAAAAATCTCGAATTTAAATTTTGTGGAGAAAATCCCGTTACAAAATCCTAAAACCCAAAAATACCAAATTTAAATTTTAGGATTTTAGAGTTCAATACAAAATCAGAATTATGAGCCTTTTACAAAATATATAATGCAGATTTATTTTTTAGATTTTTTTTTTCGAGACTTTTTATATTGTTCGGAATTTTGGCACTTTCGGTATTATTTTTATATGGTTTTAAATTATTCGGGATTTTTTTCAGAAAAGTGCCATAGACCGTTTTAAATATTGTCTTTCAAGACAGTAAACCGCACAATGGTGGCACTTTAAAAGTTTTAATCGGTCGATATATTTAGTATTCTTGTCATGCCTCTAAGGCTGATTAAAATTCAAATCGGATCAAAGTCCTAAGGTAAAATCCCTAAATGTGAAGATCAGTAGATATGCAATATTTATTCATATAAGCTATTTAACTCGTGCTCAAATTAACTCTGCAAGAATTTACATGTCATTAAAAAATACTATTAGACCTATTTTAATTCATATAATAATTCTCAAGTTTAATTTTCTAGTCTGTAATAAGAGTCTTATGAGAACAAGAAAAGAAGTTTTAAAAGAGAGTTTCACTATAAGAGTAAAATGATTTTCTAGTTAACAACTCCTAGTAAGAATACTAAATAGAAGCTACTTTAATTCTCTAGTTTAATTTTCAAGTCTGTATAATAATTTTTGAGTTTAATTTTCAAGTCTGTAATAAGAGTCTTGAGAACATTTTCCAATTTTACAGTTTTACTTTTGAAAAATGTTACTTGAGTTAATAAAATTTCGATTTTGTATTTAAGATAAAATTAAAAGATATTATAAAAATTAAAAGTCAAATTTTATAAATTCTTAAAAACAAAGAAATAAATTACGATCACATGATTAAATATTTCAAAATAAAATTTTTAATTTTGGGGAGTTCACTTTAAAATAAATTTTAAAGCTTGCAAAAATAAATAATAATTTTATTTTATAAGCTTTGCATTTTTTCCTCCATTGATTATCTTATTTTTATGAATTTTTTGATTATTATTTTTCCTTAAAACAATATCTTCGATTTATATAAGATTATTTGATAAGAACAAAAATGACATCAACATTCGACATGTATCAGAACCATTACACTTTTAATCCGATATTAAAAATAAATCAATTCTCGCAGTATATATATATCTACAAGTAAATATATTTATTAGTTAAGGGAAATTTTTACTTGCGCACTTATTTCTGTTTTTTTTGGGTATAGAAATATAAATGGTAATTTGAGGTAATTCGAGGTAATAAAAGTATCATTAATTTAAATGGAAAGATAATCGAGCTCGCATAAAGATAATATCATGGGTTGAAAATTAAATTACGAAACATTATTATAGGTATTAGGTGCACATTGAATAAAACAAAATTAGATAAAACGTTGTAAGTATATGAAATATAAGATTAAATAATTTGTTATGTTGAAACAAAATACACAAAGTTTATAGGTTTGTTAATTTATTAAAGTAAAGCTTTAAAATTGAGCGTTTGGCGATATGACAAATGTTTCGGAGGCATAAACTCCTCGAGGTAATTCACTTAACCAACTCTAACATCGCTTCTAATTAAACATTTTTGCATACACGAGTACATAAATGCTCTGGAAAAGAGGTTAAACTTGATTTTGTAATAAACTTTATTAACTATTACCATTTTTACTTTGACTGAAGAAATTTTTGTTTCAAGTGAAAACCACTTTATTTAAAGTGGAAGCGTTTTTATTTCAAGTGATAATCTATTTATTAAAAGTGAAGATATTTTTTTCACTTTAAGTGAAGACATTTTTATTTGTAATTAGAAATATTTACGTTAAGTGAAGGCATTTTAATTTTAATTGCAAGCATTTTTATTTTAAGTGAAAACTTTTTTATTAAAAGTGAATACATTTCTTTCACTTTAAGTGAAGATATTTTAATTTCAAATTAAAAATATTTACTTTTAGTGGGAACATTTTTATTTAAAATGAAATCATTTTTATTTCAATTGATAACCTTTTTATTTAAAATTAAGACTTTTCTTTTTCTACTGAAAAATTTTTTCTTTAAGTGAAGACATTTTTATTTGAAATTAAATATATTTACTTTAAGTGAGAGCATTTTTATTCAAAGTGAAAAAAAATGTAATTTAAAGCCTAATCACATGTATGAAAATAGAATGGGGCATCAAGTTTTATTTTTCAGGGGGCTCACTCAACAGGATTTGACTCACCCATCAGAGTTATAATCTCCCAGAGACTTTTAACATATTTTATGAGCCCAAGCTCACCCTCTTTAATCTCTCTATGACATAATCTCGCTATGACATAACCTCGCAAACAAAAATCTCGTTCACAAAAATCTCGCTTTAATAAAAATATCGCTTTTATCTCGCTATTTCATGTAAAATAATAATAATAAAAGAATGAAGTAATTTGTAGTTGGTTACAAAATCTGGATTATACGCTTTTTCCAGAATATTTATATATGATACATGATACATAATACAAAGCGATGTTTTAACTGGGCGAGATTTTTGTAGGAGAGATTTTTGAAAAGCGAGATTTTTGTAAGCGAGAATAAATAAAGCGACTTTTCGTGGCAGACCCATATGATTACTTTGTTATTTCAATACATGATTTCGAAATAGAGATTCCGTATTTGGTATTCTTCCCACAAATTAATTAACCTAAAAATCCAAATTTTTTTTTAATTTTTTCATTAAAGCAGAACAGAACTTGAATAAAAATTTTAAAAATTTAAATAATTTCAAAAAACAACATTCTATTGTAAAATAATTTTAAATTAAAAGGAAGTTATAATTAGTGCTTATAGTACACAATCAATTTAGCTTGATAATTTAATCAAGACTTAATCAAAACAATTTATATTTTAAAAAAAATTTACATTAATTTTTTACTTACCAATTTTTTAACAAAAAACTTTGAGCAAATTCCATTCAATTTTTAAACTGTAAAGAAATAAAATTATTATTTAATTATATATGAAAACTTTTTTAAAAATAAATTTACATATTAAAATTGTAATCAAATTTGTTTTAAAAAATAAAACGTATCAAAAAAGTTTCAAAACTTTTATTTTAAAAAAATGTACCAACACATTTTTTAAAACCCACAATAAATACACCTACTTTAAAGATACTTCGAATACTTGTAAAGAAAAGTTACTAAGTCCAATATTTTTACAATTTTATGTGTATTTAAACAATTCTTATATTTAAACAAAAAAAATTTTAAAAACTATAATAACTTATTATTTAAAAATTTTTACTATTATTAATTTTCATATTGAAATAAACAATTCAAATAAATAATGAACTCCATAAAAAAATAAAACTTTAAATTTTATAAAATTTATTTATTATCCAATAATATATTTTCTGTAATTTAATATATCATTTTATCAAATTATTAGTTTACTATTTATTTATTTATTTATTCAAATGAAATAAATAAAAAAAAACAACTCTTTTTTAGAGCTAATGTACACAATACTTAAATAATATAAAATAAAATAAAATAGAATCAGTGATGGGTAATGTATCGATTTTAAATCGAGTTTTATAAAGTAATTTAAAATCAATAGAGAATTGTTATATTTTATAAATTAAGTAAATGATGAGGAAAATTCAAATGATTAAAGTAAATTAATTTTATAAAGGACATGCACTTTCCAGATGGACTGTGACACACTATAATAAAGAGACGAATTATTCGATTATTCCTAGTTGTTGTTTTTTCGAAAATGGTTTTTTTTAAAATAGTTTTAAATTAATACTATCCGAAAGTGCCTTGAAATTCCCTAACCTGTATTGTTAAGGCCTATAAATCAGTTTCAGTCACTTTTAATTATCAAACTAAATTACAAAATTTTAATGAGGTTCCAAGTTCCTGTGAGTCTTTTGCGAAAAGAAGTCTACCGTAAATCAGTTGTATCAAAATTGGTTTTTTTTTAAATCCGTTTTTTAAATTAATTTTTCGAAATTCGGTTTCTTAAATTCGGTTTTTCAGATTCGGTTTTTTCAAATCCGTTTTTTTTTTAAATTCGTTTTTTGAGATTTTTTAAAATCTGTTTTATAAATTAGTTTTTGGAAATTCGGTTTTTTAAAATCCAATTTTGTAAATTTGCAAAAAACCAATTAGTGTAATATTAATTTTCGAACAACTTTATTCATTATAATTGATTAGTTAATCTTAACTGTAATGAAAAGAGCCGGACATTTTATAAAAAATTGAGCTTTTAGCTGATATTTATTAAATGTGTTTTTCTAGTTTTGTAAAGCTTTTTTTAGCGTAATTACCGTGTTAATTCACTGCGTTTTTTTAAGTTTCGTAATCTTTGTTTTTTGTAACGATTTTCGTATTCAAAAGATAGATACTTTTTAACTCGAAAATTATATATACGAATTTTGTGAATTCGAATTAAAAAAAAAATATATATATAATGACAATTTTTCATATTATGATCTTTTAAAATTCAAATAATTTCGATAGCAACTTAAATGACTTTTATTTGGTATTTGAATTTGTTAGAATGTAACAATAGTTTGACATTCGGATCTCTAATTTGGAAATCTTTCGAAAAATCGTATTTTTTTGACATGGTAGAGGTCTGGATTATCAAAAAAAAAAGATATTTATTAAATTAGATTTGATCGTAGACATTAACTTTTGCAGAGTGCCCATGAAAGTATAATATATATATATATTTTCTAGCACTTGATTGATATTTTAATAGATGAAGTTAGCAATTATGAGTAATCATTAAATACATATATTTATATTTCCCATATTTATACCCGTGTGACAATAAGTTAAATGACTATCCGTCCATTACCATGCAACTGTTTTTATTTGACCATTATTCTACGTCAGTAATACATAGTTAACTTTAATGGTCAACGATTGAATAAAATATAGTCGGTGTAGTGGAAGAGATTTAAAGAACTGCCTTTCAGCTTATATTTTTTTTTGGATATAGCTGAAAGACTTTGTGCATTTAAAATTTTGCCAAAAGTAATTAACAGGTTGATATAATTTCTAAATTACGGTCATACGGGTATCCCAGAGTTGCCACAGTCTACTCAACTACACTCTTCCTAGTTTTATATTTTTTTAATAATTTAAAAAATAAAACCAATTGGTTCCAAGATACAACTTATATCCTATTAAGTACCTTTTAAATCTTAACATAATCCTTAATTAATACATACTTATTTTATGTAATTAGAAAACACACTTAAAAGTTTATTTGAAATATTTTTCTATTCTCTTTTTAATGTCATTTCTTTTATAATCACGACATATGTACATATATATTAAAAAATATTATTTTTCTCAAATGTATCAAATCTATACAATAATTCTATACTTCCAAGATATTTAATACAAAATTCGCACAACACTCATGTATAAACGTTACCTAGGGAGTATAAAGAAAAATTTATAAAATCACGTGAAAAGCTTTTGGGATTTTTAGGTGTTGACACCACTGATTATGTTTGTTTATTTAATTGGCAGTATAAATAAAATAAATATACATTTATATACTTATATATATACATTTGAAAATGAAAACTACTGGTTTTCAAAATCGAAATGTGTCAAGGGAGAAATGCTGATGTGAAAAAAAAATAACACATAACGTTGATATGCAATCTAATGTATATATACTTATGTATGTACTATGTTATGTACCAAGATATATATGGAAGCAATTTCTTAATTTGTTTACATTTCTTTTTTGCAAAACTGAATATAAAATTTGGTGAAACCCCTTATAACAATATGTACAGCTGATGGTATATTTACAACTATGTACAGATTTAAAAAAAAAATTTTAATTACACGTTTAGTGCACTAATGGATTTGAACAAATTGGATTTTAAGCATTAGTTAAGTAATAAAAAATATGAAAAAAAAAAAATATTTAAATTAAAATTTAAAAGCAATAAATACACCATTTAATTAAAATGAAATGAATTTTTTATATTTAAAATTTCTGTTTGTACCATAAAGATTAATAAAAAACGATTAATATTGATTTAATTTGGTAATTAAAATAGTAATAATATCTAGTTAGTATATATTTAAAATTAATTAGGATCGCTTCAAAAGTTACAAAATACTGAGATTTAACAAAATTTTAATTTAAAGTATAATTTAAAAAAAAAAAAATGTCATATTAGGTTCATAATATTATTTATTTGTATTTAAAACTTAAAATTTAAAATTTTTTTAAAAATAAATAATAGGACAAATGACTCTAAATAGGACGAGTGAGTTTTATTGGATATCATAGTTCGTCAAAGTTATTTTTAAAATGAAAAATCAACTTTTCGATCCTAGGATCCAGTAATTTATAAAATTATATGATTTAATTACTAAAAATCTGATAAATAAACACTTTTTTAAAATAAGATAATTCAGTGATAGAAAACTATTTTTTTTAGGATACTTTGTATAAATATACTTATTTGCTAGTCATAAGTTTCATAAAGCTTTAGTTATAGTCAAGTTTATAGATTTTGTTATAATAATAATATTTTAAATAGGTTCGTATCAAAATCACGTTTTCAGAAATCCTGTAAAGTGAAATCCCGCCAGTCAAAATTGCGCTACATAAAAATCCCATTTTTTTTTAGTTTTTTTTAAATGAAATCAAAATTTTCCGATTTTTTGTAAAATTTTCATATTAATGATCTTATACGAAGTCACTGTTAGATAATTAGATTTAGTTAGATTGGCGCGATCTGAGTAATGGTAAAATATTTAAGACATAAAATATGATAAAGCATGGAATTTTATAGAATTTTAATTAGAGATGAATTTGAGTTTTTGTGATTCTTCGGTGTCGGGATTTCAATTGTCGGCATTTTGATATGGCGGTATTTTGGTTTGGCGGAACTTCGATTTAAGAGATTTAAACGGGAACGTTCCACAATTTCGGTTTGGTAACTCTTTTATTTAAATCTCGTTTTTAGAAAATCTTGTTTTTAGAAAATTTCGTTTTAGAAAATCTTGTTTTTTATTGAAAAATCTCTTTTTTAATTGAAAAATCTGGTTTTTAAAGATTTTTGAGTTGGATACAAAACCAGAATTATCAGCCTTTTCCATAATATAAAAAAAGAGATTTTCTAAAAACAAGATTTTCTAAAACGAGATTTTCTAAAAACAAGATTTTCTAAAACGAGATTTTCTAAAAACTAGATTTTCTAGACGAGATTTTGTGAAAACGAGATTTTATGAAAACGAGATTTACTAAACCCAGATTTCAGACCCAATCCGATTTGAACAAATATAGGATTTTGATACGGACCCAATTTAAATAAGGTATTTGTCCAATTTCCCTAACTGCAAAATAAATTAAAAAAATAACAATATTTACAATGCATATTTCAGCTCAACTAATTATGTACCTACATACAATTAATCAAAATCTCTGTATAACAATTTAAAATTTTAATTAAATCTAACAGATTATACTTCTTTGAAAAAAAATTCCAAAAAACTTATAATTACCTATCAATTTCATTAATTACTTATTTTATACATTAAACATGTAATGTAACCTTCCATAAACTATAAATAAATTTAAAGTTATATTTTTAATTCTCAGTTGATTAAATATTAAATAAAATAATTATAGATACTTACAATTTAAAAAAAAAAAAGCTGCAATGTTATGTTGATATCAAAAATAATTTAAAAATTATTTTTGACCTAAAATATACACGTGTATGTAATATATAATATAAAATATAAAATAATTAAAAAAAAAACCCAAAATAAATAAACTAAACGATTTTATTAAAAAAAAATTTTAGTTTTACTTGGTATTTATTTATTTAACTAAAATTTTTCAGTATAATTAAAAAAATGGTTATTCTATATTTTAAAAACATATTTCACATAACATTGTATAAATAACAATTATTTAAATAGAAATTAAACAAATATAATATTCGTAATAATTCTAAATCAATTATTATTATTAATAATAAAAAAAAAATAAAACAATTATTTAAAAATAAAAATCAATAATCAAATTAATTAATACTTTTTTCATTGAATTTTAATATCAAATATGAATGCAAATAAAATCATTTATAATACCTACTTAGTATTTAAAAATAAAATCATACATACGTTGATGCAAATAAAAAAATTTTAATTCTATAATTTTAGTTATAAATATATTCTATATTAGTTAACAATATAAATATAGATATATATAGACGGTTTTTTTTATACCTATATTTAATTTTAATATACATGTGTATAAACCTACATTTTTTTTATCAAGTTAACCATTTTTAAGTTATTTGCAAATTTGCAGAAATTAAAATGATGAGTAAGAAGCTAAAACGCCTACAAACCTATGTCATAGTTTTCTAGAAAACATTTTCGGAAGTGTAGTAACGTCAATTAAAAATACAAAAATACCGAACTTATAGTTTTAAATTTTATACTAAAGAATGCGCTTAAAAGTTTCCAATAGTTTCAGAACAATTCGTAACTATACAGATGTATTACAATCATAAATAGCTCAATTACTTTTTAAAACTCAATTACTTTTTAAAAATAATTTTTATTACTAAAATTTAAAATCACTTATACTAATCAATTGTTTTAAACCTTGTACTATAAAGAATGCAAATTCCCAAAGTCCCCAAAAGTTTCAGAACCATTCGTAACTCTAACACAATACACATGTATTACAATCATAATTATATTCACTAATTTGTCTTTTAAAGTATTAATATTAATTTTCAAGTTAAAAATTCAAAATCACTTGTACTAATCAATTGAAAAACAAAAAAATACTTTTATTTCCTCAAAAAAACTTTTAAATATTTAAAAAACTTATCAAAAATACAATTTTTTTTTTTTTTAAATAAATAATCACCAAATTTATATAAGATTAAACTATTAAAGCATAAACTAATCAATTTTTTAAACTTAACAAACTAGTTTCACACAATCGTTTTTGTTGTTTAAAAATAAAAAATTACTTAGTATTTATTACTAAGTATATAATTTAAAAATAAATTTTGAATATTTTGCAATTCTGTACTATAAATAAAATTCATATATACTGTATGTAAAATTTAATTTAAAAGATATCAAAAAATGTGTAGTTTAAAATGTATAGAAAACGTTATTGAACCGTATACCGCATATTAACAAATTACAAAAAAAAAACCCCCTTAATGCAAGTTAAGAGAATCAACAAAATCAGCAAAAAAAAAAAAATTTTTTTTAAATAAAAACAGGTTATTGAGTCATCCACCAATTTGCTTAAAGATACTTCTCTTTAAAGCAGATAGATTACGAATGAATATGTTTTTTATTTTTAATATTAGAGTAATTTTTTAATCTAAACACATGTGATTATTAGTTTTTGTTATACTCTTTTATTAAAGTGTCTATAATTTTTTTATTAACATGTGTGCATATAATATATATGAATTTATAGTAGGTATATATTATTTATATATATATATATACAATGAAATAGTGACATATGAAAATTATAAGAAAACATAGCACTATATAGATGGAATAATTTTGTGTTTTACATTTTTTATATGGTATTAAAAATCCAATAAAAATACACTTTAATTCATTTTTATAATATGGTGTACACTCATAGTGTACACACTGTACAACAACAACAAAATATTTTATTTTAAAACACGACATGTGGTCGTCTTTGGTCACTTAAAAATATACTTGATATTAAATACAATATTGTAATTATATTATGTATTATATTATTTAGTTTTGTTACTTTTTATCTTCATATATATTTTATTTAATACTTTATTTAATATGTATATTAAAACAATTAGTATATATTGTATATATTTTAAATTATCTTAATAAAATTTTATTTATTTAAGTTTATAAAATGATATTATACAAAGTACTTTTAATTCATTTGAATTAAAAATTTATTTAAATTTACTAAAAATACTTAAAATAAATCCGAAATATGTTACAGATATTTTATTTTATATATACATATAAATACATAAATATATTGATTTCTAACATTTTTTCATTTAATTTATTAACACGTTAAATAAGCTATAAATTATCTGGTTTTTATAAAATTAATTAAAACTGAAAGTAGTTATTATAATGTAAGAAATATACATTTGAGAATTTGTTGATTCAACAGCTTTTTTTAAGAAGTTTATTAACTTTTAGCGCGATCAAAAGATGTCAATTCATGATGTCAATGCCAATTGAATTGGTTTATTATCAATTGCAGTGGAAGTTAAATTTTGTGAAAACATATTTGGGAATGAAAAGTACTTATGCCAACAATTTAAACATATATAAAACCTGGAATTAACCGTTTGTCAATCTGTCAGTACTTCAGTATTACCGTTAAATGTAACTGACAGATAGTTAAACAACGCGTTTTAAGTTTAAACTAAATAAATTTGAAGAAGCTAAAAATTAAAAACTATGGTATGCAAAAGTAATCAAATATTAAATTAAAAAAAATATAAATTTATAAATTGAATTTTACAAATAACTATAGCTAATACCAGAAGCGCATTGCCCGTTTCTGTGCATCTAAATGGGTTTCTAATTGTAATTGATGTTATTGAAAAGAATTAACATAAAAATAAAACATGGTATAAAAGGTAATACACATGGTAAATTGTGCAGAAATAGGTTACGGTATTCAACAACAAATATTTTAGGACTTTCTTTTGGGTCAAAGCAGTACTTCGCAAAATTGAACGTAATTCGCGTCGAAAATATTTTTTAGATCAATCGTTATGTCGATGCTTCTCTCGCAGGACTTTTAAAATAATTTTTAAAGACGGACTTTGATTTTTATTTTAATCTAATTATTTCGAAAAAAATTTTCAAGATAAATTATTTTTTGATGATACTGACACTTCTGGTAATTTACATTTTAACGTTTAATAATATAAAACAACGGTAAAGAAATTAGGTACAATGATACTAATCTAATGAGCAACTCTTCATTAATTTTGTTCTGATTTTAACAATAGCAGTTTATATAAAATTTCAGTAATAAATAATTCACTGGATGCCGGATTGCCTCATTGGGACTTATTTGAATTTTTTAATCGAACTTTTGTCTCACCAAAAGGCAGTAATAACTGATTTCATAATTCACTGGATGCCGGATTGCCTCATTGGGACTTATTTCAATTTTTTAATCAAACTTTTGTCTCCAATCCAAAATGCGATCAACTCTTCAACGCGTGTCTATACAAAAAGAGCGGAAGCTCCAAGAACGCGCGGTCGACATCCTGCGTGATGCAGTTGAGTTCTCGCGTAAGTGATTGTAGCCAGGTGCCACTCTATTGCAATATTAATATTATATCCGAAATTCTGAATTAGGAGAGATTTTTGAATTTAATTTTCGGAATCAAAGTTATATACATCTTTTACGGAATATTTATATATAGTATAAGTATGTATATGCGATACTTTGAATTCGGAGATATTTTATAATTGTTTACAAAATCACAGGATTATACGCTTTTTCTTCACAATATGTGTATAAACTTCCCTTCATTTCATATGATATAAATATATATGTATCTGATGATGATTTTATAGTCGGCAGTATTAATAAAGTTTAGTCTAAAATTTTTTTCAAATTTTATATATTAATCTCATTTCAATGAGATAGATGTCTCATGGGAAATTTGACCATGGAACTTCTAACATATCACCGAATTTGTCCAATTTATGGAAAAATAATTATTTAACCTTGTTTTAATTAATTTGAAACAAGTAGTTTCCACAATAAAAGTAGCAGTTAACGTGTTAAATAAAGAATATATATTAAAAATTTCGTTAAAAACGATTCGTTTGTTTTTTGATTATTTTTTTTTTGTTATCAGTTCAATTTACAAATAATTTGTGTCTGATAAGAAATTAAACAAGCATAGAAAATATTTTTGAAATGATTGTAATTCCACTTATCACTTTTTGCTTTTGATTTAAAATTAGAAATAAAATTTTTCGTGAAATACATAACACTTATGTGAGTTTTGGACTAATTACAAAAAAAAATTGTAAATATTATTTACTCATTTTGATTGTTAATTTTTGATAAACTAGTAAATTTTTTATAAATTTTTTAAATTAAACTTCACGACTTTTTTGTTGCTTTTCATTCTATTTCAAGAATGTTGTAATGTAAAAATATAAGTACTTATTTTAAAACATTTGTAATTTAATAAAAAATAAGACTTGGAAAAATAATGTGTATTATTAAAAATTTACTAATTCAATTCCATTTATTGGGTTTTTTGATAAAACATCTAAGCAGGTACAACTAAAGGTTTTTGAGATTGAAGTTTTATCAGATTTAATGAAAATTAAATTTGCCATAAAGACTGCAGTTTAAAAACCCAGATAATTTGAAGAGTATTCTATAATTCCAGGAAAAAATTTAAAAATTTATAAATTGATATATTTCTTAAATAAAAATATATTTTAAAGAACAGGTTTTAAAAAACTAGAAGATTAGATTAAAATTTTTTAAATACCAAACTAATTTAATACTGTGCTGTGAATTTGATCACGTACACAAAAATATGAATTCCTATTCCTAAATTTTTTTAAAATATTATTTAAAATTGAAAAGTCAGCACTGATGACATGAAATGAGTCACTATGACAGTTCAATATTTAAATTCTACAATGATATTGCGATTTTTTTTAATTCCATGAAAGAAAACGGGATTTTAATAAGTTAAGTCGGGTTTTTTTATGGCAGAATTTTAGAAAATTGGATTTAAAAAAAAAATGGGATTTGAAAATTCAGGAGTGTACGTTTCGCTCCTGATGTGAATCTAAAAGTTAATATTATGATTATCTTATTAGAATTGTGTATTAATTAGCAAACTATTTCTTTGAGTAATATCAGCTTGTTAGAAAGCAAAAATATTTTGTTTTCAATAAAAAATATTTTTCAAAGTTCAATTATTTGACATTTAAAAATGTAGAGAAACCGAAAAAGTTAAAAAACTTTTCTAATGACTGTGTAATGGCTGCGACATGGCTGCATATATTGTAGACACTGTCATATAATTCAATATATTTAACTTAGTTTGAAAGATAGCAACGTGTTGAGAGCGAAACGAGTGCGTTCATTGTAGATAGGCTATAATAACTGTCTAGAATTAATTGTTTTTGACAGTTAGGTATAGTTAAATATAGAACAATAATATCAAGTAAATTGATGTCATGGTACATTGATTTTATACTATGGAGTAGTTTTTTAAAAATACTATTCACAATAATTAATAACTTTTACTAGAATATGAATAATAAATATATTAATAAATTAACTATACATAACTATATCAAAGTAGATAATGTCATGTTGCTGTCATTAAAAATGTTAATAATTAATTGATTATCAATTAGGTGAATTTTAATCTTTACTTATTAATCAAATTTAAATAATTATTATTTTAATGATAAGTATATTGGGATTAAAAAATGTGTATAATTTTAAAGTAAAATAAAATATAGTAAAATTTTCAGTATGTATTTTCACTTATATAGGAATAATTATATATATTATATTAATTATAATATATATATTTTATTATCAAATTAAGATATTTTTTTTTGTAATTATCACTTTAATATGATAATAACTTAATAATTTTTTTTATGAATATTAATAAGGAATAAATTAAAATTTATAATAAAGGTGGCGAACATTATTTCTCTAATTTTATATAGTTATAATAAAATAAGTTATTAATTAAATATTTCTAAATAAATATTTATGATAAGTAAATATCTCAAACTTTGACTTGTTTTTAAGTGACTATTCAAGTGACTTGCTTAAGTGACTGTTTTGAGTTGTTTAAATGACTATTCTGAGATTGGTGTAATTTCAAATGTTACACATACTTGCTCCTCAAACAATCAAACAATAAGATTTTTATTATTATAATACCAAGTTATTTAAGATTAAAAATTAACATACTTAGGTAATATTACAAAAGACTTTAACAGACTAAAGAAGTTTGGCAACCTTACTTTAAAATTTAACTTAAATAACTTATTTTAAAAACATCGTCCAGAAAATACATGTCTTCACCAACCGCTGTCTGCGCATAATCTGCAGAATATTCTCGCCTAGCAGAATAAGCAAAGAAGACCTATGGAGACTTACAGGAGAGAAACTCATACTGAGGCAATTAAGAAAAAAGAAACGGAGGTGGATAGACCATACGCTAAGAAAAAATCAGAACAACATAAGCCGTATGGCCTTGGAGTGGAACCCCCAAGAAAGCAGAAGACACGGGCGCCCAAATAACATCTGGAAGACTATAATAAGCGATCTCAATCAGTGTAACCTCAATTGGAAGAATGCAAAAACAGCAGCAGGAAACCGAGTGAGATGGAGATTAAAAAAACTTATTTTAAAAAGCATATCCTATAATTGAAGCAATTCTTCCATAATTTAAAACATATTATATTGATAATACAATCTTATATAGATCATTTATAATAAAATGTTAAGAATATAGAATGTGAGAGTTATTAACACTACATGAAACCCTCTTACTTAAATATTAAAAATTTTATTTCATTCTATATTCTTTTCAATAAAATTTTATCTTAGAAATTTTGATTACTCATAATTTCTTAAAATCAATGTTCTTTAAAAACCTGTAATTAAAATATTACTACGTGTTAAAAATGGGAGACATAAAAAAATCAAAGTTCAATGATTTGGTTATTCAATTTTTTTTTTTTTAATTTTTTGAACTCTCTTTCAATAATTAAACATTTGATTTAACATTGATGGTGTTGTTGAGAAAAAGACATTTAATAATCAACTTAGTTTGAGTCGCTTATTATTTTTGTTATTTTAAAATATCTTCAGCAACTATAAGTATGATGTTTACCATAATTGGAGCAAGGCCAACATCAACTATGCAAAAGTATGCCATTTACAGACAATATTAACTTATAAATTTATTTGGAAATTATTTTGGTATGATATTAAAAATCTTTTGTACATATTGATATGTGTATATAAGATGCTTTAATTCAATTACTTAATATTTACTCTGAAATAAATCAGAGCATTTTTAAATAATACCTATATTTATGTCTTAAAAAGTTTGATTATTCATTCATTCATAATATTTAATTATTATAATTAATAAAATTTAATAACAAATTATAGTCATTAATTTCAAATATTAATTTACCCTATAAATAAAATCTTTTTTTTAATTTATTGATAAGTAATGAAAAAGTTAATTTGTGTACTCAAAGTTTAATATTTAATAATAAAAAAACAAAAAATACTTATCTGAAATAATTAAAAGATTTTTATAGAATTCTTTTTGATTGCATATAATTGAACTATTGAAATATTGAACGACATTAATTATACTTATTATTAATATATGTATATATCGTTTTGTAACATACGGAATTTATTAACATTATAATGAACATTGATAAAATAAATAAATCATATTGAACAATTTTATATATTTAAATTATATGAAAATAAGTAATTTGTATAAAAAAATATTAAAAAACGAGGAAGAGTGTAGTAGAGTAGACTGTGTCCACTCTGGGATACCCGTATAACCGTTATATAAACATTATATCATTATTATTATAAACATTAATTACTTTTGGCAAAATTTCAAACATACCAGCTTTATTAGGTGATATAAAATGCTCATATAAAAGAAGGAGTTGTATGGCAGCTAGTCGAACCCTCTGCAGTAGACCAACCAAATTTTGCCGTAACTTTGGCCATTACACTAAACTATTTTTGGCAAAATTTCAGACACTCAGCTTTAATAGGTATATAGAGCAATGCTCATACAAAAGAAGGAGTTGTATGGCAGCTACTCGAACTCACTGCAATAGACCAACCAAATTTTGCAGAAACTTTGGCCATAAAACTAAACTACTTTTGCCAAAATTTCAGACACGTAGCTGTAATAGGTACATAGAAATACTCATATAAAAAAAGAAGTTGTATGGCAGCCACCCGAACCCATGGACCAAAATGGCTGGATTTAAATAGCGATGACGGCTATTGCAAAAAAACGAATTTGCGAAAATTTCAAGATCCTAGCTCCTTTAGTTTATGAGTTATCGTCCGGACGGACGGACGGACAGACATACATAGCTAAATCGATTTTTTTTTCGATTCTGATCCGGTCCATACACTTGAGTCTATATCTACCCCCCCTCCTTCTCTGCGTCACAAACGTAATGGCAAATTTATTATACCCTTTGACTATATAGTCATACGGGTATAACAATTCGCTTATAATGTATGGTATACAACACGTAACGTTTAGTATAATACGTCTATACGTTTTATCTGCTAGGGTAAAACTATCTAGTAAATATATGTTCACATCTTTCTACAGCTTTTTATACTTATTAAATATTTGAAAATTTAAAAATTTATATATATGGGGAACCCTATTAATTCAAACATGTTCTAAAAAAATAGAAAATCCGATGAAACTTCAATTTAGTTCCCAGGTTAAGTAAAATCTTTGACTTTTTATTAAAAAACAAGGTTTTAGATAATCTGAAAACACGTTTTATAAAACATTACGTACCGTTACTGTTGGTACTGTTCCATATTTAATATCAAAAATATTTTAGGACAACATAAAATCTTGAAAACTAATCAAGTCCTTCTTAAATGAATTCCAATCATGATAAATTATCAAATAATTCTTTAACAATAGATTTTATATCTTAGGATGCGTTCATGTGGGAGCTGCGATAAGTGTCGATAAGAGCATAGCATAGAAAATTGATATTGTTTATCGATTATCAAAGTGAATGAACACCTTTATTTAAATCATGTATATCGTTTTCTACGTTACACTGTTATCGACGATCTTATCACTTATCGCAGCTCCAACGTAAACGCACCGTTATCCCCTTTGCATTCAAAACTTTATAAATATAATTTCGCGAAAAAAATAGCCAATTTAAAATTTATAAATCTGTTTTTACCCGGAAGTGTAATAAAATTACTTTTTTTATTTAAAGATTATTTAAATATAATTGTAATAAAAAATTATTTTAATTTTTAAATTTTTATTAACTTTTTTTAATGATACATATATGTTTATATTTAATTATTATTAATATTAAGTAGTTGTTAATGATAATATATTACTTATATTAATTATATATGACATACTTATACATATATATTTTTAAAATAAATAATAATTAATATTCGTGTGTTAAGTAATTATTCAAAATTAATAAAAATAATATAAGTAATAATTAATAATAAAAATTTATTGATTTGATTTTTATACATATAGTTACCATTTTATATGTATGTAGATTGTATTTTATTTAATAAAAAAATAATATTACTTATTTTACAATATAATAAGAAATTAAGTAATATCATTTCACAAAAACAAACATCAATAAATTCAGAAAAATTAGTAAATTAAATTAAATTAATTACCTACTATTATATTAAAGTCTTTTTAGTTATTTTATAGAAAAAAAAAGACGTATAAGGTTAATCAAAATTTATTAAAAACATAAGGTGTGGTCGTAAATGTAAACTTTTTGACGTAAAATATGCCATTTGACATTTATTATGATTTTAAGACCAAACAATTTGCAATCAGTAGACATTCAATTTACAAATAAATTTTTGTGGTCGTAAAAGTAAATTTTTTAGTTTTGCAATGGATATAAAATCAACAGATTGTTTTTGTTTTCCACTTTTGAAATGAGTTTCCATCGCTAATCTTGTACAAATTAGTAGTTTTAAGATGGATGTGTCCCACAACAAACTTTGTGATTCACTTTCAGTTTCACTCCTCTTAATTTAAATTTAAATTAATTTACAAAAAAAGACATAATATTTTCTTACTTACATTATTAATCATAAAAATAAAACAAGGCTGAACGCTCAAAAAACTGTACCTTACTACTTGGTACCTTACTAACTGATTGTAAATAAAAAATTTAGTTTGCATAGTTGACGTTTACTTTACACATATTTCACATTTACGATGAGGTTCAGTTAGCAATAATTTTTTACATAATTTTTGGTCGTAAATTCAAAATATGCATATTGACAGAAAATTTGCATTTACGACCATAAGAATACTAAGGGTTTTAATAAATTAATAATATAATAAAAAATTTCAAAGTATATTTTATAATTATACTAGCTAATACCCGGTGAGCGTTGCTGCGCCTCTCAATGGAGGTTTAATTGAAATTGATTTTACTGTAAAAAGTTACACAAAACACAAAAATTACACACGGTGTACACATGTAAAGCTTAAAATGTATGAAAGCAATCTTTTTAAAACGATTTTTCTAGGATTATTCTAGTAAATTTTGAAACTTTCTGTAATTCGAAGCAGTACAAAATACTTTCCAAAATTTGACGTAATTTAGGTATTTAGGTACTTAACAGACTCAACTTCATTTTCAAGTTGCTTCACACATATAAAATTTGAAGTCAACCGGTCAAATCGTTTCTAATTTAGAGTTAAGTAACGCAATATTTATAAAAAAACACTGTGCCCCAATGGGTTAACGGAACTACACTTTCTCTTTGGGTAAAGCAGTATTGCGCAAAATTGGACGTAATTTGCTTCCAAATCTTTTTTTTGTCAATAGTCGGGCCGGCATGGGTTAACCAATTGCAAGTCTGTTAAAAGAGTTAATTTCATTCTCAAAACGGAAAACATATACAAAATTTGAAGAAAATCGGTTAAACCGTTTCTAATTTAGAGTAAAGTAACCAAAAAATTTATAAAAAGCTGTTGGGCCGCAATGGGTTAATGGAATATTTTGTTTGAGGCTTTCTTTTTAGCCAAATTCCAAAACTGTTAATAGTGTTAACTCAATTTTCAAGGAGCATCACGTATACAAAATTTGAAGTCAATTGGTCAAACCGTTTGAATTTTAGAACAAAGAAGTTTAAATACTTGCACCACAGCCCCAACTTGGCGGTTCGTTAGAGCAAAATTTTTGGGCCACGATTTCTTTCCGTACTCAAAAACTTCTATATACAAATTTTCATGAAAATCGGCTGGGCAGTTAGGAGTCTATTCGCTACAAACAAACAAACAAACAAACTTTCGCTTTTATATATATAGATATACCAAAATAAATTGTTTATATTAATTATTTCTCTATTTTAGATATTCTCTTGTAATTACTTACTATTATTAAATAATAATTAAGTATTATAAAAAACATAATTTAATTGATTTAATATATTTTAATTGGAAATAAATTAGTCTTTTTTATTATATAAAATACGATTTTTTATTGTATTTTTTTATTATTTTTGTAGCTCTCATTTCTAATATAGGATATGTTAGCATATGTTTGTAATATCCAAATATTTACATCCATTGTATATGTAGTCAACATTTTGGTACAATAATATTTCAACTAATTACCAAAAAAATCGTTTTTTTTGTTTTTTGCATGCTAATTTTTTAACAATTATTGATTAGATCTGATAAGTTCACACATGATAGTTCAAAGGCTATTTGTATTAAATATTTTGGAAAGGACAGTTAAAATATGTTGGAAAATTTATCCAGTTCGCTTAATAAAGCTAATTAAAAAGAGGAACGAGATTTAAGAACTTATATTACTTACATGTTTATAATATTGTAAATTGCAATTGACTTATTGAGTAATATAAGGACTTATAATTAACTATGTTATTTTATATTTAAATATTTCAATATATTTGAGTAATAATTTAAATAATATATTTGAGTACTACTTATACACTTCAATTCTTGAAGGCTAATCACTTCTTACGATGCGCTGCTCAGTGCATCTCTTCTATAAAAAATTTTCACGTCTGGCTATTCTTAAAGACTTTTTTTTAGAGGTGATATAATTTTTGTAATGTTGGTAGGCATAACAATTTTTTGTTTTTACTTTTGAGTTTTTGTTGTTGTCAAAAGTTATATAAAAATAACTGTGCAAGAGTTTTTTTAATTTGTATGATTCTTCTGAGTATTAAAAAAAAAAATATACAGAATTTTAGAAGAAGTATAAGAAAAAAAATTCAAACTCTTTAGAGAATGGCCAAACTTTATGATTTTGCAAACTGACATCACGTCAAATTGACAACATGACGTTAATATAACTTTTGAGCCTTTAAGAATAGCCAATCATCATTTTGTAATATTCATCGTATGCTACGACTTCAAGAATTGGGGTGATATTCTCACAATTTTCTAGAATATTGACATTATATGTCAAAAATATGCGAGCCATTCATAGCAACATTCATAATAAATGGTTGATTTATTTCAATTTTATTGTATAAATTGTAATTATACCCGTAAGACTATATAGTCAAAGGGTATAATAAATTTGCCATTACGTTTTCGGTAGATATAGACTCAAGTGTATGGATCGGATCAGAATCGAAAAATAAATCGATTTAGCTATGTATGTCCGTCCGTCCGTTCGTCATCACGATAACTCAAAAACTAAAGGAGCTAGGATTATGAAATTTTCACAAATTCGTTTTTATGCAAAAACCGGAATTGCTATTTAAATCCAGCCATTTTGGTCCTCGGGTTCGAGTACCTGCCATACAACTTCTAATGTTATATGAGCATTACTCTATACCTATGAAAGCGGCGTGTCTGAAATTTTGCCAAAAATAGTTTAGTATAATTGCCAAACTTACTGCAAAATTTGGTTGGTCTACTGCAGAGAGTTCGAGTAGCTGCCATACAACTCTTTCTTTTATATGAGCTTTACACTACACCTGATGAAGCTATATGTTTGAAATTTTGCCAAAAGTAATTAACTGGATGATATAATGTATATGTTACGGTCATACGGGTATCCCAGAGTTGACACAGTCTACTCTACTACACTCTTCCTCGTTTTTTTTTACGAATTAAATATTTAGATTCAAATTAGGTAGAAAGAAGGGGATGCAACTGTATAACTATTTGCTTATATAAAATATAATATTCCAATTCATTCTAAAAAAAATTATTTTTTTTTATATGACCATTAATAATTGTTTAATTAAAAATATATAATTAATTTTAAAATATATGTAATAACACTTAATATGTGGTATGTAAGTGGTTTGTTTTATGTTCAAAATTTTATTTCTTCTTCAATCCCCTTGCCTAAAAACTCTTAAAAATTTTCAGATTTATTTGGGTCTTAAACTTCAGTTGTTCTGAAAGTTTTACTAAGAAAGCTATAATGATATAACGACAGAAGTTAAATAAACTTCCAAATTAATTAATCAACTTGTATAAAGCTATGGATTAAAATAACAGATTTTATTTCTAGAAAATGATGAAAAATCAAAGTCCATTAAAACAAAGTCGTATGAGTTTTTAAAAATTTTTTAAAAAAACATTCAATAACATTAAGCCTTTCGATTTATATTGCCAAATACTATAAACTACAGTGTAGTTATGAGTACCATAAAAATTTCAGATATAATTTTGTATAAGTGATTTAGTGCTATTTTTGAACAATATTTGATACTTTTCAATGTTTATAACTGTATGATTATTAGTCAAAAGTGTATACCAAATTACGTTTGGGACACAGAGAAGGAGGGGAGTAGATAAAGACTCAAAGGAAAAGCAAATCGATTTAGCTATTTATGTCCGTTCATCCGCTCGACAACTGAAAAAATAAAGGAGATACGATTTTGAAATTTTCACATATTTGTTTTTATACAATCGCAACCATTTTGCTCTACGGGTTCAAGTAGTTGCCATACAACTTCATATTTCATATGAGCATTCCTAATAAAGCTGGATGTCTGAAATTTTGTCAGTAGAATTTAAATTTAATTGCCAACGTTTGAATAAAATATTGCCGATGTAGTGGAAGAGGTTCGAAGAGCTACCTCTTAATTTATATTTTCTTTTTTTCATAACTAAGAACCTAATAAACTTTTAAAAAATATAATGTCTATATTACAATCATACGGATATCCTACAGTTGACACAGTCTACTCTACTATACTGATCCTTGTTTTTGGAATTGATTTAGTGCGATTAGTTAGATTTTAGTACGAAGTGCAATAGTTTCGGACATGGCCTTAATAGTGCTTATAATAAATAATAAATAAAAATACTTATCCTTATTATTTCAATTAGTACTACAATAATTAAATTTATGGAAAAAATTAATTTAATAATTTATTTGTTTGATTTATCAAAAAATACATTGTTTTCTATATTTATAACAACCCTTTTTTTCTTTATTGTACATCTAATTGTAATTACATACCACATGCTGAAAATAGGGTTGTTCTTAAAAATAAAGGCAGATGCATATACATATATATATATATATGTATGTATAAATGATATTTCACGAAATAATTTAATACACTTTGCAAATAATATATATAAATATATTAATATTGATATACCAGATTTCAGATACACCAGATTATATCAGATTCGTATTTGACAACTTTGACATAAATAAGTAATCATTAGTTTATATGAATACTTACATTCAGTTCTACACTGTGAATACTGTTAACACTATGTTCAACACTGTGCTGTAATTTTTTCAATTTCATATTTATTTTTAGAATTTAATCATAATTAAATTTTGAAAAAAATTTTTAAATTAAAAAAATGATTATTTTAATAAAAAAAATTTTTTAAATAGAACAATAATTAAATAATAATAGAATTTTCTATTGAAATCTAAAATGAAGTAATAAAAATTTTATAAGTACTTACATTACTTATTTAATTAATTTTATCATTATTTTTTATCATTATTTTTTACAAAATTTTACACTTAATAAATTAAAAGCCCCAGTAATTTGTAAAGAATTTAAAATCTAAACAATTTTTTTAATATTTTGTGTAAAAAAAAATAAATTAAATAAAAATATATTATAATATTATATAATTACTTACTTAATGTTTTTATTTATTTTGTCGACTAGTTTAGTATGATATTTTATTTTAATTTAAAAATAAATTAAAACTTTTTTTGAATCAAATGATATCACGTCGAATATTATGATATCATTTTTGTTTTGATAAGTCATACAATAAGTTTTAGTAAAGATCTGATAAATTTATTTGTTTTTTTTTATGCAATACTAAGAAATATAAAAAAAAAAGTTTTTGGATTTAGTTTAAGATAAGTACTTACTGCAAAAACAAAAAAATTGTAAAATTGTAAAGTAAGCAAAAATAAAATTGTAAATATTTTGAAAAGTTTTTTATAGGGCGTTTATTGTGTCAGATAGTATAAAACAAATGAATATTTGGGTACATGAAATAAAGCCAAATGAAATAAAGCTATTTGACTGTATTTCATTATCAAATTTGAAATAAAGCCAAAAACCAATTTTTAAATTTTTGTCTTATTTCAATATGAGAAATTAAAATAAACCAAATTTGATTTTATTTCAAATTGCTAAATTTTTTGTAATGTGCAATGAATTGCTATTTTTCAAAAATTTTGTGAAAATTACATTTATATTTATACAATATTTATAGATATATGTACGTGAGATTCTGTATTAGGATGGTGTTTAGAGTTGGATTCAAAATTAGGATATTCCCCTTTTACAGAATATTTATATGTGAGATTTTGAATTAAGAGTGATTTTAGACTTGGATTCAAAATCAGGATTGCCGCTTTTCCCAGAATACTTATATATGTGTATATGTGGGATTCTGAATTAAGAATGGTTTTAGAGTTGGATTCAAAATCAGGGTATTCCCTTTTACCAGAATATATATATATATAAATATAGACTTGGATTCAAAATCAGGATTGTCGCTTTTACCAGAATATTTATATAAGTACTTATGTGTATATGCGGGACTCTGAATTAAGAGATTGTAGAGTTGGATTCAAAATCAGGGTATTCCCTTTTTCCAGAATATATATATATATATATATATATAGACTTGGATTCAAAATCAGGATGTCGCATTTACCAGAATATTTATATATGTGTATATGCGGGATTCTGAATTAAGAGATTTTAGAGTTGGATTCAAAATCAGTGTATTTTCCTTTTTAACAAAATATTTATGTACTATAAAATCCTCTCTGATTCTGGTATATTCACATAACTATAATAATTATATATATATACGAAGCGGTAGTACTAATTTTGATTTATCTCATGTTTAATATATTTTTGGCTTTATTTCTATTTCAAAAATTTGTAAAAATTAAATAAGGCCAAAAATTAAGAAATTATGATTTTGGTTTTATTACAAATGTGGTATTTAAATAAAGCCAAAAAAGTGCGATTTGGCTTTATTTCATTTGGCCTTATTGCATGTACCCGAATATTCACTTCTAATATATATGAGACAAGTCCCCGCAAAAACAAACTATTAATTCTTTTACTCATACAATTAAATACTTACTTAAAAGTTATGCTCTTACAAATACTGATTTATATTATTTTTACTTATTTCAACTTATCATAAAGAGATTTAGTTGAATAAGCACGATTGTTGTAAAAAAAAATCTGTTTCAGGTCATCCTATTTTTAAAATAAAGATTATTTTGCAAAAATAGTTATTTTATCAATTTTTTAGGAATTTTGTTTGTTTATCGTTAAAAATTTTATTGGATTGGTATAATAGGCTGCCATGCCAATTCAATTATTATACTTATATCATCAAATTCTTAAACTAATTTGGTTGCATGGTAAACAACTAAATAGATCTATTTACAATTTCAACATTCCAAAAAAAAATTCTTAGAAACATGATTGATAGGATATTCGTATGTACTAGTACTGGTATGTATGTAATAATGATTTACATAGAGATTTAAACAATATCAATTCGCCGTGGAAAAACTAAAAAATCATGCGCATGACGATTATATAAATCTACAAGCTACTCAAGTCCTACATTCCTTTGAAATACTTTCAAAAGTTTAAGCCAACAGCAAATGAAGGTTTATTCTTATATTAAATTTGAAGTTTCTGTTTTTATTTGTCTCCGAGATAGGTTTGTTTCCCCTTTGTTCGGTCAAAAGCTTCCAAAATCTGAATTTATTAGTCGATTTCGTCTATAATTCCCTCCCTACTTTTATGAATAGGGCGCCACAGTAAAAATTGCATCCAAATAGCGCCATTATTTTTTGAGATATTATTTTCTCGAACGGGCAAACGTACGGACATCGCAAAATCGAAGTTATTAACACTTTTATATACTTAGCTTGCTTTTTTGTTGGTGGATACAAATACCGTTCCAAAGTTAATATACTACTTTATCTAATTTAGGTGTTGGATAAAGCGCAATTCGTAAAAATATATTTTGAAAATATTCTCACATAAGATTTTAAAGATAGTCAGAATATCTCACATAATCTATATTACCATAGACAACAAGTTATACAAGAATTATGATGAAGCTACTACAGAAATTTTATATTCTTAAAATTTTTTAAAATTCTTGACATTTTTTGACGAAATTAGAAATTAGTTTCCACGACTAGTTCGTAATTAGGAATATAGAAGCTTTCAATGCTTTTCCGATCCCCAAACCTGTTACATATGACTGTGCATCTGTTATAATATAATTTGCGTATTATTTAGTGTACCAAGTTAAAATAAAATTAAGAATTTTTAGAAAATAAGAATAAAACAAAATTAAAAAATTTTTAATTCACATTTTATAACTCATTAAAATAAAATTGGGTAAACCCCCATTCTACTATGAAATTCCAAAATTTTTTAAACTTTTTTTTTCAAAATTTGACTTTGTCATTGAAAAATATCATAATTTTTAATTTTTTTCAAAGAGCGAGACTTTTGGGATGATTATGATTAAAGCGGGATGTTTATAAGTAAATCGGATGAATTAAATATAAAAATTTTCAAAAATTTCACAAGTCTAATTATTAAATAAAATACAAAAAACTAACTTTATATAAAATATAGTTAAAATCATTATTATAAATTGAAATTAATCAATAAATCTGTTATGATTTCCAATATTACGAATTAAACGCAAATTTTATTATATTTTCAAAATTTACAATTTACAAATAAAATATTGAATTAAAATAAAAAATTATTAAAAATATTTAAAAATTATTTTAAACTCTGGTATAACCATCGACTAATTAATTTTTTACAAATATTAAAATAATAAAATTATATAAAATTAAAGCAAGGTAATTTTTTAAACCAGTAATTACTTTAGTGTTGAAAATTAAATTTTAATTAGATTTTGTAAAAAACAAAATAACATCATCACCATGAACGTGTTACGCAAAATAATCGATTATTGATACAATTTTAAAATGACATAATAATAAAATTAATTGATAATATAATATTATAAAATATGTTTTTAATATTTTGAAATTTAAATTTATCTAAGTTATAGTAAAACAAGTGATGAAAAAAAACCAAGGGTTTTTAAAAAAGCACATTTTCAAATTTATATAGTATTACATACTGAGTTTAACTTTGGAAATATTTACTTGGAAATAGTTACTGCTTACTTATAAAATTTACTGCTAACAGTATAGTTTTTATTTTAAAGTTGTTATAGCCCTTCAATGGGGAACGTTGCCGAGTTTCTCAAGGATCTAACTTCATCTAACTCCTCTCCCCTCCGTCCCCCTCCATTTTTTTAGATTCTAGGAATTAAATTGTGAATTCCACAAAATTTTGGAATTTTACTTCGAATTATACAATCTAAGCAAAAATCGGTAAAACTGAGAGACACTTTCTTCAATTTAAGGAACCGCTTTTAAATTTAAGAAAAATCTTTAACATATGTTAAAATATAATGTTGCGCCTTTAAATTTTGTATATTAATAAAAAAAAATTGGACAGGTATTCAAGTTACAGGTGCTTAAAAATAGCAATATTTAAATTTTCGAGACCTTATAGCTCCTAAACAGGGGGCTTGACAAAAAGTTAACCGACTCCTACTAATATTTGAGGATCTAACTTCTCCCAAAATTTCAAGACCCTAGCTTGAACCGTTCAGAAGATATGTATGGCCAAAAATTTTGCAAAAATTGAGTATTGTGTAATGTTAAATTTTAGTACCGTATGGCAACCCTAAACATTTGTCTTTTAAATATTTATAAAGTTTATGAAACCAGCTATCGTTTGCCGTTTTCAGATTGAAAATATATCTAACACATCTCTTGTTTTAACAATTTGAATATAGGGCTTTTATCAACTTTGGGGGTGTAGCCCAATAACCGGTGGGGCTACATAAAAAAATTCTTCTACGGAATTATTTTTTTTGCAAAAACTACCCATGGTTAAAATTTCTTTACTCTATTTCAAACGGTGTAAAAGTTTTTGTAAACATTAGGACGGACGGACGGATGGACAGAGTGAAGCTATATAGGCACATTTTTACAAAATTTTTTGAAAATGTGCTAAAAATATTTAAATAATTACGACGTAAAATATTAAAAATATTGTTAAAGTACTAAGTACACGAAAAATAAAATCTAGATACTAAAGTTTACTGCAATCAAGGTTATTTTATTCTGATACATAAATTCAATATCTGATAGATAAACAGTATATATTAATACTTATTTATCGCAATATTAATTTTACTATAAAAGATCAATCAGATATAAGTTTAATTACTATAATCAGTTTTAAAAAATTGTTTCGAATTGAAGAACTAATTTTAAGTAGTGTGTATATTCATACGTCTATGCACACGATAACTCGCGTAAATTTCAACTGGTTTTAATGATTTTAAAAATCGGACTAAGGGATCGGGATACTCTCATACAAAAACACCAGACTTTTAAAGGAATCTCGAATTCTAACCATCGGTATATTGGAGACTATTGGTAGGTACCCATTAAGATTAGCTTTCATAAATAGATTTTAGTATCATAAGGTTAAGAGATTCTAGGAGTTATGAGCATGTCAAGTTCTAATAATTCTTTAAAATCCTAAGTGATTTTAAATAATTTTGATATGAATGCTTTTTTTGCCAAAATAGTAACTAAAATGTAAAATTGGACCATTTATACTTTTTCGCTTTATAAATAGATGCTACAAAACTCAAATTATTTTATTTCACATTTTAGTCACATTTAAGAGTCTTATTAAATGTTTATTAAAGAACAAATTGGGTGAATTCCCTATATATTTTTATAATTTATTTTTAGAAGTAGAACACTCATCTTTTATACTTGCAGACACACATTCCACCTTAATGATTTTTTTAGAATTAAAAAATAATTGTTTATTTTATTAGTTTTATCTTTAATTTATCTTTAATCTTTAAGGAATTAATGATGCTTTTGAATTGATTTTTTTAAGATATTTTATACTTTAGTAATATGACAAAAGCTTCGAATATATAGGCAGCATCATAAGCACAGATGGGGGAACAATAAAAGATATCGATAACAGACTAGGCAAAGCAAGGATGCTATTTGGAAGATTGGGAAATATCTGGAAATCCTCTCAGATCTCAAGAAGTACAAAGCTGAGGATTTTCAACGCCTGTGTTAAATCAGTTCTGTTATATGGCAGTGAAACCTGGCTAACCACCAACAGACTTACGAATAAGCTACAGGTTTTCATTAATAAATGCCTCCGAATAATTTGTCGGATATTCTGGCCAAATAGAATATCCAACAGTCAACTCTGCAGTATGTGTCGGGAAGATCCAATCGAAATACAAATTAGAAGGAAGAAAAATAGATGGATCGGGCACATAATAAGACGACCAGAAAATATGATAGCCAAGGCAGAAGAAGCATAGGAAGACCCCGGAACAGCTGGAAAAGAACAATATTGAAAGAGATAGGGAGAATTAACAACACATGGCCGCAAGTAATGGCAATTGCACAAAACAGAAATAGATGGAAAGGCTTAGTGGATGCCCTATGCTCCCTAGGAGAGTTGTAAGGGAAAAAAAAAAAACAAAATATGAAAAAAAAAACTAATCCTTAATAATATAAAATTATCTCCTGTCTATACGCGGCTCTCGGATTTAAAAGAAAATTATAGAAAAATCCTTAAATTAATTGTTTAATTCAGGGGTGCCGAAACGAAACGAAATAAAAATTAAAAGTTCCAAAACAATATTTATTTTGGAACAAAAATAATATAGCTCCGGTTTAAAATATTTTTCAGGAACTTTTATCTGAAATTAAATTTCATAACTTTTTTCTTGGTATTTTATTCATAAAGATCAAAAAATAAAGTTCCTAACGCTTTTACACTTATTGAAAAATCAAAAAGCAAAAGTCCGCATTGCACTCTACAATAGCCCGACCGACATAATTTAAAAAAAATAATTCCAGATTTTTTAACAACCTAATCTAACTATAGCTATAAGAAAAATTAAAAAAATTTCTACTCCGAAGTCCGCCCCAACAAATAGCCCTCAAAAACTTTAGTCCCACTTTTTGAGAATTTTCTAAATATTTTTCGACTGTTCTAGTGCCTACTAAAAAATTGAGACCTAAGGTTTTTAAAACAAGTCGTCCGACTTCTGGCCGATATTTTGCTTCAATATTGTTTCGTTCCGGACCCCTGGTTTTATTTTAAATATTTCGAAAACGTAAGATAAGATTAGTTTATAAAACCCCAAAATGCTTAATCAAACTTTTCCTACATATATATATATATATATAAGTATATAGGTTTATTATTATAGTTTATACTCGAATATTCGATATTAATCAAACAGATTGTATTGCAAAATTTTAATTAAATATTAACATGAATCAATTAAATTATTGCACTAATTACATACAATTTTAATTGCATTATTTTTTAAATTTCATGAAAATTAAAAATTTAATTGTATGTATTAGTAAGTTTATTATTAATATAACGTGAATGTAGTAAATTTATTGATTAAATATCGATTTTTTGATTTTTTCATTTATATATAAACCTATACATATTAGATAGGAACATATATATTCATCTATATATATAAAAATGAAAGTTTGTTTGTTTGTTTGTTTGTTTGTAGCGAATAGACTCCTAAACTACCCAGCCGATTTTCATGAAAATTTGTGTATAGAGGTTTTTGGGTACGGAAAGAAATCGTGGCCCAAAAATTTTGCTCTAACGTACCGCCAAGTTGCCCGCTGTGGTGCAATTATTTAAACTTCTTTGTTCTAAAATGAAAACGGTTTGACCGATTGACTTCAAATTTTGTATACGTGATGGTCTTTGAGAATTGAGTAGACACTATTAACAGTTTTGGAATTTGTTAACCCATGTCGGGCCGACGGTTGGTCAAAAAAAATTTTGGGTCCAAATTTTGTCCGATTTTACGAAATTCTGCTTCGGCTTTCAAGAAAGCCCCAAAATAAATTTTGTTAAGTTCCATTAACCCATTGCGGCCCAACAGCTTTTTATAAAGTTTTTGGTTATTTTACTCTAAATTAGAAAGTTGACCTCAAATTTTATATGTGTGAAGCAACTTGAAAATGGAGTTAAGCCTGTTAACAGTCGGTCCTACGATTAGTCAAAAAAAATTTTTTGGAAGTAAATTACGTCAAATTTTGGAAAGTAGTTTGTACTGCTTTGAATTACAGAAAGTTTCAAAAATTACTAGAATAATCCTAGAAAAATCTTTTTAAAAAGGTTGCTTTCATACATATTAAAATTTACATGTGTAAACCGTGTGTAATTTTTGTGTTAACTTTTTGCAGTATTATCAACTTCAATTCAACCATTAAGAGGCGCAGCAACGCGCACCGGGTATTAGCTAGTATATTATAATATAATATATTAATTAAAAAAGTATATTTTATATTTTTGAATAGTATACACATATATATACAATAGAAGATTATAAATTATAATAGAATTTTATGATAATGAAATATTTAGAAGAGAACTATGGCTGATATATTTAAGATAAAGAATCCAGAACATACGTATATATATATATTATATATACATATATATATATATATATATATATATAATATGTATATACATGTATATTCAAGTATTATTTCATTTCAAATTTCAAATTGTCCATTATATTGGACAATTTAAAAAATATTTAATACTTTATGAACATGGGAAAACAATTAACACATTCATTTATTATGCGTATAAATATATACTAGTATCGCCCTGTGCTCGAAATTCGAGCTATTTTTGCTTTTAAGTTAACATATAAAATTCTTTTTGTGTAAAATATATTAGACTATACATAATAAAAATTATGCCAACAGTGTTGTCAACAATTCTTGCGCTTGAAATTTGCTTAAAAAAAATTTATAATTTTTCTTAATTATTAAAACGTTGTTAAGTACCGATTTTTGAGTTTTATTTCTATAGCTTAAGCCGCTTTAAAGAGAGGATAAATTGGTACAGTTAAATTAAATTAAAATTCTAAATACATATAAATATTATTCTAATAAATACATAATTCTAAACATATACATATATTTATTGAAGTCAAGAACCCAAAATTCGAGTTAATGCTGTCCTTCATATAGCAAACTGTACTTTTTTCTAAACATTTTAGTACGATATGAACTATGTTGTACGTATTCTGTATCCTAATTAAAAAACTCTATGAATGCATAATGTGTAAAACAAAATATAACGTATCATAATTCATAAATTTAGTAATTAGTATTATAGTATATTGAAGCTGCCAGAAGTACGAATAATAGTCAAGTTGACCGAAGTCTTTTTTTAAATTTCAATCTTAAGATTTATAGCAAAAAAAAAAGTTTTTCAATAAATCAAAGAATAAATTTTTCATACCCTTTTTTCATTTTTAAATTTAATAGCTACATAGGTAAATTTTTACTACAAATGTATGCCTATTTAAAAATCTGAAAACATGCGAAAAATGATTCTGAATTGCTTAGTTTACTTTATACCTTTTTGTCTAGTTTATTTATTTTATATTTCCTAAGTTTTTTATTGACAAAAATATATTTCTATACATGGTCATGAGTCATGACTCATAAGTTTCTTAAAACAAATAAATATTATTGCTTTTATTCCTTTAAGGGGAGTAAACTCTTTTCTACTCTCAACTATTGCCAGCTACTTCAGCCCTTGTAAAAGAGTATATGACAGAGTAGATAAATAATTTCCGGCAGATGGCTTTAATTAAAATTCTCTTGAATAGGTTATGTTAAATCATATTTTTTATTTGATAACCAATAAGCATTTACCCCCTTCCATTTTAAAAAATATTCTTTATATTTATATCAGCAATAAACCTTAATTTTTTCACTTTATTAATATTTAATTAATATTAAATATAATTAACTTCTCAAATGACAGGTGGTTTTAAAATGTCAAATATATATATGATGATAATCTGACAATTATGTACTCCTGAAACAAAAATCAGCGTTCCATTTACAAACTACGCCTATCTAATCTTCATGTACACTTTTTGATGTATAAAATTCGTTCGTTTTGTCAAAGTAAAACTAAAAATAGCTTTTTTAATTATAAAAAAACATTATTCGATGTTGAAAGTGTGAAATAAACTTTTCAATTATTAGAATGAAATCTAAAACATACGACGTACAATTTTTATACGGCAGTACGTCAATACGTCTGTCTACATATCCATTATCGGTAAATCGATACGCGCGTACATTTTTATTTAATTTATCAAAAATATTTATTTGAATGTTTTAATTTAGTACCTACAAAAAATATTTTTAATTTCATATTATAGGTATTTTGAATATAAGATATTTTTTAATAAAAATTATTGTAAAAAAATATTATTTTTTAAAACATAATATTAGAAATATAAGAAAAACCAATATGTAATAATATTTTTATACATTTTGTCAATATTTGTAAATTTTAAAAGTCCGAGATACAGTACATTGCGTTACGCGCATTTTCGCTGCTCTAATGTAAATTTATGAACCGATTTATTTCTCAATTTTTTGACAGAAATTATACGCTGCGCGCTTTTATTTAGGTTAGGACCTAAGGAACAAATAACTTTTTTTGAGAAAGATAATTTTTTTAGTTTTGCAAACATATTGCACTGTAGGTATTTTTAATTTATTTGAATATTTGTATGTTTTAAACTAAATTATTTAAAAAAAAATGTTATTTTAAAATATTTTATTTTTAAAATTTAATCGCAGCAGCATAACAAAAAACAATTACAATATGTATTTTTATACACTTTGTCAATTTTAAAATTTTAAAATTTAAAATTTAAAACGTCGCGTATGCTTTCATGTAAATTTTTTTACGTAACTAATTATTTCAAAATTTTTTGATAGAAACTTAATGCCGTACATGCTGATTTTGGCTAATCCATAAGAAACAAATAATTTTTCTTAAGAAATATTATTTTTTTTTTTTAAGTTTCTGCATATTTCAGAATTCGGTTTTTAATTTTACAAAAAACTTAGCAAAAAGCAACCACAATTTACGATTTACAAAAAATTTTTTTTTAGTACCTACTGTATTATAATAAATTGCAAACAAAAACTAAATACAGTACTTTTCGGTTATAACGACCATTATGGGACTGAAAATATAATAATAATACAGTACATTGACTTGACTTGAACATTGTAGAATGCGCTGATTCTAGAATGGACACTTCGAACTCATTTGCTAACATTTTATTTGATGTGTCAGCCTCAAGCCTATGTATAGTGCTTTTTCTTCTATTGATATTTTTTTTGTATTTGTGATGCGTTATTATGATTGTTTTTATATTCAAAACTAAATAAAAAACACTTAATTAATCGCCAAGCAACAAAAGTGTATTATAATTAAAATTGAACCGAGTTCGTTATAAATGAAAACTACTGTATAAACCAAATGTATTGCTTTCATTTCGAACAGCTCTCATGTAAATTCATGTACCTATTTATTTGTAAATTTTTTGACAGAAATTATACGTCAACTTTTATTTCAGTTGAAGATTATTTTTTAGTTTTTTTTTGCGAACATATTATAGGTATTTTCAATTATTTGGAATGTATGTTTTTTTAAAAAAAAATATAATTTTAAAATATTTTATTTTGAAAACTTAATCGTAGCAACATCAGAAAAAACAATTACAATATTTTTATACGCTTTGTCAAATTTTAAAATTTTAAATTCCGAAGTACAGTACATAACATACCTACTTATTTCAAAATTTTTTGACAGAAACTGCACGCCGTATGCATTTATTCTGGTTGATTCCTAAAGAACACATAATTTTTCCTAAGAAATGTAATTTTTTTGTTTCTGCAAACATATTATAGCAAAAAAAAAAATACAGTAAAGCTCGCTTATAACGACCATGAAGAGACAGAAAATATTCGTCGAAATAAAAAAATGTCGTTTTAAAAGAATGCTGTGAATTTTGAAAAATTAGTATAAGAATTGAACATTGTGGATTGTGCTAATTCTAGAATTGGCACTTTGAACTCATTTGCTAGATTTTTATTTGATGTGTCAGCCTCACCTCTATGTTTATAGATGTATATATGCTTTTTCTTGTAATGAAATTTTTTTTTGTATTTTTGATGCGTTATTATGATTTTTTATTATATTCAAAAATACATATAAAAATACTAAAATAATCACCAAGCAACATTATTAGATATAATAAGTTTAAATAAAAGAAATAAAAATGTAATAAACAACTTACATTTTTAGGTAAAATTTAATCATTGGCAAAAAGTGTTACGTTTATTATAATTAAAATCGAACCGAGTTCGTTATAAATGAAAACTACTGTATAGACCAAATGTATTACGTACTTTCATTTCAAACTCATTTTTTTCGTTCACTTTTTAAGATAAAAAAAAAACAAAACCAAAAAAAAAATTTTTAAAAAATTTAAATCTCCTTGTTCATTGAATATTTGAAGTAAACAAAAAAAAGAAAGATATACATAAGTCGGCGCCTATAATCTTTTGATTTAGATTTAGCTGCGAGTTAAAACCGAAAATGAATTACATTTACACAGAAAGTCGGCGCATAATATTAGAGTCATAAGCCTCAACTTTTAAAAGCGTGACCGTTAAATTCAAATTTACGTTAAATTAAAGACGGATTTTCACTTGAAAAAACGCAATATTCCAAAAAAAAATATCATTGTCCTATGAAAACAAAAAAAACCTTTATTTTGGTTTTTGTTTCATTAAAATTGGTCAAATAGTTTGTCCTAAAAAAGGATGTTTATATTTGTATGGAAAAAAATAAGCCGATTAAATATTATGATATACATTATCTTATATATATTATATTATATAAATTAAGTAATTATATAAAATTTATAGTATAAAAATATTCTTAATTTAAATTTTAAACAAAGGAAAACATCAATTTCATGGTTAATAACTTTTGGTATTTTTAAAACGTATTTTCTTAATCGAAATTTTAATTTAATTTTTTTTTTTTTTAATTAATTGAGAAAAACTTAAATACTTAATATTTTAATTTAATTATTTTAGTTATATAAGTATACTTAAATTGTTAGTTAATTACATAAATTATGTAATAACTATAGTTGGATACTTATAAAGGTATATTAGAAATTAGGTAACTATGCAAAATCATTATGTAACTTATACTTATTAAGACATCATAGTAATTCAAGATTGTTCTTCAGATCTCTGCATACAGGTTTTTCTCATTTTGTGTTTTAATTTGTGTTTTAAATCATAAAAATTTTTAATTTTTTAATTATTAATTTAATATTTAATGCTGTAATTAAATACCTAAAAATTTCTATTTAAAAAGGACAATAAAGGTTAAAACTGAGAGACACTTTCTTCAATTAAGGAACCGTTTTTAAATTTAAAAAACAACCTTTAACATATTATGGTAAAATATAATGTTGGATCTTTAAATTTTGTATATTAATAAAAAAAATTTGGGCAGGTATTCAAGATACAGGTGCTTAAAAATAGCAAAATTTTAAATTTTCGAACCCTTAAAGTTTCTAAACAGGGGCGTGACAAAAAAAATTTTGTTAACCGACTCATATTATTTTAGAATCTAACCGACTTTAAGGATCTAACTTCTTACAAAATTTCAAGTCTCTAGCTTGAACCGTTCAGAAGATATGTTGTACTAAAAAATTAACAAACATTGAGTTTCGCATAACGGTTAATTTTATTACTTTATGGAAACTCTATACATATATGCGATATATTTTTGTAAATCCTATAAAAGCAGCTCTTTTACCGTTATTAGATTGATAGTATACCCTATGGAACCCTTTTTATATCAATTGCGGGGGCTGTAGCTCCCTAACGGATGGGGTAACAGGAAATAATTATTCTATTAAATTATTTTTTTTTGCATTACCTACCCTTGGTTTTCTCTATTTCAAACGGTATAAAAGTTTTCGTAAATATACGGACGGACAGAGTAAAATTATGTAGGTACATTTTTACAAAATCTTTTGAAAACGTGTTAAAAACACCCAAGTTGATCAAATTTAAATGATTTTTAAAAAAAATACAAAATTTTGAACTTCGACCTTTCAATCGAAGGTTCTAAGGCTCAAAATGTTGTCAGAACATATCTAATAAAAAACATAGACTTATAAATATACGTAATTATTATCATAAAAATTATTAATATCATAACATTAAATTAAATATATACCTGCCAAACCTGAAAAGGAAAGACTGATCCAATCTCTTATCACATATTGTAGTAGGGGCATTGTATTTGTATACAATTAAAAAAATGTAAGTAGAATTAATAGGTAAGTATCAAACTTTTATAATTAATTTACTTAATTATTTTAAGAACTAATTACTTTAAAAATTTTGTAAATAAATATTTACATTATTAAGTACTTATATAGATTTCATAAGTACTTAATAATTGTTCACACTATTGTTTATTTAAGTGAGTACATGTCTGCAATAAATACAAGTTTTTTTTAAAAATCAAAACAAATTTAATTAATTTGATTTTTATTAACTAATTTAATTCTAAAAATTAGTTAGGTAAGTACTTATAAAAATAATTTGTTATGTAAGATTCTTTTCTAAATGGCTTGGAAATTTTTTTTTAAAAAAAGGAAATTTAAGGAAAACAAATTTTTTTCTTGGAAATTTCACTTAATGTGAGATTTTTGGAAAATTTTTTTTTTTTTTATTTTTTCCGAATATCCACGAGAATTTTTCTAACACTTCAAAAAGAAACCTATGATGAGTATTTTATAAATAAAATATTATGTACTTATATTTTATTAAAAATTCCCATTGGGGTGTCGTTTAAAAAAAAATATGAATCATTTTAATATAAAGTATATTTTGATATATATTTAATTATATTTTAAACTTATTATAGAATAAAATTTATAGATACTGTATATTGTATTTTATACAAATGAAAGTTTATTTTACTTGGTTCATCATTTATAAACTTTGGAATCATACATTTAATTATCAATTATGGTATTTTTTGTTATATAAGTTAATGACGTAATGATATTAAAAAAATTTTATTCAGAGCAGGCGTTTCATTAAATTATATTAGGTATGTGGTAAATAAAAAAAAAAACAATTTCCAGATCAATTCTATGAAATGATTAAATTTAAACGATAAACACACTTTTTTTTTTTTTTAGAATAACAAAAATTTAAATATCCTGTAGATTCTTTAGAATACTGTAATTTTTAGGATTATAGTTTAAAATAAGCTACTGTATAACTAAGTACTTTGTTTTTAATCAGAGTTGTAACTATTGCATAAGTTCTTAATTTTAAATCTAAGAAAAGGTATACTGTAGAAATTTTTAATATCGCGCAGACGGGTAACTCTTAAATTTATGATACTGAGTTTCTCGAACCATAGTTAGAATTAATTAACTTTGGTAAAATTTAATATGTAGGTATAATTACTTAGATTAGTGGGTTGGCATTTGGCTTATTGACCGAGGGAGTTCGGGTTCGATTCATGTTGGACATAAAAGGATCCAATGCAGAAATTTCAAATATAGTAAAGTACTATTAAATTTATAAAACTGAGTTTTTCGAACCATCGTTAGTTAGAATTAATTAACTTTGGTAGAATTTAATATGTAGGTATAATTAATTAGATTAGTGGGTTGGCATTTGGCTTATTATTCGAGGGAGTTCGGGTTCGATTCCTGTAGAGGTCCTAAAACATTTAATCTGAAAAAGAATATTTGAAAAATACTTGTAAATTAATAGAGTGGTATTGAAAATGGGAATTCTCGAAAAAAAGTTCCATTAATAAATAGTTGTGCAAAACAGGTTGTAAATCGTTGGGGCTAATATAAAACAACATCAAGTACTATAAGTAAATCCGTTATTTTTTCAATATTATAAGAATTTTAATTTTATTCACACTCATTCATTGTACACTCATTGTAAAAATTAAAAAAAAACCCCCAAAAAACCCAGTTATTTAATACATTTTGAAATTATTAATGTTTTTGATAATGAAACAGTTTTTAAAATCGCAATTACTTCATATTTTTATCTAGAAGGATCACATTGGAATTGGAATTGAAATTTTGTTTAAAAATCGTATTTAAAATATAAATTATTTAATTAATAGTAATTATTTTAATAAAATATTATCTTAAACAGCTTTTATATAGTTTTATGAATCTATCAATATTTAAAATTACTTCTATTCGATCAATTATTATAAAATAATTTGTTAGTAAGTAATATATAAGTTATATTTATATTAGTTACGTACTTCTATATATCTGTAAAAAAATGTGTTTATAATTTAAAAAATTTTTTAAAATATTAAAAAGCTTTTTTTTTGTTACTAAGCACTAATAATGGAACACGTCATAATTTATTGACATTGATGTCTTTCTTTTTTATTTTAATAATTTAGTTTGTTCCGAATAATGTTCTATGTATATATATATATATTGAAAAATACTTAATAATTTAGAATGTCTATTTTTTTTTATGATATTGCTAATTGTACTTATATTAAGAATTTAAAATAAAAAAATTGAATTTTATATTTTGCTAGTTGTGCAATAAAATAAATAAATTACTTTTATCTCCCAAATACCAATTACTTAAGTACTTATATCCAAAATCAGGGGAAAAATTAAATTAAATGCGAATATTAATAAGGAATTTAGATTAAGTATTATTGATATAATATTGGTTAAAATTATTTAATTCATTTAAAGAATTAAATAATTCAATAGGATATAAAGGACGAGATAAGTACTCATTAATTTTTTTTTATCGTGCAGGTTCATAACTCCCAGGAATTTATGACTCATTCATAGCAGTGAGCGATAACTACCTTATACAATTTTCAGCTGAGAGGTTATTAGTAATATTAAAAAAAATATTAATTTTAATGATATAATATCAGTGACGGGTACACATTTTGGGGTTTGATTCGAAATCAGAGTATTCCCTTTTTCCAAAATTATGAAAACAACTATAATTTTGCATTTAAACTACATTTTGAAAGGCTATTTTTAAAAAAGGATAATCCTGATTTTATAACCAAAGTCTCACATACATCAACTCATAAATACTCTGGAAAAAGGATCAACTTTGATTTTTTAACCAAATATGCTTCCTAATATAGTATCTAATATAGTATATATTAATATATAAATACATATTGTTGTGCATCTAATATTTTACTTATATATATATATTTATATTATCATACTTTAAATTATAAAGATCAGAAATTATTTTAAAATTTTGACTTTAATATATTACGCTTAATCACACAATTTAAGTTACATGATTTTATAACTTAAAATTTAATAAATGGAGTTATAACTCACTTAATGGGTCATAACTCCCTAAAGGGACTTATGTCCTTTGTAAATATTTGAAAGTGGGTCAAAAGTCTCCTAAGGATTTACGTCCCACTAAGCGTGGGACTAAGGAACTTCTGACCCTGCACTTTTTTTTTATATTAAATTAAATAAACCTTAATTACTTATAGTTAATTATAATGTCTAATATTTAGAGCTGAATGCGATTACTTTATAAAAATATAAGTATAGTATTTAAGCGTTTTAATACAGATAAAAAGGTTTATATCGTGAAACGTTTGTTTTTGTTAAATTATTATTGATAGCTGATTTTGACACCATTATACTAAATGCAAATTGAACATTGATTTATCTGTAAAAAATTAAATTTTTTCATTTCGAATACATCATTTCCATTTCAAATACCAAATAATTCAGTTGTTTTTTTTTTTTTACTTATAAAAAATTAAAATAGCTTTATAACAGCTAACAACTTTGCTTTTTGACATTTGAATGACATTTGTCAAATAAAAATAATTCAGCTTTTCAAAAATAATCTCCCTGCATCTCGAAATTCGAGGAGAGAGGATAAATAATCGATAGTTATATATGTATATATTTTAACATAACTGAAAATTAATATTGGAAAATTATGAATGAAAATTGGAATTTAAAAATATTTAGAGTGACGTGCAATCGTATTGAATCTTTCATTAAAAAAAAAAGTTTATGAAAAGTTTATTACTAAATTTTTTTGATTTATAGATTAAATATTATTAACTATCTATCTATTGAATTATTTATACCACTTTTTTTATTATACTTATTTGTCAATAGCCACATATGAGTGATCAAGAATTCCACATAGTCTTATTTACTTATCGCCTGCGTTCGAATCCCAGTGAAATTTAAAAAAAAATTTCTGGTTTTCGACTCGACTCGGCTACCATTCGCCTTTGGTTTCAAATTAATGGCTCAATCAATAATTAATAATTATATCTTTAATAAAAAATTCACTAATATAACAATATAAACAACTGCAAAATAAAAACAAATAATTTAATTGAATAATATAACTCACAGATATTGAAAACCATATAATTCTAATACAATATATTACAATATAAACAAAAATAGAATTGTATATATTGAAAATCTAAGACGTTTCTACAAGTTATAAGACCTAATACTATCTCATGTTTAAATTGTATGTGGAATTTATTAAAATCAATTCTACTAACACGAACATAATATGACACCCTGTTCCAACATGTACCTATGGTATAGACAGGCTTATTAGTCTAACAGTTGAATAGTTAGCGCTTAAAAAAAAAATAAATTAAAAATCAGCTGATTGTCAAAAATAATAAGTTAATCAAATTACTTTAATATTTTTTTTTTTGTGAAGGGAAGTTAAGTATTGCCAGAGGATGTAAGTTTGAAGAATACATTATTGATCCAATTTATTTAATTTCTTGTGATCTCTTTCTATTATTTTGTATATATTTATTCTAGAACTTTTTATTATTTTTATAGAATAAAAACTTTTACGTAGATTTCGTTTAGTGTTTGATTAGGCCAAAAAATAAAAAAACAATTACTAACAAAGTACATATATAAGTACCTAGTTATTACAAATATACTCATTTAGATGAAAAAGATTACTCTGAATCAGAAAAATTTAATCGAAAACGAAATATAACTATAAAAATATCAATGGTTTCAATTCTAAAATAAAGAAATAATTTTAAATTTAAGATAAACTTGTTTCTCAGATACTTTTTAGGAAATGTAATCGTGAAAGATTGAGAACGATAAAATCATGATGTCTTATAAATAGTACTATTTATTTATTATTAATATATGATTAAGCTTACTATTCGTAATTAATACTTGTAAAGTTAATATATTTTTAAGAAAAAAATAGAATTTATCATTAATAGTTAGATTGTATTTCTATATTTGTTCTTTTGTACATTCTCGAAACATCGTCAGAACAACTCTCCGACCAAATACTCCAAGTACTTAGTTTAGTTGTCTCTTTTATTCTTGAAAATTATTTCTAATATTAATTTTTTTTTTTTTTAAAAACTTTAATAAAATTTTCCAATGTAAAAAAACAAAAAACTGATTATGGAATTTGCAATGACATCAAATCACGATTTCAAAATTATTCGTATAAGATTTCGTAAGCCAAGTGAATGACTCATAAAGTCACACTTTATATTGAATATTTATGAATCATTTAATTTATTTGCTTTTTTATTAACTTTTACTTCCGATTATTACATACCAAGTTTTATAGTTCCTTATATCTAATATTAATCTTTGTTTTTCTTTGGATTAACTAAAAAATTAAATTGAATGAATAATAACTTGTTTTCTATCAGATTTAAATAAGGTGTATAAAGATAGGTAAGTATTAATGTATTCTTGCTATATTTTGTCATGAAAACAAATATAGAGTCTTACGTATCTCATGAAAAGTTATTTTTGTTTTTAAAGTCAATGGCATATTATAAATAGTTGAACAGATTGAACCTTGTAATCCCCCACATTTTTAAATAAAAAAAATGTATTAAAACCATCAAAATTATTTAGTGGAAGTATAATTACTTTAAAATTAGTAATAATAAAGCGAAAAAATTTTGCAAATGTTTGCAGAGTTAATATTTTAGTATTAGTAGCTTTACTATATAGTAAGAGATTGAAAAACTTATAAAATTATAAAATTAATAATATAAATTAAAACTATAACCACTAAACAAATAAAGCTCAAGACAATTTGACTAATGCCTTAATTAAATCTGTGACTTAAAAGCGTTTCAACGCTTGCCCAATGACCAAATAAAAAATCTGTATTGTAGCGATTAAGATGATACTGTGTTAAGCATGGGATATGTCGCCACACTAGACAACTCATCTTAATGACTTAATTGGAAGTGTGATTTTTAAATTGCACGACCAAATAAGGCTTAAATAAAACTGATTATATTTTACAACGAAGTAAGTACTTAAATTTTATTAACTGAACAAGAAAAAATTATGATTTTACTAACTAAATTTTAAAAACTATAAGGTATTTCTATGTCTGCGATTTATATTATTCAATTAAATTCTTTTTGTATATTTTGTATTTGTCACTCACTGGTTTGCCACTGGATTAATATAGCAATCCAGTGGCGAACCAGTCGCGTATAGTAACTGAGTTGAGTCGAAAACCAAAGCTTTTGTGGGATTCGAATCCGGACCTCTCAAATGATAAGTCGCCACTCTAACCATTGTGCCACGGAATTTTTTTGGAGCTTTTAATTTTACAAATTTTTATTATTGCATTTTTGACATAAATTTCAAAAATGTCATTAAAATAACGGCATTTGCGTAAATTAAAAACTCCAGGCCTCTCAAATGAAAGGTCGACCCTCTAATCTCTGTGCCATCGAGTTCTTTTGTAGCTTTTAATTTTACAAATTTTTATTAATACATTCTTGACATAAATTTCAAAAATGTCATTAAAATAACGGCATTTGCTTAAATTAAAAACTCAAAACTATAAATATACATCAGTCACTAACGTTATCAGTCATAGCTATGCGGCAGAAATTCGTACATCTAATTTAGGCATATAAGAGCTAGAAAATTTAGTTAAAACAATTTGACTAAAAAATGTAAGGCTTAATAACTAAATAATAAGGCTTATCAATAAATTCTCCGGAGACAACAAATTTTTTAAAAATTTTTGTTAAAGTGTTGAGATCCATTATCAAGTGTTGAAGAGATAATTTTAGAAATTTAATATTTAATTATCAACCAAATGAGACGAAAGCTATAAATATTTAATGAGTAAATGACCGTAATCATATCATGTAGAATTTTTATATATAATAAGTACTTTAAACATTTTTTCACTTTATAATATGTATTTTCCTATAGATAATATTTTATTTTTCAGATTAATTAAAAATGATACAGTAAATAAATCAGGTCAATGAAACATTAAATATTTCAACACAATTCAATTATAATTTTTATATAATTATATCAAATAGTTATTACAGCATAAACTCATTATCTAAATTATGCTAACAATTTTGTTAAAATTAGAAACTAAATTGAAATTAGAATTAGAATTAAAAAATAAATGAAATGAGTTAATAATTAAATTTTTTAATTATCTCTGCTATTGTTATAAACAATTTTATTATAATTTTTATTAAAATAAGAATTAATTTTTAGAATAATTAAATATCACAAGTACTTGTTAATTAGAATAATTTTAACTATTTCTTCAGATTTCAGAATAGGAAGGCGTTTTATAAGTAATTATATTTTTCACCCAAAATTTTAATTAACATCTTTATTTCACATTTTTTTTCTATCCCAATCTCTTGTAATCTGTTAAATATAATGAGAAGGGACGAATTAAATTAGTGTTAGTAGTTAGTACAATTTGTTATATATATATATAGATCCACTATCTAATTAATATATACTTATTCAAGGAAACATTAATCTATTTAAGAAAGGTAGACCGTATTACATATATGGAATTATTATTTTTGATTACTTACTTTATTATAATAGCAAGTACTTATCGTGAGTTCTTATGTATGATGATAGATAAAAATAAAAAATAAGCATAAAATAAAATAATTAAAATACCGAATTCTAAAAAAGTATTAATAAATTTAAGTTATATAAAAAATTATGTAATGCCAATAATTATAGGATTACAATCATAATGAAGTAATGAAATATTCAAAAAACTATTACGTTATTTTGAATTTAATAAAATAATCTTAAACTTAATTCTCTTAAATTAAATTTTAATTTTGTAAGTAAGTATAAGTTATTTAGTGAATAGTTATGCACATAAAAAAAAAACATTAACTAGTAAGTAACTATAAAAATTTAATTAGATATTTACTTGATTTAATTAGGTACTTACTTATTTATTAAATATAAATCTAATTCAAATAGCTGTTCGTGCTTTGCAATAAAAGTACTAATATATTAAGTACTTCCATTAATTAATTTGACTTCAGTTTAGTTTTATATTAGCAGAAATGTGTTGGATAATATTTGGTCATTATTAATAATAACCACATTTAAGTACTGTTTATAATTACAATTTGTGGAATAATTAGTTGATCAGTTTAACTTACATTGTGCAGTTATTATTTAAGTACTTACTGTATCTTTAACAGGAACTCATAAGATAATTAAATTGTTAAGCAAATATTTAATTATAATGGTTATGAAATATTTTTATTTTTAAAAAAGCCCCTGCTTCTCGAAAGCCAGACGTCAACTTTATATAATTTAAAAAAATATTAACCGTATTAATTATATACTTAAATCAAAAAAAATTAACAAGTTTGGCTTCTAAGCCCGTCTTATAAAATTACTTAACTAATTCCCAAACAAAATCTCTATGGTAACAGCGTTTAACACAAAGTAAATGATATGAGATAATCATGTACTTACAGAATAAAAAATAATACGAGTACTTCGATAAATTTTATTGAAATATTAATTTTATGTATATATTAAATCTTCTTAGGAAACTGCAATTCCTAAATTCTCAAATTCTGTAAACTCGCAATTTTAGACTCTCAAATTCCCAAAGAAAGCCCTGCGTTTTTTTAATTTTAGAATTTAAAACTTTAAAAGTTAACAAAAGTTATTCGAAATCAACTTTCCTATTTGACCTACATTAGTCTATTTTTCTTTTTTAATATTGTTTACATATTAACATATAAAATATAAATTAAATAATTTTATTCAATTAGATAATACGAGTATTTAACTAACTGAATAAATTTTTCAATTAAGAATCACAAAGTTGATATGTATATACATTCAATTTAAATAAAATGAATAAATAAATAAAAAGTTATATTAGTTTTTACTTAATTTTATCTTTTACATTTCTTTTTATTTAGTTTAAGTAGTTAAGTACTAACTATATGAATTTGATTATTTTTTTTATATACTTACTTAACTACAAAATTTCCTATCGCAATTAGTTTTCTATTACATATATTTAATGTATTTACTTATATATAAATTAAGTTTAGTGTGTCTATAAAGTTTTAAAATAAGAAATATACAGTAACGAATAAATCTGAGAAAGCATTTTGTTCATTTAATATACAAAATTAATTTTAAGTTTTCAATAAAAAGTTTTATTTGAACTTATATATCAGCAATATTGTTATTCTTTAAAGAAAAACTTTTTAAAAACTTGTGTGCTTACTTTGAAATATTTTTTATTTCCTCTTAATACAAGTTTAGTTCTTGTATTATATATATACACAGGGTGATTCTCTTTCGTTTTTGAATATTTATGTAGTGTATTTGGGGGATGAAAACGAAGAAATATATTGTAGTGGTCTACTTTGCTTGGTTTTTGAGATAATTATTAGGGTTAAAGTTTTTTAATGTGTTAATTTAATTTGCTTATATATTAGCAACTATCCAATTAAATAATAATTTTGATAAACTTTTCATAGTTACAAAACATTAATTTAATATTAGAAATATTAAAGTATTCTATGATTTTTAGCGGTAGAGGAATTACCGTTATATTTTGATATGGTCAATGGAATAGAGCACCTAATTAGGTAATATCTCGTTTATCTTCCAAAATCAAACAAATAACTCTTTTTTGTAATTTAACTGAACCGTCTTAATTGAAATTAAGAAGTTTTAAAAAATTTTGACAAACATCGTCTTATAAATCTTAAAGAAATCCAACTGTAGATCTTTTATTTCATTTTTACAGCTGTTTCTAAAAATGTTTGTTTTTGTTTCTGTAAATGCACCCTATGGATCTTTCTAAGTAATTTCATACGTGTTTTTATCAATAAATAGTAAACTTTTGTAAAAGAAAATTTTTTTTTAACAAATTACAATTTATAGGTATAATTAGTTAGTTAAATAATTTCTGCAGTATCAAAATACTGTTTTACTACCAACTTAAATAACCCATGTTTAGGGACCTGCATACTTAACTAAGTGTTCAATATTCTATACAACTTACTTACCTTTTTGTATAAAAAAAAAACGTATATTCAGTAACTAACTATACGTGATTTCACCTTTGTAATCTTATTTTTGCGTTTATCTCAACAAAAATGTGTTAGAAGAAAGTAAAAAAATTTTTAAAAATCCAGTTACTTACAAATAATGATACTTTTGAATAAAATAACCTTTACATAAAATTTGTCTGAAAATTTGCCCCTTGGATTTAAAAAAAAATACAATATAACTAATGAGTACTCTATTATTAATAATTCTTGACAAAATCTGATTTAATTTAATTTAATCTATTTATTATAAAATAAAATATACTTAGTTGGCATTAAAATAATATTTTTTTACAATAATGTGGGGAAAAACTGTATTTAAATATTTTAATGTACTTGAACTGTAGGCATTGAACTCGATTGAAGGTTCTTTGTCGTTTAGCAACCTATTATCTGATATGTTTGGGATTAACCCAATAAATTTTGATTTAATTTAATTTTAATAATTTATTAAAAATTTTAAACATTTTGATTTTAATAAGATTAATCAAATTATTATCAATTACCTAACTAAAAATCTTGAATTAACTTTTTAGAATACTAGAAAAGAAAAGAGATTATTAACAGCAAAATCCTAGTTAAGTTACTTTGATTAGGACTCTATTGTACCCAATTATAAAATAATTTGATTATTAAGTGTGTTTTTAGTAATTACTATTTAATTGGGTTATTATCGAGTACTTAAGTACTTATGATTTGATGCATATTATTAATTGATTATTTGATTGGGGATACGTAATTTCGAAATGTTTATTTATAGTTATATTGAAGTACTTACTAAAATTTAAACTCTTTAGTTGTTTTTATAAAGAGATTTAAATATATGCAACTAAATAACTAGTTAGAAGTAATCACTGACAAACAGAACAATTCACAACAGTCACTGAAATTGTATTATTTATTTTTGTACTTCACTGTTACATTATAGAGTGTGTAATATATATATATATATACTTATATGTTTTATATTAAATTGTAGGTTTAAATTTTATTGTTAGTAAGTACTTTAACTATGTAACTATATATGTATTTATTTTTAACTTTGTTGCTACAAATTCTTGCAGAGTTTTATCATTGAATTAACACATTTTTTGTTAAAGTGTAATTTAAATATTTTACTTGTGAAAAATATAACCTATCATCAAAAAGCTTAAAAAGTATTTTTTTTTAAACTTAAATTAAAATAAAAATTTTTTCAAAAAAAAAATTAAAATTTCATTTTCATAGGTGTACATCCCATCACATATAGGTTTTAGACTTTAGTTAATGAAAACTTTGATATAATGGGAATGTAACTACTTTAAAAACTATTTTCAGTTTTTATGTAAAGTACAATATGAAGCTTTTAGATAACAGTAAAAATAACCCAAAAATAAAAAATAAAAAATTTTTAATTTTATCAATTTTGATAAATGGTATTCCATTCTTCCATAAGTACTTAAAAAAATATTTTAAAACTTAAATAAAAAAAACCAATTAAAAATAATTTAGGAAGTATGTCAGTATAGTTAGATAGTTTTTTATATATATATGAAATTAATTTTGAATATTTCAAATAAATTCATTTTTAATTTTTTATTTTAACAAAATTTAAGTACTTAAGTACTTAGTTACTTAATATAAATTTTGTAATTAACAATGAATGTAAATTGTAAGTGTATTTTATTAACAACTATTAAATTCAACAGTATTGAAATTTATCAGTATTTATGAGTACAGAGTACTGCAAATAGTTGGACTTTTTATTAAGTACTTATTGTGACCATATAGTTGTTATTTATTTAGTAATTGATAAAATATATTAAAAAAAAATATAATAAAATATATTAAGTACTTACAAGTTAAACTTTCACATAAGGTTCAAGGTTAAATCTTAAATAGTTACTTTCAAAAAAATTTTAAATATTCATCTGTTCTTTAATTCATCCTTTGAACTCATTAGCTTATTGTGTTCACATTGAGTTTTGTTAAAAACTTATGGTAATTAGGTACAGAATAAGTAATAACTAATATGTATAGGTTCAACATTAGAATGTGATGTTGAAATGTTGAATATTCATTAAAATTCATTAAAAGTTATACTGAAGTATGGCAAAAGAAATGAAAATCAGTACTTACATAATAAATTTGAAATTAACACTATTTCAGTCTAATTTAATTTTTAAATCGTTAAATAAAATTAAAACAATTAAATTTCATGCAAGTACTTAACTGAATTTTATTTTATTCATTTATTTAAAAATTGTTTTGAATTTTATTTAGTTAAGTACTTAAAAATTTAAATATCTTACTAAATTACGTATAACTACAGGGTGAATCCTAATTAGGTGGACTTTTATCTATTATTATACAAATAATTATAAGGGACTGAATTTATTGCATAGCGATTAAAAAAGCATCTTCTAGTTTTCTGAAAACGGAGACTTAAATCAAGTTGTTTTTTTTAATTTTGTTTTTCATAATTTTTATTTCACTATTTCGATACTATATTCGATTTAACTGTTATACTCATTTAATTGTTATACTCAATTAACTGTTATACTTTGTTACTTTTATACTTAGATAACTCATGAAAATTGTGTAAAAAATGTATTTAAAAGCATAAAATATTATAGTTAAGTGTAGATCTAAAGAAGTACTCGTTTAAAAAAACGGATACTTACGTACTTATAGTCATGTATTTTGCATATTTATTCAAGTTTTTCCGGCGTTTCTTCTTTAGTTATCTTGTGAACATAGGACAGACTTTAAGAATTAGTATATTTATATTTTAAGTATAATCATAAAAGAATATTCTAAGTACTCACTTCTTTTAAACCTATTTTGTATTAAGAAAAACTTTATAGATACAACTTCCAATTTCGCACAAAACAATTCTTTTTGCCGCGCTCCTGACTACTAGCAAATTATTACAAACATAAATATAATCTTACTTATGCAAGAATTATTAAAATATGTTTACCAATAACAATGTTGTATACATATATATATAGTTACAAAATATTGGCAAATTACCAAAGAACATTTCTTAGCAATTAAAACTAAAAATAATTTATTTTTACATTAATATTATTATACGATAATTAAATATTAAATTTTAAGATCTTCCGCTAATGTTTTTTTAAATAAGTAATTATGTAAGTACTTATATAAGTACTATATATGTACGTAGTTATACATAAGCAAATATTGCATATTTGATATTCTACCATTAATACTGTTGCATTATATTTATATTAGTTTGCATTTTGGCAAACGATTTATACAATTAACATATTTTTTAATTTACTTAAGTAAGAAAATTTAAAATAAATTAGCAGATATATTTTAAATTAAATACAATTAAACAAAAAATATAGTACTTAGCTATAATTTTAAAATGAATATATTTATGTAAGTAGGTACTAAGTATTTTTCTCAAAGATTTAACAATGAAAACTCTAATCTGATTTTGAATGTGAAACCTTGTCATGATTGTAATTCAATATCAACCATAAGTATATATATACTTATTTAGTTGTGTATACTAATAATATAACTAATTTTTAATATTATTTTTTTTTATATAAATTCTTATAGCACTTTAGTAATTTTATTAATGCATATGGTTAAAGATTTTCTGTATTCTTGCAAAGAAAAGTAAACAAAAAATAACTCAACACCTAAACTTATAGTTATATTGAATTTATCCTCTTAGTTATATATCGTGATATAAAATTACCTTAAATACAGTAAACCTTTGATTTACGAGTTCATTCAGTTAGTTACTTTCAATACTAAATACTTATTAATAATAAATGAGTATTTAAATATAAAAAATAAGTAAATTCCAGAAAATATGACTTCCTTTTTGTTATAATCTTCTAGTACTTACCTAATTAACTTATAAATTACTCTAATAAGATTAGTACAATTACTTAATGAAACCAATACTAAATAAGTAAGTACAACAGATAATAACTATATAAGTACTTAAACCAATATTTACCTATTAAGTTCTAAACTTGACTTAAACCTACAAGTACTTAATCAAGTATTTCAAACAGTTCATTTTGTCAGTTACTTTTGAAATTAAATATTTATTAATATAATAAATGAGTATTTAGATATAAAGTACTTCAGTTCTAGAAAATGTGAGTTATTTTTTTTAATAATCTCCAAGTACTTATTTATAATCTTCGAGTACTTACCTAATCAACTAATAAACTATTGTGATGAAATAAGCACAATTACTTAATGAAAACCACTAAAAAAAGTACTTAAAGTAAGTACTACAAATAATAACTGTATAAGTACTTAAACCTATAGGTACCCATAATTACTTAATATTACTTAAACATACAAGTACTTATAATTTGAAAGACTACAGTATAAATTATAACTAAGAAGCAGCGGTTTTATTTGTTTTAAAAGTAATCATTCTACTTCAGAGGCTATCCCAAATTTTATTATTCATGATCCGCTTTAAAAAATCCATTGAAACCAGGGAATTACTGTATTTTAATATTAACTTTTGAGATATATATTAATAATCATGTATGAACATATATTTATATATATATATATATATATAATATATGAGTATCTATACATAAATTAATGTGTGAAGCACGTTGTCAGATTGTTTTAGCATTTATGAAGAAAAAACAAAGAAATATACAAAAAATAAAACACAAAAATTTAATCAATAATATTTAATAAAAAGTTTATCGTTACACTTTAGTTATTAGAAACTGAAAATGGTGGGGGAAATATACAAATAAAAACAAAAACAGCTAACTCTGAAACAAATCAAATAATAACTAAGAATATATAACTATTATACAAGCAAGTTAGTTTTGTTCAGAGTTGAAATATGCAAAACTTAATTTATAATAATAATAATACTTTTAATTCCTAACTGATTTTCATCTGTTATTTTCTAATAGAATTATGGAAACGTTTAAGGAATTAGAGAATTTTTGAATGATATTATGAATGCCATAGTTATATAACTGTTAAGATTTATATTTTATTTACTAGTTTTGTTAACTATACCACAAAATTTATGAAAAGTTATTCAATTAAAAAATTTTATGGTTTATTAACTCAGTATCATTCAAAAGTATTTAGCATATATATTAAATAATATATATTTCAATAAGTATATATGTATATACACGTATGTATTTTAGAAGAAAAATAATTAAAATTTAATTTGAAAAGAATAACTAAGTACTTACTAAAGAATTATCTGGAAAATTTTACTCAATAAGTTATGTTTGTATCTTAATTCGAAAAAAATACATATTAAGTCACTAACTAGTTAGTTATTAAAGAACTAATGTGCGTATATCAGTTTATAAGTACGAATGTATATGACAAGTTATAAGTAAGTACTAAATAAAATAACTCTTTTTTAGTCGAATGTTAAGTAAACCTATAAGACTTAACTAACTAAATAAGTAGTTTAATTTTATAAAAAGATCGAATATCGTCATATAGGTACTATGACATTAAAATAATCGTTTATGCTTTGTCGACTGTTCTCAAATATTTGATGGTTGGGTACAATTGTGAGTATCTTAATATTTACTTACCTTCAAAAAAATTTTATTTTATTAAAATTTTAAACACAATTAAGTACTTAAATTATATTGAAATTTTTAAACTGAATTTGGGTTATCAATTTTGAAAAATCATTAATAGTTATGTTAGTACTCATTTTGTAAAATATAAATTCAGATAAGAAATTTTGTTTTCATAAATCAAATTTAATAATGAACTAAATTAAAAAATATTTAAAAAAAAAAAAGGGGAATACCCTGGTTCTAATTATATAATTTCCCCTAACATAGAATCTTTTATATAAATTTAAAAATTTATTCTTGAATTGAAAATAAATTATAAATTTCGTTTCTAAAAAATATTTTTTTTTAAGTACAGTACTTCCTTACTTACATAAAACTGGTACTTAAGTATGTCTATACAAGTGAAGTTTATATTCAATTAAGGAAAATGTAAATTTTAATTTAATAAACCTAATAAAACTAAAATAATTTTTATTTTATTTTCCGTTATTATATAATTTACAGATAAGAGATAGTTATTTTATTACAATTTATAGATAACATAAATGGAAAATTTTCTGAAAACTTTAAAAACTTTAGTATAAGCATACTATGGTAAATTACTTAAATCTGTTATTTCTTAGTTTTTAAGAATTTTTTATTTTAAATTAATAATTTGATGTTTTACTTAAGAACTTATAATATTAAAAAATTGGAATTTTATTCATTAAAAGAATTATATATTTAGTTTGACTGGTTCAGAAATTTAATAAAGGAATAAAAATTTAAAAAATTACTAAGTACTTAAAACTTATGCAATTTGATAATTATTTAACTCAAAACTTGTGACTTTATGATAGTAACTTAATTTATACTTATTTAGTAATTTTTCTTAAAATATAATTATAACTATATTAACAAATAAATAGATTTGAAATAAATTTGAAATTTGATGAACTTACTTAGGTATTTTAAAAATTTATTAAAAACGAGTTTTGAAATTATTTTAAATAAAATATCACGTTTTTTGCAATTTATTCTATATCTAAGTAGTTAACTATGTAAATTAAATTTTAGAACATATGTGGAGCTCAGATTCAAACCGTGCAATGTCGATATAAAAAAATTTTGTCCATATAAAAATATTAACAAGATTCCAAAAAGAAAAGTAATGTTATTTTTAGTATAGAAACCCCACTTCAAGCTTTTCAATCGCAAAATGATAAAAAAAGATAGAATTTCTTATTTCCTGCTAAAATCTATTATAACGTATTTACTACATATGGTTATAAATTTTATTATGAGAATTCTTATAATAAGGTATTGTCAAGGTTTTTCCTTTTTTAAATAAATTCTTGAATGAACTTCTTAGTAAAATTGACTAATGTATTTAATGTGGTTTAATACAACACCAGCATAGCTAAGGTTGTGTCCGATTAAAAAAAAATTACTTTAATTTAAAATAATAATATACTGAATAGTTTAGATTTTAAATTTAGGTTTTTAATCATTTCTTTAAAAAACTAATTTACTCATTGACGTCCCAAGCATAAAAATTGAAATTTGTAAATTGTTTTTACAAAAAAATAATTAAAATAAAAAAAATAAATTTATAATTTTTCATTTAAAATTCTGAACATCATATGGCACACATTATGTTTATTGCATGTTACCAAATTTTAATCAGAACATAAAACATATAAATAATATGTAAGTAAGTACATATCTATAAGTAGTAATAGAATTTACCTATAAGTATATAAGTATACTGAGTAAGTAATTATGTTTTTTATTAAGTAAACCATTGCAATGTAATGAGTTTAATTGAATTTAATTGAAATATAAAAAGAAAAATGTTTTCTTTTTTTGTACCTAATTAAATTTAATGTTAACGGATGCATAAATTTTGAAATATTAAAACTTTTTATTAGTTACATAAGGAATTTATCATAAATCTTATATTAGAAAATTTTTTTAAAAGAGAATATTACTTATGTATTAATACTTATTTTAAATAAAAATTTGGCAAAAAAATTGTGTAGAATATAGTTCTCAAACACTATGACAACCCATCGAATTAAAAATAAATCATTCAGGTGTATAGAAATCCATCACGTCAATATTAAAATTGAAATGAAGTACTGTTTTGTTCACTGTACTTACTATTCTTTTCACATAGTTTTCAATTAAAGTCTTCAACTATACTTAGTGATTAATTAGTTTTAAGTATATAATTTAATATTATTATTTAAAATAATATATGCAATATGAAACATATTAACTTAAAGTACTTAGTTATGTAATTAGTTATATAAAACTAAGTTTATGTACTTATATTTGATTTGTATATAAAATAATATAAGTGAATAAAAGTACTTACTTAGATTTAAAAATATAAAGGTCTTAATAGTAAGTTAACCTATATATTATAGACTATGATTTTTATTATCTCATAATAGTTGATTAATTTTTAAGGAAATTATTTAAAATAAATTAAGTAATCTAATCTAATAAATTAAATAATCCTAAGTTTTAAGTTAAATAACTACCATATTACATAAGTTGTACTATATGTTTTTACGTTTATTAAATTAAATACTTAGCTGAGTACTTAAGTACTTACTTATTAAACTTTTTAATTTTATGTACTTAATACTGTGGTAAAAATACATACTGTGGTAAATATTTTTTTATATTTTTTATATAAGTACTTACTTAGGTAAGTTTTCAATATTGGATATGCAAGTACTTAAGTATGTATTTAAAATAGAATTAAAATTTCTAATCAACTGATTACAACAGTTTATTATTTAAATATAACAAACTAATTACTTCTAACAAGAGAGCATATTCGTAATAAGTACCTTTATTTCAAATAAATAAGTAATTAATAAAGTACAATCTAACAATTTACTTCCTATTTTTTGATTATATAAAAATATATTCATTACATAATTATTTATTTATCTATATACAAAATATAAATATATATACATTACATAAATACCTACATTACATTCATAACTTTTTTTATTTTTTTACACGTTTATTAATATTTTTTCATAATTATTTTAGAATTTTTTTAACTTATCATTTTTCAAAAACAAATTTTTTTTTTTTCTATTAAAAAATCATTTGAATGGTTTCATCATCTCCGCATATGTCATTCATGTGCTTACTTTTATAACAGTAGAGTACTTTACATATTCATATAAATACAAAGAATATTGTTTTTCCCTTTTTCTGTAATATGTCAATTATTTTATGACTTATAATATCTATACATTTATTTATAAAAATACTTGTATAATCCTTTAATAAAAAAATGTAAAAGTATCTATAAAATACAAAATTCTATACTTTTCACTGTATAGATACAGGTACTCGTACTATGTACATGTTAATGTAATTGAAATCACTTAAACTTTAACATGTCTCTCATTTTTTTGTATTTTTTTTTTTTTAACTCTTTTTTCTTGATCTGAGATGTTAAAATATTAAATTTTATCCATGACCTTCACTATATAAAAAAATTCAGAATAAGTACATTAACGATTTTTATTCGAAGCTGTTGTGTAATAAGTACAATAACAAAAAAAAAAAAAAAGGTAAATACAAAATTGCGAAATATGAAAGAAAAGCAAACATAGATATAATTTTCTATCTCAAGGTCAATAAAACATTTATAGGTAATATTTTCAATAATATTATTTAGTTACCTAAGTACAATTTTACAATTACTTACATATTTATTAATTTATTATGTATAAGTAAGTACTTATTATGAAATAAGTATTACATAAAATATAAAATTGCAAAAATATCAATAAATATAATTTAGAAAAAAATTACAAATTATTTATTATTTAAATACCTACTAAGTATACACCATCTGTTTCTTTATTTCATATGTTATGTGCTGATGTTATAAACTTTAAATAGTTAAAAAAGCTTTTTATTTTAACTTAAAAAAAAAGTTTAATTATGTTAAACTTTATATTTTATTGGAAAAAAAAAAATTAGAATAACCTTCAAAAACAATTTTCCAAAATTAAAAAATATAAAAGACTTCTATGCTTCAATTTATTTAAGTAACAAATTATGTATTACTAAATATAAGTAAATTAATTTAAAGCTTAAATATACATATGTATCTTACAGATACTTACTTAATAGTATTATTATTATTACATACATATATAACAAATTAGTACACGTTAAAAAAGCACAAATATTTTTGCAAAATAAAAAATTAAATTAAATTGAAATGATCCTGAAAGCTTTTTTTAATTTGCACAATTTTTTTATTAAGTATTACATAATTTTATTTAAATGTTTTGTAAGTATACTAAGCTTTTCCAATTACTTATCACTCAATTGGTTTTTCAATTTATTAATTACTTATGTAAGCACTATTATTTCTAAATGTGTATTGGTGTTTTTTTACTGTTATTTAACTGTTAAAAAATTAAATGATTTATTTGAAATTTTATCCATGAAATTTTTAAAAAAAAGGAAATACTTATCTACGGTATTATAATAGTACTTATAAGTTCTTATATACTTACTTATATGATTCCTAATAACTATTGTGCGTGTTTTACGATCAGAATTTAGTATTAATGTAATTTATATATATATATATAAGTTGGGTTGGGGTATATAGTTATACATGGTTATTCTTTAATTTATACATAGGTAAAAATGAATGTACTTATATATATATATATTTTTTTTTTATATATGTATACTTATATTAAGAATACATAAACTTATGTGTGAACATATATATATGCATATCAAAATAAGTATATGAATTCTTAAAATTAAGGTAAGTTGTATATATAAATAATTTTGATTCTAAATAATATATAAGTAGGTAAGTAAGTATTGAAAGTTTTTATATTATTCAGTGGGTATATAAGTAACAGGATTTTATGTATTTGGGGTTTCTAAAATAAAAAAAAATAAAACTGACTTATCCCTATCCCTTTTTTTTTATTTAAGAAAATAAGTTAATCTTTTGTTTAATTTAATAATTTAATAATACTTAAGTATCTGATGAATAAATAATAAGTATAACTTAGAATAAATTCTATTTTGTTATATTTGGTTATATATAAGTACTTATCTACATAAATTTGTATTTTTTTATAATGGGAATTGGAAAAATCATTTCAAAGTTAATACCATGGTTGAATAATCTTTAGTAAGACAATGATAATACTTGCGGTTAAAAAAAATAATAGCTTTTTATTTTATTTTAATATCTTATATAGTTACCGCAATATAATACTATATAAATATTTTATAAGTACTCGTATCATACCTTGCCTAAATATAAGATGAGTAATACCACGCCATATCTAATATTTATATTAAAGTTGGTATTTTGCAGAATTAAATATACATAACTTCTATATTAAACTATAGTTACTTATATTATGTAATCAATAACTAAGTATATAATTACAAGTATATATAAGTACTTATGTAACTGAATTAAGTAAACCAAATATATGGAAAATTTCTTAACTGAATCCAACTATCTTTATAGTATTTTAAGCAGAAATTATTTTATTATAATTTATAGAATATCTATTTAGAATAATTATTTTAATAATAATATAAAATATATAGTTACATAGGTACTTATACTTATAGTTTGGTAAGTAATTCTATAAAATAACTACCTATACATAAGTACTTAAGTACTTACTTATTAATATTGGTTTATTACCTACCTATTTCCAATATAATTAAATCAATAGAATCTAAAATAATCGAAAATGTTGTAGTTACATAAATTATACAAATACTTATACACATTATATTTTCAAATATCAGTAAGTACCTACCTAACGAAATTATTACTCGTTATAAGTTTAACCAAGTATATGAATAACTTTATTCTTCGCTGGATTCAATGAAATGCATAATAATTATACTTATGAACTTTCTAGTTACATTCATAGTACTTACTTACTTAGATTATATAACTAGGTACTATAACTAAGTAATGAATCCGAATTAAAACTAATAAGGAAACGTCATATAACTAAGTACCCAGTTGTAATATACTTAATACTTACTTTTATTATTTATAATAGATAATTGCATAAGTACTTATTTATTTAAAAGATGGTTCTGAAATATAGATTACAGACCTATGTATTTTTAAAATTGATTTATGCTATACCTACCTATAATCAACAGTTATGTATTTATATATTGTGTATATGTATGTACTAAAAGTAATTGTAATCTACTGTTAGATACCTAACCTACCTATATTAAATAATTAAAACCCCAATTATTACAAAAAAACCAAATCATAAAAAATTAGCTTAAAATTTTGATTACTCCAGTTAAGTATTTAATTAGTCTAATAATTAATTAGTTATGAACCTATTTTTAATCAATCAAACTGAATTTTACTGAATTTTTTAAAATTTTAAAATACATAATATTATACGCTCTTACCTATATATAGTTATTAATAATATTCTTGTTTTATTCCGTTTTTGTATTTTGTTTTTTTTTATATTTTAAATTTATTTCCTATGTATTTATTGTATACTTAAGTATAAGATGTAGATATTATATAATCAGTTATGTATATTCCTTTTATAAACTGAATAATTAGTTTACTATATATATTTATTAATTATTTATTAAGTACACAAATAGATTCTAATTATCTATTTATAATTCACTTAATATTATTATATAAGTACTATCAATAATTATGAATTTTATTTTAAAATATATCTTGATTAACCACAATCATATGATATTACTAATTTTATAATATATTATAGTAATTCATTAAATCATCATTCATTTATATTGGGTCATCATTAAATATACGTATATAAAGTATATAATTATAGTAGAAGTAATCTTATTCACACTATACTTATATAGAAAAATTTTTAAGATTTTTTTTCTTTTAAATATTACGTACCTATTTTTTTTCTTCTATTTTTTTTATTTTATTCTCACTAGATGTCTCCACTATACTATTGCAAAAATACTTATAATATTATATTTTTAATAATTATTCCACTTTTATTGTTGTTATTGTTGTTTTTTTTTTTTTTTTGTATTGATAGTTCATAAAATAAACTGGTACTTATTGTACTGTACTGGTAATTACTAATTTAGTTATTTTAATGTTAAAAATTATAAGTAGGTTTTTATAGATACATTATTATAGGTATACCTTACCTATGTATAGGAGGTATGTAATGATAAAATTAAAAAAAAAAAAAGCGTACCTTGTAATTGTACTTTTAACTCAAAATTATTTAAATTTTAAACTTTAGTTACTTTGATTACTTATGACTGCTTTTTTATATTAATTTTTTAATTATCAGGATTTATTAAGTACAAAATAATTTCTAACGTTCACTTTTTAGTTGTAGTTATTAAATATATATATATGCTAAATTTAATGAAATATATTTAAAAAAAAAATAAAATCTCAAAAACTACTTTTAATTAGCACAAATTATTTAATAGTATTGTTATGTATTATTAAAAAAAAAAAATGTATGATATAACTAATTACTAATTAGTAATTATACTTCACTCCTATGATATTAAATTTATTATATAACATCTATTAATTATATTATTTATATTATCTATATTTATTAGGTATTAATCTTCCAAAAATAAATTGTTTTTTTTTTTAATGTATAAAATAAAGATTGAAATTAAATTTAAAAAAACACCATCCAAAAAAAAAACACTTCTTTAATATTCTTTTCAAAAAAGATTTTAATTAAATTTTTTTTAAATTAAAAAAAAAAAAATGGAGCTTTTAACGTATCCAATTACCCGGTTGTTTTTATTTAAAAAGTATGATTACTTTTGATTAGATATAAATTTTTTAATTTATTTCTTATTTCAAAATATTTCTTATTTTTTAATTTTTAAATATATGTATATGTATGTATGTATTTATTTAATATTTTAAAATTATATTCTTTTATTTCACTAGATAGGTATTTAATTATTTAATATCAACTTTTTAATATTGACATTCACTTCACATCGGCAATTTCTAAATAATTACCAATTACCTTAAAAAAATATTATTCAATTCAATGTGATTGCACTACTATCCTATGTTCCTATAGTATAATTTTTTATTATATTTTTCTTATTATTTTGTTTTTTTTTTTTTCTCTCTTTTTTTTCAATACCACACAACACCACACACTTTAACTTGACACTATACAAATTACTTTACTTCCTATTCGCGTGGATTGCTAAATTCATACTAAATGATTCAATTCAACTTTTGAATTAAATATCTTCTATTAAAAAAAAAAACAGAAAACAAAAAAAGCAAAATAAGCAAATAAAAAATTGAAAAAAGTTCTTTTTTTGATTCTGTCGACAAAATTTAACATGATAAATGTTAAGAGAAAAGTAAAAAAACAAAAAAAAAAAACTGTTTATGATAAAAAATACATATTTTTCAATTTTTAGTTCTCTTTATTTTTCTCTCTAAAAAAATAATTTCAGTTATTCTTCTATTATTAAATTTAAATTTCTCTTTAAATTGTACGTATATTTTTATTTTATTTGATTGTTGAGTTGAGCGAGCATTATGAATAATAACCAAAACTAATGTATGTTAAATTACATGTTATGTTATTTAAGTAAAATTCTCTTTTTTTGTTTTGGGATATTTTGTTTTGAATGAAACGCTTTCGCTTAAGCATGCATTGTATGTGTTTGTGAATGCGAGTGAAATCAATATTTTATTATTGTTTGGAATGTAATGTAATGTAATTTGAAAATTTTTTTTTCAAATGTTATTTAGAATTTTGAATAGTTACAAAAATCGAATAAAATTAACATGTGTTTGTATTTGATGTTGTCAATATTGTTATGTTAGTTTTGTCTGTAAGTTGTTATTTTAATTATAATTTTAACTAAACTCCTGTACTGTTATTGTAATCAGTAATGTAATTTTACTTAAAAATTAAAAGAGAAGATTGTTGAATATTGATTAACAAAATTAAAGAATATTTTCTCTCAGTTTAGAATTTATTTTATACTATAAAATAAACAATTTTTTAATATAAACAAAAAAATTTTAAGAGATAATATTATATTATTTTATGGTTTATTTAACTGTGAATTAATATTGTTAAATTCGGTTAAAACTTTTACAGTCTGTCTGTACTGTGCTGTGCTGCTCTGTGGGATTTGAATAATGTAAACATATTTAGTTATGTTATTTTTGAAAGGGAGTCCCTATGTACATAGGTAGTTTGGGTACTATTTAGATCAGGTACTATCTACCTAGGTATAATATTTAAAAATTTGTAATGTTTCTTAGTCCTAATTCTAAATCCTAATCTTAAGAAGCCAAAGATATCTAAAATGTACCGATTGCAGAGTGCTGGCTGAACCGTTTGAGGCTGGGAAAATTTTTTTTAGTTTAGTTTTAACTTTGGAGTATAAAATGACAAAAATTGTAAGTATGGACATGGTCTTTAATGATTAAAATTGATTATATTAAGTGATTTCTTTAAATAAATATTATTAAGATAATATTAGTCTAATGACTTAGGTAATAGGTTACGTGCAATAATTAAACTGCGAAACTATACTAGCTTCTGACTGGCATCGAAGAAATAATATTCTCTTAATCTCTTCATGAATTTCAATTTCATATTAAAACTATTGTTTAAAAGCTGCTGATGAAACAAAAGTTGAGTAAATTTTGTAAAATTTAAGAGAGAATAAAATAAACGTCATGACTCATGTCATGTATGTCATGTCATCATTTTCGAAACAAACTGAAATGCACTGAGTAACGGAAAAAAAAAAGAACTTTGAAATTTGAATCTAAAATAAATAATTTAGTGAATTATCAAATATATCTTTTTACTTATTATTTTATTATGAAAATATTTAAAAAGAAAAGATAAAAGTTTTTAAAATTTTGAACTTTTTAAAAGTTTTGTCTTATCTATTTCATAATTTAATTTCTCTCCGTCTTAATTTACAAAATTATTTATAACGACATTTTTATGTTTTTTTTTTGTTATTTAAATTCAGTAATAAAATAAAAATATTTGAAAATAAAAAGAATATAGGCTGAGGTATATATAGGTAGTATTTATATACATACATACTATATAAGTAATTTAAAAAAATTCTTATTTACGTTTGATTTACATATGTTTTAAACATTTCGATATAAAAATGTCATGTTTATTGAGTTGTTTAAAATTTAAAGAACAAAGAATTTAAATTTATTATCAAATTATTAGGTATTTAAGGGTAAAATTATATATTATGTATTTAGTTTGTTTTATTTAAATTTAAGAAAGAACGGGGGGAAAGGGAAAAAAGGGGGGGGGGGGGAATGAATAATATTTTTTTGACAAAATTTATTTTTACTGAACTAAAGAAAAAATTCACGTGGCTGGACATCATATACATACATATGTAGGTATTTGTCATTGTAACTATAATTAATGAATTTATTTTGTTTTTAATTAATTTAACTTTATATGAAATATAATAATATTTTGCTCATTCTCATATTTTCTTTTAAGTTTTTTATAGGTAAACACTGTCGATTGTATCACATGGGGATTTCCTCAAGTTAAATTTTTATTTCAATACTAACTAAATATTTATTTAAATAGATAGGTAGGTGCATAGTTACATTACAATTACACAAAATTGCAAAATTTTATTTAAACCTGATTAATACAGATTAGATAATACAAAATTGTCTATTTTTATACTACATACCTATGTATTTTACATTTTATTCTATAATTTCCCACAAAAGATTATTTATAATGATAAAAAAAAAAATTCCCCAAAGTGGACGAATGATGACAAATTTTGATTCAACAATTTTAAAAGTTTAATTACCTAGTTGAATAGTTTACTACAATTTAGGTTTAATATTAAGCATTATTTAAAATTACAAATGTAGGTATATGTAAAATTTAATTATTATTTCATTTTTACTTTAGTAGATAACTATAGGTACCTATATGAAAAATAAATATTAGGTAACCTGGTTAATAAATTGCTTTTGTTTGAGAGAACATGTAAAAGAATCGGGCTAAAAGAAAAAATAAATTTTTATACAGTAGTACCTACCGCGATAATCTGAAATCACAATTTTCTGCATATTTCGGATTACCAAATTTTCGCAAAACATTAATATTTTAAGAGTTCAAAGAAAATTAGACATAAATATTTAGCGTTTATTAAATTATCTTTTTATTTTCAATATTCAAAACCTTTCATTTGAAAATTAATAACAAAAAACTTATCAAAAATGAGGATTATCGAATAATTCAGATATTATAAATAAAATTATTGAATGTTTTTTCTTAAACTATATACTGCCGTCCTACGAAAGAAAGTCGTTTCTACATTTTCTTAGTTTTAGGTAATTTAACTTTTAGTGTTTTGTATTCGCGCATCGTTATGTTGAATTATTTTTGAATTTTTGAAAAACAAATATGTTAAATAAAGAAAAACAATTTTTTTTGTACTTACTAGAGATAAGATAGTATTAGCCGTTCATAGTTAATTTGGATATACGACTTTTTTGCTAAGCAATACTAGATTTATTAAGTTATTAAAGCTTAGACATAGATGCGACATAGTAGTTATTAGTTTTAAATGAATTTGTAACGAGTTATGTGACATTTTTTCTTAGTGCAAAGTTGTTAGACATTTATCTTATGTCAAATGTTCCATTATCCCGAAAATTCTCTTTTGGCGTTTACAACTTTATTTTCCTTAGCACGACTATTATACGAATATGTACTACCAAAAATTATACATAAATAGATAAAGCAAGTAGAACAAAAAATCTCTCACTATATTTTGTGAAATCCAATGCCCCACGAAAGAGTACAAACGATATTATACATTAGAAAAAATATATACCTTTCTCATCCTACACATTGTTTTATATTATTATTTTCTTAAAAAAAAGTAAGAAAAAGTAAAAAAAAGTTATAGAGAAGGTAGGTACATTAATTTTATTTTTTAATGAGTTTGTGTGTTTCAATATAATGCTGATAATACCAAATACCAATGTAAATATATACTCGTATTTAACTAGCTTAACCTAATCAAATATAAATAATACAATACAATATGTATGCATGTACTGTACCTATGTATGTATAAATTCTTTTTAAAATATTCATTTTAACTCTTTCGGTATTGAAATAATATAGCATCATAGCGAAGAGCAGACAAACGAATTTGTTTTTTGCTATCAAATGAATTTTAAGAATAGACTAAATTTAGGAATTTTAACAAAATGAATATTGGATATTTAGTGTGTACAATTAAAATTCCGTACATCGTATATAAAATTGATTACTTGTTGAAAAATAAAATTAAATAGATGAGACGGGAAAAGTAAAATAAAATCTGAAAAATTTTGTTTAATTAAAAAATAAAAACACAATCAATATTTAAAATTCACTTTTCATATTATATTTTTCGAAAAAGGAAAAAGCCGAATTGAAGTTATAAATAAAATGAATAACGTTCAATTCAGCATAAGAAACCCTTTAAAAAACGAAATTAAAAAAATTATAAACATGTAGCTACTATGTAGGTTCTTAAAACTAAGAATCTATGTACAAACTATAACATAAAACTATAAAAACAAAACAAACGTAAAACTATAATTCTAGTAAAATATAACAGAATTAAATAACAAAAATAAATTATTTAATATTTAGCATTGTTTAACAAAAGTTAATCCACCTGTTCCACTTCAAGATTCAATGCTCCGGTGACAAGTTGAAAGGTGTGGAAAAAAAAAGATAAATTACAAATTTTTAAAAATTTTAAATAAATAAAAAGATAAATTAGAGTAAAATTTTAATTTATGTCTCTGTAGGTATATAATATAGTATTGAAAATCTAATTTACTAAAAGTTTGTTGGGAAATTAATAATTTAATACTTAAAATTTATGAAAATAAATCGACAAGTTACCGTTTGGTTAATTAAATTTGAATTTTTCTTTTACAACTTCATGGCTTTAACTTTTTAACCCCTTTGAAACTAGAAACCGCAATTTAATAGGTAATTTCACAATGAAACGACAAGCCACCAAGGGTTAAAATATGAAATCCCAGTCATTGAAAATAAAATACATACTATGAAAAAATTACTTACACCATCTTTCAGTGTTTTTTTTTTTAACATAAAATCATATTAAAATATAAACACTTATGTAAATAAGAATAAACATACATTTCAATACACTTGATTTGATCAACACGTCTATTGATCATATTGTATATTAAAAGCCTATATTTACTAAAAGTTATGTAGGAATTAAAGATTATTTTTAATAATATTAAATTGGTTAAAAAAAAGTTAAATATATATTTTTATTTATTAATTATGTTTTTTGAAATAATTACGATAAGCACTAGTACCCGAACAGTAGAATTCAATTTCCGAACACTTTTATTCTAGTATCCGATCCGAACACAGAAGATTTCATAAAATATTAGTTGTTTTTAGATTGCAAAATTAAAAACAAAGTAATTATTATTTCAAAATTATATTCTTTAATTCATGTATTTTACTCTTGCATTTAATGGATGTAATCCACATTTACGGAAACCATTTTGTATGGTGACTACTATATCATTATTTTTATACCCGTATGACTATATAGTCCAAGGGTATAATAAATTTGCCATTACGTTTGTGACGCAGAGAAGGAGGGGGAGGTAGATATAGACTCAAGTGTATGGATCGGATCAGAATCGAAAAATAAATCGATTTAGCTATGTATGTCCGTCCGTCCGTCCGTCCGTCCGTCATCACGATAACTCAAAAAGTAAAGGAGCTAGGATTATGAAATTTTCACAAATTCGTTTTTATGCAAAAAACGGTATCGAGTTTTAAATTTAGCCATTTTGGTCCATGAGTTCGAGTACCTGCCATACAACTTCTAATTTTATATGAGCATTACTCTATACCTATGGAAGCTGCGTGTCTGAAATTTTGCCAAAAGTAGTTTAGTATAATTGCCAAAGTTACTGCAAAATTTGATTGGTCTACTGCAGAGGGTTCGAGTAGCTGCCATACAACTCCTTCTTTTATATGAGCTTTACACTACACCTGATGAAGCTGGGTGTCTAAAATTTTGCAAAAAATAGTTTAGTGTAATGGCCAAAGTTACTGCAAAATTTAGGTGGTCTACTGCTGAGGGTTCGAGTAGCTGCCATACAACTCCTTTTTTTATATGAGGATTACACTACACCAAATGAAGCTGGGTGTCTGAAATTTTGATAAAAATAGTTTAGTGTAATGGCCAAAATTACTGCAAAATTTGGTTGGTCTACTGCAAAGGGTTCGAGTAGCTGCCATACAACTCCTTCTTTTATATGAGCATTACTCTACACCTAATAAAGCTGAATGTTTGAAATTTTGCCAAAAGTAATTAATCGGATGATATAATGTATGTGTTACGGTCATACGGGTATCCCAGAGTTGACACAGTCTACTCTACTACACTCTTCCTCGTTTATAATGGTCTGATTTAAAAGTGGGCAGAACTTGGTTTTTGTTAGTGTTTGTCCTAAATTTTGCGGTTGTCATTCGCGAACAGTCTGTTTCCAATCGGATTTCAAAGGTTTATTAAAAACACTAACGTCCGCTGGCTGCATAATATGTGTAGCATTTGGTGGTAATGCGTACAAAATAATCTGCTCTTTAGAACAAAACTTACACCATTGAGCAATTTGTGTCTCCTCCTCAGTTGTTAAATAAGGATCTCGCCCCATTTTTGTTGATTTTCCACCAATTAATCTCTTTCCTTTTAACCTATCAAATAGCGTTGTTGGTTTCTTATACTTCTATATAATTCTTGTTGGTTTTTTATTCTTCTGCTTTTCTTATATTTAGTTTATTAACACGAATATCTTCTAACGCTTTTGATAAGATATCTGCCTCCATTCTTTTAAAAAAACAATAATAAAAAACATTATTTTCTCTACTAGATACGTGACAAAGTATAAACAAAATAATGTTATTCGGATACTGAAATTTGACATTTTTCTCATATTTTTAGAATCCGAACAGCCTGTTTGGAAACTAAAAATATGGAAAATTTCGATTTCAATATCCGAACAGTGAATATTTTGCTAAAAATAGCTGTTATTTATTTATTTTAATATCTTACGACACAAATGAAGTACCTATATTTCAATAAATATAAATCATTTTCGTATGATATAAATCAATAGATAAGTCTAAAAAACTTACTTTTTTTATTACGTCGCACTATTTTTTTGCAAGCAAAACGCAACTTCGACTATACACATAGACTTCCAAACACAAACTGATGTATTATAACTCTGACAACAAAACAAAGGATTAATTCAATTGAAACTTCATAGGTTTTAGTAAAATACATTTAGAATTATGTTGTAGTATTTATTTTATATTGTTACTTACAAAATTTCTTATTTTTTTAAAGAAAACAAACATAGTGTTCGCACACTAAAACTGTTCGGATACTAATGCTTCTACTTATTTGAAAATTATTTTATGAATATATAAAATATTTAAAATATAACTTTTAATATATTATAATTTATTTATAATTCATATTATATAACTTATATTATATAAATATATAATTTAAAATATAAAATATTAATAAAAAAACAAAAATTATTTGTTAAAATTCTTAAAACTACTAATCATTTATAAATTTATAAAGTATATTTTTAATTTTAATTTATGATATAGAGCCTTTTGGTAGAATATTAATTTTTATTTTTAAAAAATCGAGTACCTAGTTTTCTTTTAATTTAACCAAATTAGCTTAACTTAACAGATACGCGTATTTCGTTATAATTTCTGATTTCGTCTACTACTTGCAGACTTCTTCAGTGTTTGTACTCGAATGACTAATCAGTTGTACTAATCAGTATTAAATTTCAAAAAAATTATAATTTAAATTTGTTTTTTAAAATGTTGAAGTTTTTAAAACTTAAATATGAAAATTTTTAAAACTTAAATTAAAAAAAAATTTAATTTTTTAACTATGCAAATTATATGGCAGTATTGTTTTCATTTACATACACATCTTCATTGAAAAAAAAGAAAATTAACTCAAATATTGTACGAGGATATTAATAGTTTGATACTTGGTTAAATGGTTTGATACAGTCGGCAAATTCAAAATTCTATTCTATAAAAACAGAGGTTATTTTTAAAATTTTTCTATATAAGGTTGTATTTTGTCATTAAAGTTTAATAATTGTATTATTTTTATATTTGATACATATTCCACATATTTTTTGATACCTAGAAAAACTATAAAGGCAAACTCTATGAATAGTGGAAGAAAGCATTAGTGAGAAAGAGATAGCATATGGGACAATGGTTTTAAGAAAAAATTAAGAGAATTTTTATTAACATTTTTTGTTCTACTTGCTTTATCTATATGTGTATCATTTTTGGTACTACCAAATATACCTACTATATTTATTATTTATACTGCAAAATAATTCTGTACTAATGCTAATATTATATTTCAATTCAAATATAATGACGCATCTCTATTTATTTTTTGTACAGTCATTTTATTATATTGTGTATAATAAAAAACAAATTCCAATTTGTATTTTAAACAAGTAAAGAAACAGTCAGTCGGTGCAACCGACTTAGAAATACCCTACACCTATTTGGTTCAAATTTAAGGACATATCCATAAGTCATTTTAACACCATAGAAGCTGTTATTAATTTGATCGTAAGACATAGCTAACCAAATTAACTGTATAATACTAAAAACATTTTCTAATTACCCTATCTATTAAAAAATACTACAAATTCTTACTAATTTATCTATTTAAAAATATTAAAAAACAAACAAACTTGAAAAAAATGAAAATATATTTATTCCAATTCAATTACAAAATGAAAAAATTCTAATTATTAAATTTTGTGATAAAAAGATAATCAAAGCATAATATATTTAATAATCCAAATTTTTAAAAATTGCAATTATTTTAAATGGTTAGTTTATATACCTAATAGAAAAGCTTATAAACGCAAAATATGCAATAAATGTATTTCTAAAATACAATTAAAAATTTACACCTTTCCATATAATTCATTTAAATATAAAAATAAATTTTACATAAATGCAGCAAGTACCTTTGAACATAGCTGAACCACTACAATTAAGTCTAGATTTCGGAGACACATAGGACATAGGAAATATATTCTTTGGCTTCGAAATTAAACTCGACCACAACCAATTCCTATGGTACTTTCATTACTAGTAACCTAGTGTTAAATTTAATCAAAATACCGACATTATTTTTTGAGTTATGGTGTTTTTAAGATATATGTTTGTTAGTCCTTCAACTTTTCAAGGGTTCCAGAACCTGAAATTATGGCACGATTTCGCGAAGTCCCGTCATATTTTCAATACTAGTTAAACCTTGTACACAATTGGAATATTCTATCTTAATTTTATGTTACTAGTTTTATTAATTTCGATGATAAGCTTTTACACATTGGGGGGTCTAAGAGAGGTTCTGAACCACCACTCCAATTGATCCCAAATTAGGGGGGCACGCAAGAAATAGTAAAGAACACCCTTGTGGCAAATTGGAAGCTTCTACATTTGTTTCAAGTTACTATCTTTATTAATTTCGAAAATATGCTTTAAGGGCCTAAGAACTGAGTGGCTGGTCCCCGATCCACTACTCCAATGGGGCCCAAATTGCAAAGACACTTACGAAATAAGAAGGGACACCCTGATACCAAATTTGGAGGTTCTATCTTCATTGGTTTCGGAATTATGCTCGTTTGGCCAAAATTCGATCAAAAAGTTCTAAGTTCCGAACCCATTGTCCAATCCTCACCGTACGTAATCACCGCCGTAGTTTCGCTGCCAATAACCTACAGTACAAATTTCATGAAGATAGCCTCATTAGTTGTTGAGTTATCGTGATTTTTTATATATGTTCCTTAGCCCTGACATCGATTAAAAGGTCCGGAATCCGAACCGTTGGGCTGATTTCGCCCTTATATAGTCCGCGCTGTACTTATAGTACTAGTTAACCCTTGTACACAATTTGAACGGTCTATCCTAATTTTAAGTAACTATTTTTAGTAATTTCGATTATAAGCCTTTAAAACTTGGGAGGTCTGAGAGGGGTACAGAACCACCACTCCAATTGATCCCAAATTAGGGGAACACGCAAGAGATAGTAAAGAACACCCTTGTGGCAAATTGGAAGCTTCTACATTTTTTCAAGTTGTTATCTTTATTAATTTTAAAGATATGCTTTAAGGTCTTCGGAAATGTGTGGCTGGTCCCCGACCCACTACTCCAATGGGACCCAAATTCACAAGACACTTAGGAAATAGGAAGGGACACTTTGATACTAAATTTGGAGGTTCTATCTTCATTGGTTTCGGAATTATGCTCGTTTGGCCTAAATTCGATCAAAAAGTTCTAGGTTCCGAACCCATGGTCCAATCGCGACCTTACGCAATTTCCGAAGTAGTTTCATTACTAGTAACCTACAGCACAAATTTGATGAAGATAGCGTCATTAGTTGTTGAGTTATCGTGATTTTTTATATTTGTTCGTTAGCCCTGAAACCGATTAAAAGGTCCAGAATCCGAACCCATGGGCCGATTTCGCCCATATGCAATCCCCGCCGTACTTTCAGTCCTAGTTAAAATTTCATCAAGATAGCTCCATTATTTTTTGAGTTATCGTGCCTACGGACGGACGGACGGACGGACGGACGGACATGGCTATATCGACTAAGGCGGTCACGCTGATCACAAATATATATACTTTTCCATATCTAGCTCGCTTCCTTTAGGTGGTTACAAACACCATACCAAAGTTAATATACCCCTTTACCTATTCTATAGGTGCAGGGTATAAAAACTAATTCAGCTACTATAGATTTTTTTTTAATACCTATTTGAAGAACTGTAACTTGTAAGTATGTCTAATAGGTATCTCTCCAAATAAAAGCTAAAAGATACACGTGAATAATACAATATGACAATATGTGAATAATTACATTTACTTTAAATAATTTTATAGAAGTTTATTTTAAATATTGTAATTCTTCAAATACAAATATTCAAGTTTTTATATTTTTAGGAATTGTATCAAGATTAATCTAGGTTCCGGACCTCTCTAGACTATACTTAAGTTTATACTGTGGACTTTTTCCTATTTTCAAATTTTAAGTGGATAAAATAAAGGTTAATATAGAATTATTTTTGGGTAATCTATTACGTTTATAATATTTTTTTATTTAACAGTGCGTCCAATTCCATTGTGCTCTAAAATTTTAAGGAGGACTGAGCAAAATTATTTTTAATATTAATTTCAACTTCAAAACAAAAAAATCACATTGGATTTAATTATTTTAAAACATTCTCTTGTTATTGAATTTCCTCAAATGATTCTCAGGAGTTAAAATGAAATCCATAAAAATATTTTAATAATTTAATTATGATAATTATTCATAATTAACATTCATTAAAATTTCAAAGTCAATTTTTTTTTAGTAAATAAAGTATTTAGTTCTTAATTAGTATTCTTAAAAGATTTAAAATATTTCAAAATAATAATAATTACAATAATATATATATAGGTATATAATATTAATATATTATATATTTTATGTCTTTAATATACTTAATATAAGTACTATATAATTAATATTAATTACATAACTTAAAATACAATTAAACAAATAAAATATGTGTATGAAATTTGCAGTTTGAAATATAATTGTAAATATACTGTATGATTCATAAATCATATGTTAGATAAGTTATCACTTGTCAGCTATCTCTTTTCACTATCATTGAATTATGAAATGATAATAAAATAAAAAAAATTATTAAGAATTCGAAATAAATAAAATAAATATAAAAAGTTGAAAACTATGTTACGTAGCTAGGAATTAGGATATAATTTTAAGAATAACATATTTTAAAAACAACTTATTATGCTGTCCACACATGGTGGACCAGGTTTTCAACTTGGTAGGCGTACTTAAGAAGTTGAATCAAGTATGAGAAAATTGGAAAACCATTTTGAAGGTTGAAAAGTTGATTGGATGAGAATCAAAATGTCTTGATTTTTGTACACCCAGTCTTTGGTTTGCATTTCGAGTTGTATCGAGTATGGAAAAGTTAAACAACTTCAATGTCAATTTACATTTTCTTTAAGTATTTTTAATTTTTTGACACAAAAGTACGTTGAGATACTTCGGTTTGAAAATATAATAAAATTATAATCTATATAATAACAAAGAATTAAGTAAATAATTTAAAATAATGATAAAATTAAATTAGAAACATACTTTACAAAAAAATGTTAAAGATAATAATTTTAGAAGAAAACGAGGAAGAGTGTGGTAGAGTAAACTGTGTCAACCCTGGGATAGCCGTATGACCGTAACATATACATTATATCATCCGGATAATTACTTTTGGCAAAATTTCAAACATTCAGCTTTATTAGGTGTAGTGTAATACTCATATAAAAAAAGAAGTTGTATGGCAGCTACCCGAACCCATGGACCAAAATGGCTGGATTTAAATAGCGATGACGGCTATTGCAAAAAAACCAATTTGCGATTTCAAGATCCTAGCTCCTTTAGTTTTTGAGTTATCGTGCGGACGGACATACATAGCTAAATCGGTTTATTTTTCGATTCTGATCCGATCCATACACTTGAATCTATACTAATTTCGATCCACAATTCTAATGTTTCAGTTGCCAACCAGTTAATGTTAGTTATTTTATTAAATTGAAATTCTATTTCCGTTATTTTTCTAGGGTTCGAATAAAAATGCTTTAATAAATTGGAAATTGATTTTTTTTGGCGATTTAAAGTGTTGTCTATTGATATTAATTCCATCTTTTGAAGAATAGAAATATTATCCGGCAAACGACATTTCAATTCTGTAAATAATTTTTTAATAAAATTTGAAAAATTTTTTCTAATATCACTTTGTCTGGGAAGAGAATTCGTATTAATGTATCAATTTAAAATTGTAAATAGTGATTTAAGATAACATTATTGCTTTAAGAAGTTTTAAAATAAGAAAAAAAAAATTTATTTTGTTAACAAATGCTGTTTTAAGTGCAAAAAGTGCAATTCATTTATAATAGTGCTAAATTGCACCAAGGTGCACATATTTCGGTGCATTTTGAGAAGCGAAAGTGCTAAAAATGCACTGAAAAGTGCTAAATTGGCATCACTGGGCAGAACTATAAATTTGAATAAAGATCTGTTAAAACTTCAACTTCAAAATTGTTAGATACTTTTGACATTTAAAATATTATTAAAAAAAAAAAGGAAAAAATTAAATTAGTAGTCGGAATAAGTATGTGGTATGGTTTGTAAACATGGCCGCATACCAAGTTGAAAACCTGATCCACTGTGTATGGGCAGCATTACAATAAAATCATATAATGTTTCAGAATTTTTTGATCTCATTTCAAACTGGATTTAAAATTCTTTTTTTTTTGTTTTTGGAAAAACCAAAAGTTAAACAATATTTTAATTATCCTATATCTATATTGTTTATTAAGTTTTAATATTGTTGTTTGAATTAAATGATGGGGATTTCCATTTAAGTTTTATTTTAGTGTTATAATTCAATTGAAAAAATTAATGTATTAATTTTATTAATAATTAAAACACCTTTCAAATTGATATATAGTTAAGAATAGATGCAAAATGTGGTAAAACAAGATAAAATATAATTTTAAACAATTAATTTTAATTTTTTAAATATTTTTTTATTAAACTGTATGTTATTCTTATTGAACTAAATCAATTGATATTGTTAAATTGTATTGCATTATTATTTTAAAATAAGTAAATGTAATCTAATATAATAAGTTATACAATTAAAATTTCAACAAAGTATTGTATACGATAAGAGTTATTAAGATGTAATGTTTTTTTTTATTGTGTAAATTTATATCGAAATTCTTTACTTTGATTCATTAAGTTGTAAAATAAATAATAACTAAGAGATAAGAGTATATATTACGCGATAAGTATATATTGATAATGAAAATGAGTTTTTCGTTAATTATACGACGAGCGTTTCCAAATAAGATTTAGATAATACAATATCTACATAAAATATTAAATTTAAATATGATATAAAATCTTGATTCCGCAATTAAATTGAATCTTCTCTGTATTAATTAATTAATATCTTAACTTTCTGATCTGATCCATTTACTTGAGTCTACATCTATCTCGTTTCTTTTATAGCATCACAAATATGGTTAAAAATTTAGTTACTACCACTAAATATAAATTATATTGTATCGTAGTGTTAGTATTTTTTTAATCATAGAATTACTAGTACTAGAATGGCAATAGAGAAAAAATTTTCAGACAAATTTCAAAATTTGGTACGTGTACCGTTTGTATGTATTTACTAGTTTCTCCGCGATTTATTTCATTTTGAAAGTGAAATATAAAAGAAACTTTTAAGTACGATTTAAGTAAGATTTCAAACTTAAAAGTAAATGAAAACAAAATTAGAAAATATTATATTCAAAAAATTTGTGTGTTGTTGTGTTTTTTGAAGATTTTTAAAAAACATTAAATTAAATAAAGGATTATTAAGATAGGAAGAAAGTGTTGATTAAAGATTTTTTTTTTATTTCTTGAGGTTACAAATTTCAGCCGATTTTTTTAAAACTATTTTAAAGATATTTTCCTTTTGGTTTTTGCTTTCCATTTTTCATTATTATTAAATGAACGTTCTGTAAATTTACCAAAACATTGTCTATTTTCGAATAGAATCAATTTGAAAATCATATTGTAATGCTAAAATTTTTAAATAATAAGTAAAATTTTGATTGAATAAAAAAAGGGTAAAGAATGTAGATTTCATATTTGCAAAAGGTTCGTTCATATTTAAAAATGGCTAAAAATGTTTATATATTCACAAGACTATAAATACTTTTTGCTTTGTTCAAAAAATTATGATTTGTTTTTGATTTACTTATTTTCATTTCCACGATGAATAAATAAACCTACGAAAAACCTTAAGATAAATCAAAATAGATATGTAAGTTAATTAAAATTAAACTAAAAATATACTTGTTGGAGATTCCATTATTTTTAGAAATAATTGACTGCAATTTCTTCAAATATTATTCAAATTTTTTTCTTGATGTTTTGTTCAATTATATATATAAAAGTAAATTAAATCAAATAGTAAATATCTTTATTCGAAATAACTTACAATATACTAACTGCCCAATCCAAATATATTTCTATGTAAAAATGTAAACAAAAAAACTAATGAGAAACTGCCTAATAAACATTCTCATTTTCTCAAATTTAAGCAATGACAAATGAAGTAGCCGTACCATTTGTATACGCATACGAAATTGCATATGAATTTTTTTGTCTGAATACCTCAGGATAGGAAATCACATTAGAAGAAAAGAGTCGGGAACATCCTTTTGCCATTCTAATACTAGTAATTCTATGTATATAATATATAGTATATTACATATATAGACTAATTATATATAGCCTATCTACAATGAACGCTCTAGTTTCGCTCTTTACACGTAGCTATCTGTCAAACTAAGTTAAATGTATTGAATTATATGAAAATGTCTACAATAGACGCAGCCCTGATGCAACTATTACGTAGCCATTAAAAAAGTCGCTTAACCTTTTTTTTTAGCTTTCTCTACGTATTCAAATGTCTAATAATAAATGTCAAAATAAAAATATATATTGTCATATATATAAAAAATGAGAAAAAATTTGTAATTTGTTTTACTATCTAGGGTTAAAGAATAAAAAAATAAACTATTCAATATTTTTAAATTTATGAAATTTGTTTAATTTATGAAACAAAAACAATGTCAAAAAATGCTGTCATGTAAATTTCATTGTGAACACTCCTTTGTTGACTATGTAATGAGAGCGAAACTTGAGCGTTATTGTAGATAGGCTATTATAATAGTTTTATTTAATCAACATTTACAAAGAAATAATCAAGAAATACCTTTTTTAAATATTATAAATTAGATAAAGAAACAACTTATATATTTTTTAAAATATGTTAATCCCCAAATAATTTTCTTATCAGTGGATTATTTAAATATAATTAATACAATAACATTTGAATAATAATATTAATTTGGTCAATAACTCATGATTTAATCTTAATAGTTTTATATAACAAACGAACCGAGAGAAAACTTATTTCTGAATTCTATTTATAAATTCAATTATTTTTGACATTAAATCTAGCCCTTTGTTTGCGGCCAGTCGAAAATATAATACTTATAGGAAACCTCAAATTTAAACATTTAGTAAAATTTTTAGATACTATATGTTTTAAAATTGGACGTACCTTAAGTAAAGTGTATACAGGGCATAAGTTTCCATTAAGGGGTGATCATAAATTTAAATAACGTTACCATATAATGGAATTTTATATCAAGTTTCCAAACATATTCCATTACTACCAATGCCCTCCGATCTAGTGGTTGAAAAATTCATTACAAAATTTTTTTTAACATTTTGTTGTAGTTAATTAAACAGTTACATTTTTACCGTAAGACAATAAACTGGAACCATTTCCTAGAATATTATAGATTATGCTCAACCGTCGTTAAATTTACGTTACTGCACTAAAATATATATTCGAATACTTGGACATATAAAGTACTGTAATATGATGAAGTTATTTAAATCTATGATCACCCTTTAGCGGAAACTTATTCCCAAAATACACTTTACTTAAGGTACAACCAATTTTAAAATCTTTAATATGTAAAAATTTTACTAAATATGTTACTTAAAGTTTCCTAATAAGTTATAATATTTAGAGTAATTATAAATTATGTATTGTGAACATAGGTACTTCATATTATTATTTTAAAGTACATTACATTCTTATAAAAATATTTCATTATTTTATATTTACATATTTGTATTATAATGGCTGTACAAAAAAAGTCCCAAAAACAAAGATCAAAATACCTTTTTGTAAAATAGATAAGAAAAAATTCCCCAAATTCGGCAATCATTTTATTAAAACGGCATTTAACATTTTTTAGAAAATAAAGGTTTTCCCCTTTTTCAGAATATGTATTGGTGAAATCCAGTATTCAGAGAGATTTTAGATTAGAATTCAAAATTAGGGTTGCCCTTTTTTCCAGAATATCAAATGGGGGAACATTTATTAATGGCTTTGCTGACATATTATTTATGTCAAAGGTTTGTTAGGATTTAAGTAAGCCAGAAACTACTTAATAAAAGTAAGCAGGGATTTCAGAGTTTTAGTATACGGAATGAGGGCTTCAATGATTTGGTTAGCGGGGTTTTGGTTTTTATGAATTTTTCTGATAAAAGGGTTTTATTCCAATTTTGAGTTTTTTTTTTTCTGTTTTTTGGTTTTGGAGACTTTTTTCTTGGGAACTTTTTTCATACAGCATATTACAATTGCGTTTATAAAATCAAATTCATATACGAAATGAATGCAGTTACATTCTCACACACTTACTACTATAAATCCTTACATCAATCCTAAAGCTTCTGTAACACAATTATTATACAAAAGTCATACATTCATTACATGAACTTAATTATTCTTTCATATAAATACATATGTATGTGTGTGCCTCTAAAAAATTCGTTTTTTTAACGAAATTTAAATATATGTTTTATTTAAATATAAATTTTTTTTTTATTTTAATATTAAAATATTTTTTAACAATGGTTTTTATGTTCAAAAGTTCTACATTTTTTTTTTCATTTACTTTAAAAAAGAGTTCAGAAAAAAATGTGATTTAAAAGTAAACCGTAATTTTCATTGTTTCTTTACAAAATAAAATATTTTTTATTATAATTTTTGAAAAACAATTTTTTTTTTTATTTTTCTTTTTTTTAAATAAGAACCACTCGAAATAAAAAGCATTTAAAACAACAACAAAATTCCTTAATCTTATATTAAAAAAAAAATAAAAATTCTTTAAATACACATTCATACGTTTACACATAGGAATTACCATAGTATAAGTATAAAGTATAGCTTATAATAATAATAAAATACATTTGTTGTTGTTTTTTTTTTTTTTATTTTATAATTTTTATCAAGGATTAAAGATATTTTTTCATTTTTATGGAGATGTATTGATATAATAAAATAATATGCATGTATGTGTATATGTACATATTAAATGCATATTTTCACCAAAGAATTTTTTATTTAAAACTTTACGTTCAATGTGATAATAATATATATATAATTTTATAATACATAATATATGTAGGTATATATTTTAACCATTTTAAATGCATCAGGATTCAAGAATTAAAATAATTTACAAACACATTGAAAGGTGATGATGGGTTGATGATGATGATGACTGAAGTGAATTTTCTTATATTGCATATTATAGTATGTATATTTCAAAAATGTTTGTAAAATTACATACATACATACACGGTGAAAATTTCATATGAATAAAAAAAAATCATTAAAAAAAATAAGCACAAAATACAGAAGAAGTAGAATAAACATTAATAAGGAAATCAGAGCATAAGTCCTGTCTGAATTTAATAATACCCAACTACGTAACAGTGGAATAAGAATAATATAGGTATATATATGTATGTAATAACAATTATAATGTAAAGATTATTTTAAGCGTAAAAAAAAATTATGCCCGGGTGTCATTGTGTTCAATGTAAATTTAATATACCTACCTATATAATATAAATAATATATATTATGCACCCCATACACTTTAGGAAGCATGGTGACATCAAATGGGGGAACAGAAGTTGATGTTGACAGCAGAATAAGTAATTATGTTTTGTATAATAAGTAAAGCTAGAGCTGCCTTTGGAACTCTATCAAACATATGACAGTCAAATAATATAGCCTTGCATACAAAGCTAAAAATATTTGAAATAAACGTCAAATCAGTACTTCTATACGGCTGTGAAATATGGAATGTAACCGCCAATATCACCAAAAAGTTGCAGACGTATATAAACAGTTGTCTACGCCGCATTTTAAGAGTTCATGGTTACAGCTAAAAGGAATTGCTAAGAATCGTGAAAGGTGGAGAGGATTTGTTGACCGCCCCCTGGTGGGGCATAACCGGTTCTAGGATTCAGTAAGTAAGTAAGTACATGATTTTCAACTTTGTACGCGGACATGCACATGTTACAAATCATATCATATTTTTAAAATATTAAAATACTAGCTGTTGTCCCGTCACAGAATGACGGAAGGTCAATTGAAAGAAGAACTTTTTCTAATTAAAAACTATTTCTAATTTCATTATGTAAATTAAGAAGATGAATAAGTTAGTTAGTCTACTTTTTATATGTTTCGTATTTTATAAAATGTTGGGGTCTTTAGTTCAAATCCCTTCTTCGTATATTTTTTTTTTATTTTCAATTAATATTTTTTTTTATTTAAGTGCGTACTTGCTTAAATTAAATAAATTAATAAAAGATTTTAAATTATTTTATAGGTTTATTTTGTTTCAATAATGATCTATTTCTCCATTTATTATTGTTTTGTATATATATTTTTCAAAAATGTTGCTATACATTCTATATTGTTTCCTTTGTTTAGATTCAAATCGAAAAACTTGTTTGTTGCTAACATTCTATAATGTACCTACTCAACCTTGCTAAATATGTACGTAAAATTGTATTAAATAAATGTTGATTTTTGAATTGAATTTTGCATTATCAAATGCAAATTATAAATTTTATTTGGAATTTTTTAAATATACATAATTTACTTTAAAAAAAATTATTTTGTTTCGCTTCTATGTTGCATTGAACTGAGGTCTTGTATACCCGAAGCCACTTGCCCAAACTTACTACCATTTTGTTCCATTTTTAATATTTTATTTTTTTTTAATTAAACACATTTAATTGTATGCGTTTGTTACACCTAATTCTAGACAAATATATTAATAATAATAATTAAATTAAAATATTTTTCTAACTTAATTTTATAATTATTTCAAATTATTTAATTAATTTTTTAATATCTCAATGTACTTTTATGCCAAATAATGAAGAATACTTAAAAAATATAAAATAAAATGACATTTAAGTTGTTCAACTTGCCCATACACGATACAACTTCAAATGCAAACCTTTTTCCGCCCAACCAACCAACTTTTCAATCTTTAAAATGGTCCATCAACTTGCTCATACACGATTCAACTTAGCAAGTATGCTTACCAAGTTCAACACCATCGTGTATGGGATGCATTACATGCATATAAGTATGTATGTAATAAATGTAAATTATAAGCAAATTTTAACAGCGCATATAATATTAACTGTATTATATCTAATATTAATTGTATATTGTATATGAATCCTTTAAGTAAGAATATTGTTTACATTTTTTTGTATATTATGCATGGATGTTATTTTAAAATGAATTTTTTTTTCCAATGTAAATTTTTTATATGGCTAACAAAATTGTTGATAGTTGCTTCTAATTGCATGCTGTTTTTATTGAAATAGTTAACATAAAATGTACAGTTATCCGTCTCTAAATCCTATGTTAAAGTGTCATTTATTATTATTATTAAGGATTGGAAAAAGAAAATGGCTATTTTAAAAGTATGCAGTATGCACTATGTATATTATGTTTTATTGTGTTGTAATAATACCGTTTCTTTTTACCGTTTCAACACATAAAAGGCATCAATTATTTGGTTTGGATGCATATTTTTTGAATTTATACGTTAGGTATTTTTAGTTACATATGGATATAAGTATGATTTTAAAGTTGTTTTACAGGATGAGTGTTTTGATAATAAAATATAGGAAAATTTCAATATTTTATGAAGCGTGTCAAAATAAGAAAATAGTAATAAAATAAAAATTTAATAAAAATCAATATATGTAGGTATGTATAGAATAAAGTCACCAAATGATTTAAATTCTATTGGGAATTTATTAATGGAAAAAGTTGAAATGATATGTTTAATTGGATATATAGCAACAGCGCTTCCCTTTAACTCTCATGTCACTATAAAATTTAATTTTATTGATTTTTATAACCAATTTAATCACATTTTATTTTAAAATTTAAAAATTAAATTTTTTTTAACCGAATTCAAATATGATTATATTTTGATTTGAGCGAACAGTTTTTAGTCTCGGAGATATTTGAATGAAATTGAACTTATTATTGAAATTTTCAAAGAACAGCTACATCCCTTTAATGACGTTTTAACCGACAGGGGTGTAAATAAAAATTCATAAAATTGATTAAAGTTATCCATGTGCAAAATTACAAAAAAAAAATTAGTCACGTGAGTTGGAATCGGCCACTATAAGAAAAACTAAAAAAAAAAAATAAACCATGATACAAATCAATCTAATTTATTCCAGTTGTAATAATAAAAAAAATAAAAATAATCTGAATAACAGATGGCGCACTAATAGCTTTAAAAATACCTTTGTAGCAGTTGATAAATAGCTATAAAGCAGGCTAACTCACACATTAACGCAGAAAAATTGAAGTTTATTCTTTTTTTTATTGCACTACTTTTAGCTTTAATTTTTTTTAATTTGTTTTGGGTTGGGCGTCCATAGTAATTTATTTTTTTTCTTTAAATACTAACTGTTCAAATATTAGGCTAATAAATCATTCTAACTCCATAGGTAGATGTTGGAGCAAGGATGACATATGATATTCTCTTATTATTGGAATTTTATCTTAATGAATTCCACATACAATTTAAACATGCGTTAGTACAAGGCCTTATAACACGTAGAAATTACATATTTTCAATAGATATACAATTCTATTTGTTATATATTCTAATAATTGTTATATTGGATTATAAGGTATTTTAATATCTGTGAGTTATATTATTAAATTTAATTATTTGTTTTTTTTTCCAAAATTCTCCAAAAGCGATTGGCGAAAAGTATCTAAGTCGAGTTGGAAAACCAGATACCGGGAATTGAAATTGGGCCTTTCGAATCGAAAGTCAGCACTCTAATCACTGTACCACCCAGTCATTTTTTAATACCAATTCAGTAAGTTTTTCATTAAAGTCAGTATTAAGTGAAGTATTTTACCTTTTGGGCGTTAGACTTTAAAAAAACTAATTATGAACACGAAGCTTGTACTCCCTAAAAACACTGATTAAGAACATAAAGCTCCAATCAAAATTGCATCTATCCTTTTTATACACTGTATTATTTTAATAACAAACATGGTCCCCCATTTTGTGATATGGTCACTCCAATCAGATGAAATAAAATGTAAACAAGGACTTAGAATGGCAAATAATTTGTGGAAAATTACTGTAAGGTAATTATAATCTGTTATTGCTTAATACCGTCACCATTTTTCTACAATTACATTAATATTTTCAAAAGTATATACACCTACATTAGTTATTTGTAATTTACATTTCAGCTTATGTATTTGAAAATTAAAAGTGTTTATTCAATAACAAAAAAAAAAAAATTAAAACAATAAACAAGAACCAATAAAATAAAAGGTTATTAATGACAGCCGACAGGAAATGTTCGTTCTCTCTCGTTTTCGTTCTAAAGAATAAAATTGCTTTAGGGATTATTTTCAGTTTTTAATTGGTATCACATTACTATCATGATCTTATATTCTATATATACGGTTATTTTCCAGGAAAAATGATAAAATATTAATTAAACAAAAGTGTTAAAGCTTTTCAATTTTCTCTTAAAACGAAGAAATCAAAATATAAAATATAAATAAATACATATATATAATTTGTATTTATTTAAAAAAAAGGTTTTCTTAAATTTTCTTGGAAAATTTTTGATCCCTAAATTAATTAAACCCATTAAATCCATTAATAATAAATTATTTAAGAAAATATAATTTTTGACTTAATAATAAATAGATATTTAACTATAAATGACTTTTGATTAATTCAAAATGAAAACTTAAAATTAATTCAATAAAATTTTCTTAAGATTTTTCAAAAGTTTTATGAAAGTTAATTTGATTTCTTTTGATTTTTAAAAGAACGCTTCTCAATGTAATAATGAGTGTTCTTAGTGAGTCAAATAATTGAGCGTGAGTTCATAAATTGACTCATATGATTTTAATAATTTTTAATGAATCATATGAATTGCGGTTCAATTTACGGTTCTTCGAGTTCGAATCCCAGTGAAAGTGAAAAAAGCTTTTCTGATTTTCGATTCGACTTAGCTAGCATTCACCATTGGGTTAAAAAATACATTAAAAATAAATACATTATATTAATACATTATAAACAAATAATTTAATTGAATAATATAACTCACAGACATAGAATACCATATAAGTAACTCAAATATGTATGTGGAATTTATTGAGATCAATTCTAGTAATACGAATATAATATGACCCCCTTTTCCAACTTGAACTTATGGTATGGACAGGCTTATTAGCCTAACAGTTAAACAGTTAGCGCTTAAAAAAGAAAAAAAAATTGCATTTAGGTTTCTTATTTAATGGGAAACTCAAAGGAGTATTGCAATCTTTAGATCTAATATGCTCTTTCTGCTTAACTGTTCAACTGTTATACGCGTTATCAGTTAGACAGAAACGACGGTCGTTTTCAGCTATTTTATTAGCCCATTTTTTTTAAAGATGTATTATAGAGTTACTGGGGCCTATGATATGAAATCTACAAAATTTCCAAATTGCGTTTTTTTTAGTATTAAGTTCTTTCTAAACACTTCTAAACACTTGAATATCTTAAGACTGATTAACTTTATTAATTACACTAGGTATGATATTGTACATATAACTGTTATATACATTTAAGCGTAATTAAGGTAAAAGAAATTTTTATAGTAAAACGTAAAGAGAGTTAAGAAGAAAGTTCTGTAACAAATGTAATTCAATATTCTTTTATTTATCAGTAGCGATACACATTATGAATAACAGGTGGCCATGCTTAGGTTAAATTATTAATTAACTTCTATTTTCTGTGGTAAGATTAACTTTTTCGATGTACTATAATTGTGAAAGAAGGGTATTGCAATAGATTCTGTGTATCCTACCTAATTTTAAGTGTTCCCCTAATTTTCGGCAGAATGGTTTATCCCAAGTTTAGCTGATGAAGCGAGGTTTGCAAGTAGATCTACTCCTTTAGCAGGACAATTTTAGCACTTCCACCGGAAATTTACTTCGGTTTTTGAGACTAACTTGGTTTATATAAAAGTTTTTTTGAACTGCCGGAATGTCTGATAAAACAGTTGATTATATCAGAGAACATGTTAATTGAAAGCACAACTTTTCATGTTCATTTGCTTTACTTATAACTTACAATACAAAATAGATTATATGTTCATTTCTTTAACATTTGTATTCCCTTTAAAACCAAATTATATTGAATTTGAATAATTAATAAGATGTATAAGAAACAAATATAAAATAAAATAATTGAAAATGAAATCATTACTGAAAAGATAAAAAATATATATTTAAGACATTGTCATTGGTTAAAAAAAAACTAAATATATGAAGTAATTCTATTTATTTCTAAAACTTTTTACACATTATCATAAATTTATGCTAGGCCTCGATTTTACACATTATCTTAAATTTATTAAAAAAATTTAAGTGAATCTATTTTATAAACGTCATTTAAATAAATTTTTAAAGGTTAGATAAACAATTTATGTACTACTTTTCTCAATATATATCATTTTTGAAAACGTATACAAATATCTACATTACGTATTATCAAAATTCTGCAAAGTCAATATTTACAAATATGTCTTAAAAAATATATTTGCTCTAACCAATTTTAAACTTTCCATTTGACTTGCAATTTTATTCTTTTAACAAAATATTACTTTTTTTTAAAAAAAAAATACCCTATCACTTTGAGTTTGTTTTTTTTTTCTAGAAATTATTTAACATCATGCGTAAATTGTACGTGAATAAAATAAAAAAAAAGAATAGTGTCGGAAAATTACAGAGTTTTGTAGAAATTTAAAATGGGGGAAGAAAATGACATTTGCTTATAAGAATAGTAAGCAAGTAAGTATATATAAAAATATTATTATAGCTTAGGTAAACAAAAATATTCAATTGGGTTAATCTTATTGTACATTAAATTATTTAAAACTTACCGTGAATGAAATTTAGTTGAAATTAAATAAATACATAAAATATATTGTTATTTTTAGATTAAATACAATTTTAAAATATGGCTATTGCATTTGGGGTAAAAAATATATATATACATACACATATACATAATATATATATTTAAATAAAAGTTAGAAATGTTTGACATTAAATTATTACTTTTAAATCCAGCAAGGTATCAAAACCAAATTTATTAAATTCATTTGTTTTCTTTCAAGACTTAAATTACAATTCACTACAATAAATGAGGCCTCGGTTGAAAATTTAATTCAATACTGTCATTTCAAAGCATTTTTTCAAAATATAAATTAAAAAATAAATTCAGAACGTTAGAGTTAAATCAAGAAATATAATCAATATCAATTAACTGTCAATATTGACAGATCGAAATTTGCTAAAGATTCTTTCCAGAAAATTTGATTAAATGACAGCCACCTGTCATGCATGAACATTTAAGTGAACAACTCTTTTTTTCTGAGGAAGTAATTAAATCAAAATTTCAACTTTACAAATGTAATAAATGATAAATGTTTAAAGTGTTTAACATAAAATTGTAAAGCATGTAACTTAAACATTAAACTAAAATAGATGATGGATAGTATTAAAGATGACAAGATGATTTATAAGAAAATAATTTAGTATAGCTTATAGTTTTAAAAAAAACTTACGAAGTCAGAAATATGTATAACTAAAGAAGAATAATTAATTAGAGGTTGAAACGCCGTCTTGTCATAAGTATGAATGAATATTAGTTGTTATTAAACAGAATCCAAGGCTTTAATAAAATAAGGTGTTTTAATTTTCGAATTTAAACTGAATGACAACATATATAATATGTAGTAATATCACCAAACTAATATTTTTCTGAAATTTGAGAACGAGCGCTTAAAATTGATAAACATTAGGTTATCCCGAACTGTGTTCACTCTTAACAGAACCATACTCCCATAAGAATTGATAATTACTGTGCAGAGTCATAATTCCTAGGGAATTTTGACTCAGTTATTGTGACATAAGCCCCTAAGGATTTTAAAACAAATAGTAATGAGCAATAATTCCCTAGGGGATTGACCCTTAGAGTTATGACTTAGAAAGGAGGGCCATAACTCCATAATACAATTCTCAGCTGAAAGGAGATTGTATCCATGATACTTAAAACAAATTAAAAATTAAAACAAATGTTAATGTTAATTAATAATTATATATAACATCAGTGACGCAGACTTTTATATTATTTATTGAAAAATAATTAGGGCACATTTTGGAGTTGCATTCGAAATCATGTTATTCCCTTTTTTCAAAATTAAGAAAACAACATTAATTTTACATATTAACTACGTTTTGAAAGGCTATTTTGAAAAAAAATACAATGCTAATTTTATAACCAAAATCCCGCATACATGAATTCATAAAAAAATCAGTCAACTTTAATTATTTAACCAATTTAACTAATATGCTTACTAATATAGAATCTCGCATAGCCAAATGTATAAATACATATTCTTTTACATCAAATATTTTACTTATATATTTTTATACTATCATACTTAAGTCATAAACATCGGAAAAGACTTTCAGAAAATATTTCAAAATAAATTTCGACTTAAATGTTATACATATACATAGGTATGTATTTCTATACGCTCTTTCTAGGTATATCACACAATTTTAGTTATATGATGTTATAACTGTCATTAAAATTTAGAAAGGCAGTTTATAACTCACTTAATAGGTCATAACTTCCAAAAATCAAATGATAATAAAATAATATTTCGTTCACAAACACATAAACGCAAAAATTTATAAAAAAATTTTTTTATATTAGTATAGCTTACGTGTACATTAAGTAGATATAACGCAGTTTATTTAACTTATAAAACTTTTTAATTTAATTAAGAACGTAAGTTATAAAAAATTTTTAATTTAATTTAAATATATTACGTCATTATATTTATTATTACATTAATTTAAACTATTCTATTATTCTAAAAATATTAATTTTTATTTAAATTTGCAAGAGTTATTTGATATTTGATACTATTCAAAGTTCAGACTAATCTGAGCTTATAAAAAATATTTTTCAAATCTTTTTCATTTAAAAAAATTGCAACAAAAAAACACAATATTGTTTATTTCATAACTCATACCTGCTATTGTGATTTTTTGAATTCTTTGAATTGTGATTGAAAAGCTTTTAAGTTCTCTCATTTGTTTTTTTTTTTTTTTTTTAAATTCTTTTCTCTTTCTTACTCTTTATTTTTTTGTTAAAAATAAATATTTTATGTATTTCTTTTTCTTAAAGTGACATAATATTTGTTTTTTTCAAACTTTGTACTTTTCAAAAAAAAAAATTAAAAAAAAAAAAAAAAATTTTTAAAATAGCTTTAATTTTTTTTTAATTAAAAGTTAATGAAATCAAAACAACGGTAATTAAGAAAAATATACACGCAATTTTATTTGCTATAAAAGTCATTTTAATTTAAATTTGTTTGAATTTATATGGTAAGAAAATTTATAATTAAATAGGTAGTACGTATAATATTTTTTTTTTTTAAATGTGCTACCCTTGTATTTACAGTTTGTTTTTGTAGAATTACTAGTACTAGAATGGCAAAAGAATGTTCCGACTCTTTTCTTCTAATGTGATTTCCTATCCTGAGGTATTCAGACAAAAAAGTACATATGCAATTTCGTATGCGTATACAAATGGTACGGCTACTTCATTTGACATTGCTTAAATTTGAGTAAATGAGAATGTTTATTAGGCAGTTTCTCATTAGTTTTTTTGTTTACATTTTTACATAGAAATATATTTGGATTGGGCAGTTTGTATATTGTAAGTTATTTCGAATAAAGATATTTACTATTTGATTTAATTTACTTTTATATATAATTGAACAAAACATCAAGAAAAAAATTTGAATAATATTAGAAGAAATTGCAGTCAATTATTTTTAAAAATAATGGAATCTCCAACAAGTACATTTTTAGTTAAATTTTAATTAACTTACATATCTATTTTGATTTATCTAAGGCTTATCGTAGGTTTATTTATTCATCGTGCAAATGAAAATAAGTAAATCTAAAACAAATCATAATTTTTGAACAAAACAAAAAGTATTTATAGTCTTGTGAATATATAAACATTTTTAGCCATTTTTAAATATGAACGAACCTTTTGCAAATATGAAATCTACATTTATGTTAACCGTAAGGAGGGTTTTGATTTCTGTTTCAAATAACTTAACGTTTCCGAATAAAGAATTAAAAGGTTTTTTCTTTACCCTTTTTTATTCAATCAAAATTTTACTTATTATTTAAAAATTTTAGCATTACAATATGATTTTCAAACTGATTCTATTCGAAAATAGACAATGTTTTGGTAAATTTACAGAACGTTCATTTAATAATAATGAAAAATGGAAAGAAAAAACCAAGGAAAATATCTTTAAAATAGTTTTAAAAAAAATCGGCTGAAATTTGTAACCTCAAGAAATAAAAAAAAAATCTTTAAGCAACACTTTCTTTCCATCTTAATAATCCTTTATTTAATGTTTTTTAAAAAACTTCAAAAAGCACAACAACACACAAATTTTTTGAATATACTATTTTCTAATTTTTTTTCATTTACTTTTAAGTTTGAAATCTTACTTAAATCGTACTTAAAAGTTTCTTTTATATTTCACTTTCAAAATGAAATGAATCGCAGAGAAACTAGTAAATACATACAACGGTACACGAACCAAATTTTGAAATTTGTCTGAAAATTTTTTCTCTATTGCCATTCTAGTACTAGTAATTCTATGTATTGAACTTATTGTAGGTATTTAATAAATTTGTTAGGTATGATTTATAAATTATGATGAGCGAATCTTTTAAATCTTAATGACTAAAGAAATAAATTGTTTTGAATTTTGTTTGATTTTGAATGTTAAATAAAAAATAATTTGGAAAGAACTGATGATCTTGCAAGTTGTTTAAAAATTTGTAGGTTTGCTCTAATTTTGAGTTAAGTGCTAACTCTATAATTTTTATTATACTAGACATATAGGTTCATTGGAACCTATGGAAAGATCATTGGAAAGGTATTAAAAGGTACTAAACAAATCATATACCTACTTATATTTATTTATTTATGTACAGTCCCCTACTACATTCAATGTGATAAGTGTGTGAATCTGCCTTTCGTTTTCAGGTGTGGCAGTTAAATTTATTTATATTATGGTATAAACTATGACGATATCAATTATTTTTTATTAGATATGATCTGACCAGGATTTTATCAAATACTTATACCATTATGAGGTAGGATTTCAAGATAAATCGATATCTGTGGGTTATATATACTTTAAATTAACTTTATTTTAATTTTAATTAAATGTTTATACATATACCTTGTATATTTTATATACCTATATATATTTCATTATTATTGATATTGAATTTTTAATTATTGGTTATGTCATTAATTTGAACCCAATGGTGATTGGTAGCTGAACTGAATCGAATTAAAAACTGGTTAAAAAGGTTTTTGTATCCCGGGCCACTCGAATTGAAGATTGACACTCTAATCAAAGTACTTTGTTTTTGGAAAAACTTCTATTGTTCGATTCATACTTTATTGTTAGCTAATAAATGGTTTTAAAAATATTAACTTAAAAGTATAATACATACCCTGATAACCTGAGTTCAGCAGTTAAGACCCATTACAAATTAATTTTTACATTTTTAGAGAATAACAAAATTGTCTTTGCATAGGTAAATTTTAATACCGATCATTCAGTACTGAAGAAGTAGTGAATGACTACTGAAGGTTTGAGTAATGAATTAAACAACAATATAGTACAGTTTGCTCTATTTTTATACCTAATAGAGTTTTACTTTATTCCATCATTAGTAATTAAATTTAATTGGAGTTATAAAATAAATGGCGGAAGTTGTTATTATTATAGTATTGACAGGTAGGTATATGTTTTGTTTCATTTTTCTAATCATTTTTGGCAAATAGTGAAATTAATATTAGTTTATTACTGAAACAATCCTGAGGAAACTACTTATACTCTCTACTGAAAATTTACTTCCATTCACCCATCATTGAAAAGGTGCTGAAAAACTACTTCCATTCACAATTGAAATACTACTGAAAAAGAGCTGAAAGAAAGAAGAAAAACTTTCAATGTTTTTTTGCAAATCTGATGATTTATTTCCCACCATTCATATTAAATTCAGTAGAAAAGAAGTACTTTTGCACTACTTCTGAGTTTTTAGAGTATAATGTAGTTTCTTGTCATTTTTCTGAAAAAGTATATTTCATCGTTTTAGAAAAGAATTGTTATATTTTTAAAGTTAAAGTTTTTTAACATATAAATGTTAATTATGTTTATTCTACTTCCCTCTCAATTAAATGAACGACTCTTTGGTTAGCTTCAAATATAAAATTAAGACATTTACAGTTAGATAGATGTAAGCAGATTAAAAAATAGAAAATGATTTATTTAAAATAAAAAATTAGTATCGTCCTTTATAAATTTCAAAACCACAACATAGTGGTACATTTCAACCAAATTTTTTTTAAGTTATATATGTATGTTTTTACTGTTAATTAAAATAATAAACAAATACTTTAACCTATATTAGATTTTTAGTTTTTACAATGCCATTAAATTGTAAACCAATTATAATTTTTAAATTTAAAAGTTAAACAAATTAATAATCTGTTTGAAAAAAACCTGCTAAGGATTAATTAAAAAAAAAAATTAATACATTAGTTGAGTTCAGTGCCATATTATGTTATAGGTATTCAAATATGTACTTATATTCAAAAACACAAGAGAGTGAAGTAGTTTAAATACTCATTCAAGTATGTTTTATTAAAATACAAATATGTGTGTACATTTAATAAGAAGAATATCTTAGACACGCAATAATGTAACTTATAATTACAAGTTTCCATTTAATAAGAAATAGTGTTTTGCTCAAAAGAAAATTATAGTATGTACAGTACATCAACAACAGCAAAACATGGCTTGTTATTAAAATAAAGTAATTTGGAAAAAATTATGAAATGGTTAAATTTATATAACAATATAATTAATAAATTTTTTACATAATTATGTAATTTTAAATAATTAATGGCCATAATTACTTAATTATAATTGCAATATTTAATTTAAAATGTGTGTATATAATAAATTTTAGGATGTATATAAGGATGTGTACGTGTATTACGAATACTTATCAGTTATCATAACTAAAAATTAACAGGCCTTGTTGATTTTTATACCCGTATGACTATATAGCCAAAGAGTATAATAAATTTGCCATTACGTTTGTAACGCAGAGAAGGAGGGGGGAGTAGATATAGACTTAAGTGTATGGATCGGATCAGAATCGAAAAATAAATCGATTTAGCGATGTATGTCCGTCCGTCCGTCCGCCAATAACTCAAAAATTAAAGGAGCTAGGATCTTGAAATTTTCGCAAATTCGTTTTTTTCAATAGCCGTCATCGCTATTTAAATCCAACCATTTTGGTCCATGGGTTCGGGTAGCTGCCATACAACTCCTTTTTTTATATGGGTATTACTCTGTACCTATTACAGCTGCGTGTCTGATATTTTGCCAAAAGTAGTTTAGTGTAATGACCAAAGTTTCTGCAAAATTTGGTTGGTGTACTGCAGAGGGTTCGAGTAGCTGCCATACAACTCCTTCTTTTATATGAGCATTACACTACACCTAATAAAGCTGGGTGTTTGAAATTTTGGCAAAAATAGTTTAGTGTAATGGCCAAAGTTACAGCAAAGTTTGGTTGGTCTACTGCAGAGGGTTCGAGTAGCTGCCATACAACTCCTTGTTTTATATGAGTATTCCACTACACTTAATAAAGTTGTATGTTTGAAATTTTGACAAAAGTAATTAATCGGATGATATAATGTATATGATACGGTCATACGGGTATCCCAGAGTTGACACAGTCTACTCTACTACACTCTTCCTCGTTTTTTTAATAATTTTAAATAATTTTATTGAAAAATGTAATTGATTAGATTGAAAAATAAGTTTATTTTATAGTAATTAAAACTATTTATAAAACTATGTTATTTTATTGAATTAAATATTTAATTATTCGATTAGTAATAAGTGCTTTTTTCAATTAAATCCCAAAAATCCAAGTATCTCAGTTACTTAACAAATAGATAACATCTTTTGTATTCTAAAAATAAATAAAAATTAAAAGCCATTTAACAGCACAATTAAAAAAATCTCATACTTTTATGCTCTTTTATTAAATTAATTTCATTTTATGTTTGATAAATCTTAAAAAAGATTCTCATAAAAAACCACATTAAAAAAATTATTGTTACACCATTATTGGCGAAATTAATATGAGCCTATGTTCTGCTCCTTTTTCTTTTTTAGCTAAATTTTATGTTAATATATAATACTAGCTCTTGACCCGTCGGAAGGTCAATTAAAAGAAGAACTTTTTCTAATTAAAAA